>CM019149.1:145092043-145601673 GCA_009733165.1 Naja naja | reverse complement strand
ACCTGGGTACTGGGACAAGAGGCAACCAAGTTTTCTAAACCATTTTGTCAATACCTGGCCACCATACATAACTCCTGGCCAAACTTTCATCCTTACAATCCCAGGATGACCCTCATGTAACATTTCCAAAACCTCCCTTTGCAGTTTTGCAGGAATAACCACCCTGTTACCCCACAAAATACATCCTCTTAATACAGATAATTCAGTTTGCCTGGATTTGAAAGGGGGTGTGAGGTAGATCTTGAAGAGGCCAACCTTTTTTAATCCAGCCCATAATAGGTGCCAACACAGCATCTTTGGCAGATTCTCTGGCAATCTCAGCAGCATGGACTGGAAGCTTAGCAACGGTCTCCAGGAAAAAGGTGTGAGTCTCAAGTTCACAGTCCTCCTTGTAAGGTAGTGGGCAACCACTCAGCATCAGCATGTCCAATGTCCTTGCCAGGCCTGTGAATCAGTTTGTAGAGTAGGCTGCAAGAAATTCAGTCCACCTCAGCATTCTTGGTGACAGGATAATAGGTGTAGGTTTGTCTCCTGCCACGATGCCAAGCAAAGGTTTGTGATCTGTAACAATGGTGAATGACCTGCCATACAGATATTCATGAAATTTTAACAGCTGCAACAACTGCAAAGCCTCCTTGTCCAATTGGCTGTAGTTCCTCTCTGCTTTGGACAGCGGCGAGAGTAGAATGCAATTGGGGCTTCCCGCCATTGGGAAGCCTGTGGCTCAAAACCCTCCCACTCCAAAAGGGATGCATCACAAGTCAGAACAACAGGTAAATTCTCAGAGAATTGAATCAACACAGCATCAGACGTGATTAGTCTCTTAATACTGTTAAATGCTGACTGTTCCTTCCTCCCCAGATCCAAGCAGCCTTCTTATCAAGTAAACGATGTAAGGGTTCAGCAATAGATGCTTTGTGAGGTAGAAACATGTGATAAAAGTTAATAAGGCCAAGGAAGGCTTGCAGATCTGACTTGCAACGAGGTTTAGGGGCTTCCTTGATCGCTTTAACCTTGGCATCAGTGGGGTGGATGCCCTGTTTATCAATCATGTACCCCAGGAATTCAACTCTGTCTGTTTTGAGAGTGCATTTATCTTCCTTGACTTTCAAACCTGCTTTTCTGAATCTGGTAAGGACTTCTCTGAGTCTCTTGAAGCTGAGTGTCATTCTCAGCAGAGATTAACACATCATCAAAATAAGGCACTACCCTGGCAGTCCTTGCAACATTCTTTCCATAAGACTTTGAAAATGCCAGGTGCCACGCTTACTCCAAATTTGTAGTCTTTACATTTGAAGGCACCTCTATGAGTCACAATTGTTTGTGCCTCTGCAGTGGCATCATCAACTGTTAATTGTTGATATGCCTGAGCTAAGTCCAGTTTAGCAAATACTGTACCCTGCCAAGGGAATGGAGCAGATGATGCACAACAGGTACAGGGTATGCGCTCTGCTGCAGCGCATGGTTAAGTGTCCCCTTGTAGTCACCACAGATTCTCACTGACCCATCAGCCTTGACTGGTGTGACTATGGGTGTTTCCCATCTGGAGTGGTCAGTAGGTTCCAAAACCCCTTGGGCGATGAGTTTATCTAATTGTGCATCAATTTTCTCCTTTAAAGCAAATGGAACCCTCCTGGGCTTTAAACGAATTGGGGGCACCTTGGGGTCTAAACTGAAAGCAATAGGGGTCCCCATATACTTGCCCAGTCCTTAGCTGAAGACCTCTGGAAACTCAGACTTCAAGGACTCTTCCCAGTCAGAACTGCTCAGCGGATGGATGCCAGTCACCTCGATGCCAAGTGGCTTGAACCACTCAAGTCCCAGCAAACTTGGGCGATCCTTGTCCACATGGTCAGTGGCAAACGCTTGGTGTGGCCTTTAAACTGCACGTGAATTCCCTCCAACTACTGGAATCTTGTTCCCTTGGTAGTCTTTGAGGGTCAGTGCTTGCTTCTGGAAATGTTTTTCTGAATTCTTGGAAAGAGTCTGTGTATAGTGTCCCATGACACCATAGATAAATAAGAGCCTGAGTCCACTTCCATGTGGCACGGTCTCCTTCAATAAACACCTTCACATGTACTTTTCTGCTATTTAAATGTGAAGAATGACCAATGGATATTGTTTGGTGAGTTTCACTCTTGCCATTTGCTTTTGAATTTAGCCCCATTTTTCCACTTAAATTGTTGGGCTTAAAATCTTCCTCAGGAAGTTTCTTCCTGAATGGTGGAGTTCTGGATGATTTGCAGACTCTGGCTATATGACCCCGTTCTCACAACGTAGGCAAATGGAGTCAAAAACTTGATTCAGTGCGGGGGTGGCCCCCCACATCCTCTGCAAACGAATCCTTGCCTGTTTTTTTCAGAGTCTTTTCTTTTCTTCTCCATTCTGAGCTTAAAAATCCTCTTCTTCCTCACTGCTATCCGAATCAGAGTCTATTTGTTTGCAATGAGTTGTTGAGGATTTTTCCCCATCAGAATGGCTTGAGGCCTGGCTCGAGGCCTTGTTAATCTTTTCATGGCGCAGCTGAGGACTTGGTGGCTTCTGCTGAAACAGCCTCTTCAATAGCCTCTTTAAGCTGATTTTTGGTTTCATTAACAGTTTGCTTTGTAAGATCTTATCTTTAAGGCCCAAAACAAACCGATCACGCATGGCCTCTTCTACGTTGGTAAAGTCACAAGCACCCCCAATGTCCCTTAAACTTGCCACGAAGTCATTAACACTCTCGCTATCCCCTTGATCCCGACGGTAAAATTCGTGTCTCTTAATGAGGCATGATACTTGTGGGGCGTAATGGTCTCTTAAAAGTCTTTCTAATTTGGGCCATTCTATTACCTTCAATTCTGCTGCTCCCGCCAACGCCTTGCCATTTTGAAAACTGCCGGACCGCAGGTGTGAGAAAGACCGCCCTCTTCCGTCTCTCGGGATGCCGGCGAGATCGTTCCCTTCCAGGAACATGTGGAACCGGTCTGCATCGATTCCCAGTCTTCCGTCGCCGGATCGAACGGTGCTGGGGGGTGTTCAGCGCAGCCATCTCGCTCAGTTGCTTGTTCGTCGCTCGTCTTCTCTTCAGGGAGATCCCACCTTCGCCAGTGTTAAGTTTGCATGAAGAGTCAGACGAGGAATTCCAGCAAAAGACTTTATTAATGACAACAGCTCGAATGGACCCGTCGGGTAAGGCTACGGCTGCTTCTTATAGCCGGCAGCCGTAGCTGCTAGCCAATGGGAGTGCAGGGTTTCTTCCCGCACTATTTAAACCAATACCATTTGACATTTTACAAGACCAATTCAAATAAACCAATAACATTTAAACCTACATACATAACAATCAGCCATCTTGCTTTCCATAACTGTTCTGCTTTTCCTTTCCTTAATACCAGGTTTCTAATGATTTCTAATGATTAGCTTTTGTTTATGCATATCATCTGTAACCTAATATTTTGATCCCATTTGCAGGTTCACTCCTAACTCCTTTCTCTTTGGAGGAGTCCTTTCACACATATATATATGTAGGTCTTGGTGTATTCAAAACAAATATATATATATATATATATATATATATATATATATATATATGCACACACACAGAGGGTAGATAGGGAAACACACAAAACTATGATCTTGGGCAATTATTTATTAAAAGTCTTGCTGCAGACTTCCTTTTATCCAGATGTTTTTAGGAGATCTGAGGAGCCAACTGAAGTGTGAAACCAGCCTTTTTTTTAAATTAATGCCAATGGAGATTTCTTTGCTACATGGAAGATTACAGGTCTCCTTGCCTAATAATATTTGATGCAGAGGTGGGACCTGGTAGAATCATGGGTTATATTGTACTAACTGTGGTACAATATAAGGAAACATCATATTGAGTGTTTTGGGTTCCTCTGTTCCTGAAACAGGCTGAGAAAGTCAAAGGGTAATAAGGATGCTTAGTAAACATCTTTCATGCATCAAGGAAAGGATGACATGAGACTTAGCAGCCCTGCAAATAAATATTACAAATAGGACAGATGTATTTGATTCCTTGTAATCCTCTGTCCCAAACATCTCTACAAATTTGCTTTGGAACTACGTTTTGTACATATTCCTCTATAGAACCTAATGCCAAAATGCCACAGCAGGTGGCAGCCTCTGGTTAACTTTGACTAAACTTAAAAAAAAGCCCTAATCAAAGTCATAGCAAATCTGTCCCTGAATGGGATACCATCAGGAGATCCTAGTTTTTATTCTGTTCCCATGAAAACTATGTGGACATGCCCACCTCCGCTGTGGAATAAATTTCCATAATGAGGACCATCATTGGCACATAAAGAGAGAGGTGCTAAGCTGCTCTCCCTATTCTTAAGCTGTTCTTCCACTGGACTTACAGAACTCTGTTGCACTGATGCTTAGCCTGAACCCCATCTCTAACATCAGCCCCCACAAAGGTCATTCAATCTGCTTCCCACCATTTACACCCCACCCGCCCCTATACCACTCCACCCTTTGCTCCTGCCAACCTCCATTTTGTAATTATGGGCCGCTTGCTCCTCAAAACCACCAATCACCGAAGGCATCATCAAAGACCCTGTTTTCCTTCAGGTCCAGCCAAAGCAACGTTTGCCACTGCCAGGCAATTTCTGAGGGCAGAATAATAAAGCTGTTCTCAAGGAATGTCATCATGAACCTGTCATAGCAAGAAAAGAGCCAAATTCTTCCTTTGTTTCCAATCTGTACTCATACAGCCCCCCCCCTCCTTCTCTTCCTTCTCCCACCCTTCTCTTCTAAAAAATAAAGGCAATACAATAGATCCTTTCAGGCTCTGCCAAACTGCTTCTCAGCTCGTCTCAGATAAGCACTGGCAGGAAAGGTGACTGTCATCAATATTTTGGTGAATGTTAACTACCTGGGGACAGCTTTGTGAGGGAATAATCACAAGTAGTTTTGAAGCATGTTTTAAAACACAGCATGCAGGAACTCCTCCATCAGACCCTTCTTGTCAAACAAGCATATAGGCAGCCCAGCTTCCTAATTACAAGAGCAAAGGCGATAGTCCTCCTTGTCAAGGTAGGTTTCTCCCATCCCGGGTTCTATTTCTATCCCTTTTTCATTCTTTCACTCAGAGAGATCTTAAAAAAAAAAAGTCTTGAGAGTGGTAGGACATTTTCCCCCTTAATATGTTCCTCTGGGATAGTGTGTTAAACATCTTGTTGGAAAAAATTGTGAGGATCTTGAACTGTTGTGTGTTGGAGCTCAATATGAAAGGTGCAGTCCTTAAAATCCCAATTCAGCTTTCCGATCTACAAATTATATGGACGATTTTGGTCATTTGCAGCTATTCGGCAGCACAGGAGTAACAATCTGTTTGTTCCTGTACCATTTTGGTATTCAGCTCGCTGGAATAATGTATATGTGAACTGTTTTCAACCCTTGATAAGGTTTTACGTTTTTTCTTTCTGAATCTATGCCCCCTCTTTTAAATATTTATATTCTCTGGCATTATATAGCATCATATGCCACATCTGCATTTATAATTATCATATTTTAAGGGACTTGCAATTTTCATAACAGATATTTCTGATACAAGAATATTCCACTTCAGAGTTATGTCTAGGAAAGGTATCTGCAACACCTGACACAATAAAATCAGGCAGGAACCATGATCGTGCCAATGTATTATTTATCTGAACTTGATTGTGCAAACTTCTTAGGTAAACCCATGTTTGATTATCCTAGGCTTTGGGATACTTCCCAGGCCGTAGGAATAAATGTGCGTGTTTTTGCAAAAGTTGGGTAGCAACAAGACCTCCTTTGATCGAAGCTGCAATGATATATTTGCTGCTTTTGTTCCCTGCCATTATTTGGAGGTATTTGCTCCTTTTGTTTGAATAATATTCTCCTCCTGTTAAAAGATCAGATGGCATGAAGGACACAGCAGAACAAATATACGTTGGTGAATGTGTATGTGTGTGCGCGCTCATGTATATCGGAGATATGTGCAACTACAACTGTAAATGCTATGAAATTGGAAAAAAACAGAAATGTAGTTCAAATTTAGAGTATGATAAATTGTGAATTCGAAGGCCAATATTAATTCTAGATTCAGATCACTACTGTCTCTACACCTTCTTCTAAAATACTGAGTGTGTGTCTTGAGACCGGTCTAGGTCAAGAGAAGGAATACTAGGGTGCTCCAGATGTTTTGAGCTTTCCAACAGCAGCAGAAAATATGGTCAAGGGCTTGTGACAGTCACAACTCAAACTTTTAGAGTACACCAGGCTATCTGCCCATGGCACTGCCAGGACTTACCCTCCTCTATTAAACACTCAAATTTTTATTTCCCACTTATGGGCACAGCTATGCATGCAAACACAAGGACATTGGGTTTATCATATATGCTCACCAACATCTACTGCTCTGAGGCACATGATCTACCCCAGGAGAGGCAGAATTGGTACCCTTGCCATCTCACTACACAGGTGTACAGTGCACAGCTGAGACTCAGTTTTTCACAAAATATTCTCTAACACAAATCTTTCCAATCTGATTTTATATTCTGCAACAGAGAGATAAACTCAGTATTAAAACTAGTCCTACGCAACATCAACATGTTTCTAAACATCACCAGAGAGTTTTGTGTACCTTTCAACCACGAGCGGGGTGGTTGCTAGGACATCAGGAAAGGGCCAGAAAGTCTCTGTTGACATCCTCGCTCGAACCGAACCGGGTGCCAAGTAAGGAATCTCAGGCAGTCTTTTCTTTTTCTTCTTAGCCTAGCCTACTCTACCACTTTGTTCTGACAATAAAATGGGGATGAGGGCAATAATCCCATATGCCATTTGCAACTTAGGAGGAAGACTCCGAACAAACTAATCTGCAAATTAAAAGGCTCAATTCCAAGCCGTTTATCAAGCTACAGGCTGGCTTATTAGTTTACCATGCTGAACTACAATAGTAGTCTCTATCAGTATCTTCAGATATTTCTTTTAATCAATGTTTTTGATTAGGCATGTCTTAATTTTATTATGCTACTGCCTGTTATAGACTTTTCCCTGGAGATTTTGATTAACTTCATCAGTCATCCAGGGAAAGGCAAGCATTTTTATCATGGACTATATGGGTACTATCATCTAGAATTAATGAATAACTAAGAAAAAATGTCCCAATATAGGGAGTTATTGCATACAAACCAGTGGTATATAAATAGCAGTGGCAGATAAATTTGTATCTCTGCTTACACTCGTACATAGCTATATACGTGACACTCTGTACATATTATTATGGAGTAAAGCAAATCTGAGTTTTTAAAACAAATTCCCCACTTTGAGCAAACTTCAAGCAATCTCTGAACTGATTTTTCTATTTCTAAAATAAATCATTATTCCAAATGAGTGTGGACCTGGTGGTTAGATTATCCAAATTATTTGATATTTGGGGCATATTTGGAAAGAATTCAAACAAACTATTTTATAAGTTTGAGAAATGAATACTTTTTCTTTCTTTCTTTTTCTTTGTTTCTCTCTCTCTCTCTCTCTGTTTCTCTTCCTTTTTTTCCCTTCTTTCTTTCTTTCTAATTTGAAGGACTAGAAGGGGAGGGAATGGGGGGTGTTCTTTGGCCCATAGGAAATCAATGACCCAGAGACATCTGCAAACGATTAGGACACAGACTTCAGGTAGCTCATAAGAACACGTGCTGTCCATATTACACTCTGCAAGTATATTTCCACAACTTTACTTCTGCAAATAAACAGTCTGGCTTGTCCTGCATTAGCAAGAAACTACACAAACAGGTAGAGAGAATGGCTGTTCTATTCTCTCTTCCAGTTCTGATGGATTTCTCGCAAGCCATCGCTTGGCCATGTAATTTGAACGGTTCCCTGGCAGTAATTTAACACGAGCCTGGATTCTAAATAGAATATGGCTAGCTTTAACTTACTGTCATTTATTTATCTCTGCTATGAAACATCATATATATTTTCACAGGATGTTAGTTTGACATACATGTCATAATTTAACAGCTGCTTGCAAAATATAAGAAAAATCAACACTGGGAGCAATAATAATAATAGTATGGTGTAAAATAGACTGGTTTACAACATTGCTAACGTAATTTAATTTTGAAACTCCTCATAATTGCTTGTGTTGAGAGATTGTAATAATTTCTTGTACAGAGACGAATCAGTGTACTTAAGACTTAAATCACTTATCCGCAATTTAAGTACCCTGAATTCCAGTAGATATATATAAAATTTCTCCTTACCTATTCATGCATGAATATTGAAAATATTGCAGACAAATGATAGACCTCAACAGAATCCTGAAAATAAACAAAGTAATGCTAAATAAAAATTATACCATGAATGAACTAGTAAAAAAAAAAGGAAAATCAGGGAAAATAAATTGTAGCTTCAGCTTTTCCAATATGCCCTTACTATGTGAGACATTAATAGCTTATGTTATAATCAGCCATATGGGGAAAGTGATTAAATATTGCGAAAGTCCCCCTTCAAACCAATAAAACTTTTATGAACTTCATGTTGAAATCAACAAGGTTCTTGTAACAACCTTCCCCACCCCACTCCCCAGCAAGATTTAGACCTGATTAAGCTTTTGGAATGGAAAGGGATCAAACAGTCAATCTTAGTACCTTTCAACTCAGCAACTGCAATGAAATGATCCACTCATGAACATGCAGAGGTTTTCTTATTGATTGCTTATAAATAAATGCTCCCTTTTGAGTCAAACACACAAAATCCCTTGGAATTTTCTTATTGTGAAAAATAAGAAAAAATGCACTGGAATCAATAGGGCTTTAGAAAAAGGAAGTTCTCCTGTTTGCTAATGCTGAGGATTCCCCCAAAACATAAGTTACTTGGATAATTTTGTATCTAAAGGTCCTTGCTGCTGGCTAAGGAAGTTTCTGCCCAGGTAGACCCTGTGTGCACATGTGAACATGCTCACTGGACCTCCAACACACATAAAACCAGGCACAGCTTTATCAGATCATTCCCAATACAAATGGCAATAGGAAATATAATCCAGTTTCAACTGAATGTTTTGATAATCCATTGATTTTATCTAAGTGAAAGAAAAATAAAAGTGTTCAACGTGAGTTTGATTATCCCCTGAATGTTACACAATCATCTTTGTTTAATAAAGGGAATCTGCTGTCTTCGTTGCCAGGCTGTTTTGAATGTGATGAATTCGCACATTCTTATCAGAATAATTTTAATATGCCTGAATGGAAAGTAAAATGGATTAAAAAAGCCAATATTTTCCAGATGCTTTGGTGTTCAACTGCTGTTAGGCTAAGCCAGTGGAAAGATAATGAAGCTATAGTTCTAAGCACCTGCCTGCTTCTGCTCACAAACCTATATTTTACATTTTGTTTCCAAAAATCCATGGTGACAGAAGGGAGGGAGGAAGGAAGGAAGGAAGGAAGGAAGGAAGGAAGGAAGGAAGGAAGGAAGGAAGGAAGGAAGGAAGGAAGGAAGGTTGGTTGACTAGGCAAGTGGTTTTATGCATGTATTTCTTAAATAAAAAGAAAAGTTCCAATATGATGAATATTAAGAAAAATATTGTACTTCTCCCTTTCCATAAAGTGCTTAGGAATCACTGCTCATTCAGGGCAGAAAGCATGGTCAAGATGTTTGCTTGGCATCATTGTTTACATCCTAGAACCCTGGCCAAAATGCTCTGAATGAGAATTGTGGGAAGTAATGAGATTAACAAAGATGCGGAAATATTTAAGCAAACACTTTAAGTATGTTTTAAAGAGGGTAAAAATTAAAGTGTATGTGTAGAGTGGGGGATTGTCAGAATTTTGCACAACTATACACAGTACTTGATTTTTTTTAAAATTCATTGAAACACTACTGTTTGGCAATCTAAAGTTTCATTGAAGAATTTTAACTGCATCCTTATGTCAGCTTGAAGACAACTTTTCATTCTAAAGAAAATGAATTGTAGCAAAGCAGATTAGAATGAATTATGGAATTTATTAGTTGGGAGGCATATTTAAAGTCAGAATCCAGTACTCTTGTTCAGCACAGAAATCCATTAAAGTGCCTCTGAGAAGTGGCCACCCAGTCACCATTAGAAAACCCTCAGCAGTGGGAAGTTGACAGCTCCACTCTTTAACAGCTTAGAAAAGTCCTTCAGCCTTAAGCAACTTTATTTTAATTTGGCCACTGGCCCATACCCTGCTTTCAATAGAGAATACCACTTCTTGTCCAGCACAGTGTTTCACATGGACCTCTACAGAGAAAATGATCAAATGTGCATCCTATCCTAATGCAAGATCCTTTTGTATATAAGCCATGATGGTACACGGGGGCATGTAAGATGCAAAACTTGTGTCACAAAATCACGACACACATTTCATTATGTTGCCAGAATCTCAGTTTCCTGGGACAATTACATATTTGGAAATCACTATCAACCCCCCCATCCCACTAAGTCTTTTATTCTTATAACAAGCCAAACACCTTTCACAATTCTTCATAGGTAATGAGTTCCAGATCTTCTATCATCCTTGTAGCTCTCCTTTGAATTCACTCCAGCTTCTCCATATCCATTGACATAGCACTACAAATATGGTCTAGCCAGCAGCAAGTATAATGGAATGATTGCCTCTGGTGAACCAAATGCAATGATTTGGTTAATGCAGGCCAGGAGTGCTGTTGCATCACAGGGATTGCTCATGCTCTGCTGACAGTACACTGGTACTCCTAGATTTTCATTTGCATTGCCAAAAACCAAACCTTCCCACTCCTTAATTACACTTTTGATGTTTCCTACCAAAAGGCTTGTCACAAATGAAAAACATCCTGTTGGACACTGGTTTTGGCTTGTTAAGACTACCATAAGACCACCAAGGTCGTTTTTAATTATGATGCTGTTCTTTAAATCATTAACTACTCCTAGATTAATGGCTTAAGCAGATTTGATAAACATGCCTTCCATTTCATCCTTCAATCCATTTATAAAGAAGTTGAAAAGCAGGGAGTCAAGGATGGAGGCCTTGGGGATTTCACCAAATATTTCATTCCAAAATGATACAGAACTATTTACAAGCACTCTTTGGATCTGACCTAGTAGTATTTAGCTACATTTCTCCTTCTTGTCCCACAAGGATCTCATGAGTGTGATACACTACAAGTAGTCCTTGATTCACAACCATTCATTTAGTGACTGTTTGAAATTATAATGGTGCTGAAAAAGTGACATGACTGGTTTTTCACACTTACGACCATTAGAGCATCCCCATGGTCATGTGATCAAAATTCAAGACTTGGCAACTGGCATATATTTATGTTGGTTGCACTGTCCCCAGGTTATGTGATCGTTATTTGCAACCATTCATCCTGGTTTCCTGGAGGAAACCAGGTTTGCTTAACAACCACATGATTCACTTAACTACAGTGATTTGCTTAACAGCCATTGCAAAACAGGTTTTAAAATGGGGCACCTCTCACTTAACACCTACCTTGCTTAATAATGGAAATTTTGGGATCAATTGTGGTTGTAAATCGAGGACTGGCTGTACATGTAGATCAGTACCCTGGTTGACAACTCTAGTTACCTTGTCATTTAATTAAAAAAAGAAAGGAAAGGAAAGGTTCATCTGATATTACCATATTTGTTCTTCAGAAATACATGATAGTGCCCAGGAATGGTAGTTTCCCGATATTATTAGGCTTTATAATGTAACTACTACATATTGAAAAAAGGATCCAAACTTCTTGTATTTCCAAAGTTTTTTTTTTAAAAAAAACAATTATTATATCTAGAGTGATATACCAATTGTAAAACATCTTATAATCTCTCTATGAAAAAATGTTCCTTCAAACTTATTTTATTAATACGCCCTACCTAAACTTTTCTTCTTAAATTGCTTTTCTCCTCAGATTAACCTCATTTAAAATTTCAGCTTTCCTAATTTCCATTTGTGTTCATCTGGTTAGTAAGCTCTCTGAACTTGGCAGTTTGTTTGCAAATGTTTTATTACCCAACTAGGTAACCCATCAGTTTCTTCTGACCGCATTGTCTTGAAGTCCTCCATGAAGTTGTTGCTTCTCCCCAAGATGTCTAACGCCTTTTGTCTATTGACAAGTGCTTCTCTGTCAGGATGAAATCCAGAATTATTGACTTTTTATTTCTTCTTCCAGTTCTGCAGAATGAATTGGTTAGCAAGAGAGATCAGAATTTTTTTGAGCCTTCCATGCTTGGCTGAGTTAGTTTCCCTCAGATTTCAAGTTGGAAGTTTCCCATTATTGCTATAGCCTGCCCGTTTAAGAATTTGGCAGTTGGTTTTAAAAAGCATTTATTGTCCTCATGTTCTGCCTGGATAAGTGTCTGTAGTAAGTTCTCACATTAATATATCTTTTGTTTCCTACACATTTTAGTCTTACCTACATACACACACACACACACACACACACAAAAGGGACCAGGTGTTTGTGTGTGTGTGTGTGTTTCTCACCTCCTCCCTTTTTCCTGGATCTATTTCTTTTGAATAGGTTGTATCCTTCAAGTTCTACTTTCTAATTCTGACTGTCATCCCATCATCTTATGTGATAATTACCATTTCTGTATGATAAATATCACATTTGGGTTTTTTTCATATTAGGACCTCACTGCCAACCCATTTGTTCTCTGGCCATTTGTTTACAAACACTGGAGACTATCAATATTATTATTTTCACTGTCATGTTTTGAGGATTTCTGATACCATTTCCTGTTTCATACCTCCTTATCACATGCGACCATATTCCTAGGACCCAGCACTTATTTTTTTTTCAGGTTTAATTTAAATCCCTCCAAGTCAGGTTTGCATGGCTCTTGCCAAAATATTTTCCCCTCTCCTTATGAGCTTCCCAGGAATCCCTTCTATTACACTTTCAGGCCTCTCAAAGATCCTATTATTCTTGCTGACACCTTTTTACCTGTTGATACCGTTCTCCTATTTTCTCAGTTTCTATATAACTTTATGTGCCCTGTTCTTCTCAGAAGGCTCATTTTTTTTCCTGGGCTTTCATGGAATCTCTCTATGCAATAACTGTGGGCTCTTCTATCTTTCTAAATGAGACCTAAAGAAGAAAGACTGGTCTCCGGTTCTTTCATCTTCTCCTCCAGTAAGGAATCAAACTGGTACATTTGGTTTAGGACAGGGGTGTCAAACTCAAGGCCTGGGGCCGGATCTGACCCACAGGGTGCTTAGATCTGGCCTGCGGGGCTGCCTTAGAAACAGTGAAGGACTGGCCCACAATGCCTCTGCCAGTGAAAACAGAGCTCCGTTTTTGCTGTCAGAGGGTTGCAGGAGGCTGTCACAGTCAAAAATGGAGCTCGGGAGCTCATTTTTGCTGGCAGAGGCACTATGGGCCAGTCCTTTAGGGTGGCCCCCTGGGTCAGATCTAAGCACGCTGTGGGCCAGATCCATCCCCGAGGCCTTGAGTTTGACACCCCTGTCCTAAACATGCCACCACAGGCACCCCCTATACGCGTGATGTCAAGCTGGCCATGCACACCCTGGTCACACCTACCCTGGCCACACCTACCCTGGCCCCCCAATGTCAAACACAACCCTGATAAGGCCCTCAATGAAATCAAGGTTGACCCTGCTGATGTAGGATATTCTTCTGGGAAGAAAACAATCACACCTAGCAACTAGCAAGTTCCTGCTATTTTTGCCTTAATATCCACCCTTTTGATTTGTTCTTTCGTTCACTAAAGTCCATCACAATATTCCCAGTTTGCTCTGCTGGTCAAGAAGTTCTCAAGGCCACTGGCTGAGACTACTGTAGCTAAAAACAATCAATAGTAAACTCACGGTACTGATAGGTACAATATAAGCCTTTGATTCCCAGAAACATAGTCCCAAATCCAGCAAAGGTGCTCATAAAAATGATTAATTTCCTTCTGTTCAGTTTTAGTACAATATATATAGAGAATCTATTAAAGGATCAATGTTGCCTATTTGTTTTAGCCAATTCATTGTTTTATGGCACAAATTCAGTTAGATCATAGTGTGGAATAAATTATCTGTATTAAACATCTTTACAAATTTCAAATATCTGACAAATAGATTATTTATAAGCAGGAAAGAAGCAGAAAATAGGAAAAACTGATAGATAAATTTTACTAAACCAACATAAGTTAGTTATTCAGTTTCATAGTGTATATTGCCACCACATGTAAAAACAAGAAACCCTGGAGAAAGCACATTGGTTTATCTCGATGTCTGATAATTTTGCTATTCTAGATATCCTTTAAACCATTCAGATAACGTACAGCTCCTATACACTCTGACAAAAAGGCAATAGAACTATTCAAAAATCTTCAATATGAAAGTTTTGTGATAGAATCAATGTGATATTATAACTCTGAGTTTACACATCAGTCTTACGGGACGTCTGATTTGCTTACAAAAAGTTGATTAAAAATCCCTCACTAGCTCTTTATTTACCATTCTACTGACTATGTCTGTTTCATGCTGAGATCCTTCCTCACAGAAAAAGAACTTAAGTGTACCTACTCACATGTAAATTCCTAAGAGGTCAAGGGAAATTTCTCCCAGGTAAGCAAGTACAGGATTATTTCATAAATTTAAAAAAAACTATTTAAATAGAATGCATTATTCCATTTACTATTAAATGGTGAAGTTGTTTCATTTGAATTATAACTATGTTGTAAAAAAATTTCAATATTTCAAAATCTATTTTTGCAGAAGTGCAAATCAAATTGGTAGCCATGTGAAATTGATATAATAAATATGTAACTTTGTCCTGTTATTAAATTTGATCCTTAATTTTAAAAGAGAAGGTTTTTAAAAAATATGTTTATTTAACATAATTGAATATAACAAAACAAAGAATAGAATAATTTGGGGGTTGATATTATGCATAGAAAGCAAACTTCTCAATATGGCTGGGAATTTTGGAGGTTAGCAAACTGGGAGATGGAAATACAAAGTAGTGTTTATAATGAATGAATCAAGGATTGTGACTCTTTTCTCTAAATGTGTAAAATCAAGAGACATAAAACTTACTGTTTTATTTGTATATCATTCTACATCCACAGAAGGGCAACTGCAACCTTACTTATATCTCTTAAAAATAAATACAGAAAAAGGTAGTGAGAGGATCAGGCTTTTGGAAGCACAATTTTAATGGGGTTAGAAATAGTTGGAAATTGTAATTATACTACAATGCAAAATAAGCATCTTTCAGTGCAGCAGTAGTAAAATGTTTAGCTTGCAATTCATCATCCTAGTGAAATTATTGTAATGCAAAAGTCTTCCTTAATCTTTCTTTTAACTAAATCATATCTTAAATTGCCAAAATGGCTAAGAAAATATATCAAAGAAATAATTTCCAGAAGTTGGTTTTTATAGGGTTAATTGATGCATACTAGAATTTCTTGTAGGATTATTTACTTCTATAAAACCTTTCTCTCCATAATCCTAAATTATTCCACTTCGCTAATTTTCTTAGGTTCAGAATCTGCCTCCTTGGGCAGCTTTTGAGTATACCTAAACATAGTATTTATTGCATAGACAGGCACACATGCGTATATGTATACGTATATGCGTATATGTATGTACATGTACATGTATATGCACATGCACATGCACATGCACATGTATGAATCAGGTAATGATAAATCACTACTCCTTTCTGCACCAAAATACAAAATAAACAAAACAAAAATCTCTTTTGCTATTGGCAAACTTGTGGTAATGGATATTATGACTGAGCTAGACTTACAGGGCCTTGCAGGACAAATAGCCACATTGAATGACTTACGCTTAGATTTAGACTAACATTATTGTCCCTTTGAATGTACACTAATCAGCATACATTAGAATGGACTTTCATTGCATACAGCTCTCAAAGGGTCACCCCTCCAATGTACACTACATAAACATGAAAAAATAAATACACAAAATTATGCACATACCCACATATGTTATATGACACAGAGAAACAGCACAGTCCAGTTCGGATGTTCGGATGGGGAACAGGCACTCTGCATAGTGGAACTTGAAAGTTTAAAGCAGAAGTGGACAACAGGTTGCAGATTTGGGGATTTGAGGCATTTCCTATTAACTCCTCATCACTAGCTCATTAATCAAAACCAGGTAGAAATTCCACGTTAAGCTCCAAGTAAAGTTAAATGGAACAACAACAACAACAACAACAGAAGGCAGATGAGTCAATGGCTCACCCTACTCTACCAATGGGCTTATTATACAGACGGTGGTCGAAGAAATTATTGCCCTTGATTCAGGATTTGAACACTAAACTCTCGGAATGGCTATTAAAGCCAGGCTTGGTCAAAGACAATCATTTTAAAAAGGGAGAGAAAGGGAAATACCAAGAGTAGCAGTGAACATAAGGCATTGCAATGTTTTTTTAAATATCAATTTTAAAATAATTCCTACAATTAAATGACTTCCTATTAACTATTAAATGTTAAACTATGGGTAGTCAAAAACTCTAGGCAGCAGCCTACTGCCCGTCTTCCAGTCGATTTCAGGTGTCTATTTGATCACCCTTTGATTTCTCCCACAATTAACCTATAACTTTGTGCAGCAAGTCACCAGAGGTAAAACTTGACTTGAGGGTATCTTCACCTTTTTTGATTAGGTAGAGCTGAACTTAAGGAAGGAACTTTACCTGAAGCTCAGGCCAAGAAAGGATGAGCAGGATCTCATAAAAAGAAACTGTTCTACGATAGGTCATTTTTACAAGTCTAGCAACAGTAGCCAACCAAGTTTTCTTCACTATAGGTAAAGCACAAAGAGCACTTGCTCACTCACTGTCTATCTCTCGGATGGCTGACAAGATGTAGTAAGGCTGAGCTTCTTGACCCTGCCTTCCAAAACTGGAGTCAATTCTGGTTGTAGTGGTGTCAACTGTAAAAGGCATAAAAGTGATTCCTCAGTTTTAAGAACGACATTAGCTTTTGTCCCTTTTTCAGAGAACCTGGAACAAATATTTGCCCTTCTTTTTATTAAGAAACAGGGGAATGAGGTAGATTAGGCTGTACAATATATTCCTTCTTGCAGCCTTCTGAAATTGGAACAATTAAAAGTATCTAATAGAAATACTATCCCCTTCTTGGATACATTTAAAAACTTTCCTCTGTGCACAAGTAAATCACAGCCTTTGGATTTTCATTCAACAGTATAGTATTTCCAGGGATCTTCCCTGGGGTAGGCGGGTGGAATAAATAAAACATTATAAAAGGAACTGACATGGGTAAAATGCCTTTGATAAAAGCAATTGAACGGATTTAAAGTGAGCTTTTCCGATAACAAACAGAAACAATTATTCCTATCATACGTTTTATTTAAAAGTGGATTTCCATGGTTCGGAAACAAGCACTGGAGGGAATAAAAGGGGAGTTATTTTATCCCAACCTGGGGTGTTTTGGGTGGTGGGGTTACTTAGGCGAAATGTGCATAAAGCAAAATCCAGGAACCTCTCCCCAATTGTGTGCCTGCTTGTGTTTCGAAACGGCTTCCAGAGTGCGTCTCTAAAACAGATGCCTTTGATGTCTCGAGAGCAGTGGCCACTACAGTCGTTAGAAAAATCGAGTTTCCTTCCGCGGCGGCTCAGAGAGCCCCCAGCTCCCCACCGGCATCGCCCCACCAAAAACTTTCCTCGCGTCTCTCACCACGGTTGTGTTCCCTCACCCCCTCCTCCTCCTCCACCCCCTCCCCAGCGCCGGCCGGCTGTCTGGCTCTTTTTTGCTTCAAACCTTCTCGCCGCTTCGTCACCGCAGGTTTGAGGGTGACATCACGCTTTGCAAACAGCAGCAGCTCGGGGGGCCCCGAAGGCTCAGCGCGCCCAAGGGAAAGAACGGGGACGCGTTACCAAAAAAAAGTTTTTGGGAAGCGCGGGGGGAGGGAAGGTGGCGGTGGGGTGGGGGAGAGAGAGGAGGACGCTGGATTTGAAACCCTGCAAGTGACTCCAGAAAGGAGTTGGTAACCTAGCCCGGGGATGCCAACTTATAGCGTTTCGCAAGGACCTCCATGAGGGTGTCGGGTTTGCCTCTAGCGACAGCGAACCCGCTAGGACCTTGGTCCGCCTGGTCTGCACCCGGATCGGTCCTAACCATCCATCCCTACACACACACCCCTCCTCCCCCGTAGCGCGGCAGAGAAGCGCTCCGAAAACTTTAGGGTAGCAATGCGGGCGAGGATAAAGCCGCCCTCCCCCTCCCTCGCGCCGCTTTTTTGAAAGCGCAGCTTGTCAGAAAACTCTTGATACTTTCCTTTTATTTCCAAACTGGCTCCAAAAACATAGGGATAAAAGAGGGAGGCTAAAAAGAGAACAGCCGTTACGATCCATCTCCGCACCCATCGGGAAATCCAAGTATAAAGCATTGATAATGGCACGGTCTACACGACCTCTCTCTATCGAATTGGTATAGGGTATGATACCAATATTCATTTTTTTATTATTATTATCGCTCAATCTTATTAAAATGAAGTTTATGGGTGGGTAGAAATCCACAGGCAGGGATGGAGATGTGATCAGGATAATACTGCTTTGGGGAAATTGCTATTTCAGAACGAAGCCTTAGTTGCTTGCTTCTCATAACGTCATTCAAGGAAACAATTTGTTTTTGTTTATTCCTGCCTATTCGGTATAAACGCGCAAAACTACCTAGTTTTCCCGATCTCTTAATTTCCGACAAAGTCTGATGTTTTTCCCCTCTTTTCTTTTCCGGAGGATGGGGGAAAGAAGAAATAAATGCTTTTAGTTTGACAAAAATGAAGCTTTTTGCCACGCCGAAGAAGCCCTGAACAATAATTCTTACTTCCAGTCTCACAACCATCTTCTGCGTTAAAGAAAAGTGTTTGTGCCACAAACTCAAACACAAAAGAAGAGAGTTAGCTTCTCTTAGTTCTTGATGGCATTTAGGGCTAAGATTTAAACCGAATGCAACAATTAACTGCTGGCAAATATGGTGCCAAATTGATCGTTTGTTTCCCTCTGAACTAGGGAGTGAAATGTACTGTAAAATGTTGCAAAAAAATTGTACAAAGCGATAGATTCACTTCATGGGTGTTTTTTTTCCCCCTTGTGAAAGCTTCTCTCTTTCCTCGGCTACCCCCTCATTGATGGGTTAACTCCCCCAGCCGTTAATTATTGTTAAATATATTGGGGGCAGGGAGACGCGACTATATTGGCGTGATGATTAAAGAAACAGATCTCACGATTTATATTCTGTTCCTCAAACCTTTTAGAACATTTTTTTCCATCTAGAATATCCAATCGGATATTAGGATCATTCAGTCCGTTGTGAGATTAAAAAAACACACACACATAGAGTCTCCTAAATACAAGTGGCCTTTGGGAACGGTCTAGCAACACAAAAGCTACAGGGGTGCAGGGAAGAGGACAAACCGAGTTCCGACGCGGACAGCTGGGAGTTGGAGCTGCGCGCGGATTCATCAGAAAGGCCGCGGAGTCAATGCAGATCGCCTTTGCAGCCCCGTTCTACGGGGATACTTTCTATTTTAACTCGGAGTTTACGTAAACTCTCGCCCCAGTATGGACATTGGGCGAACAGCGGAGCGCAGATTTAAAAAAAACAGACAGGACGAAAACAAATCTCAAACAGGGCACTCTTTAATGTTTCCCTGTATTGATGTTAATGGTGATCACATTACAATGAGAATTGTGATACTTTAATCATACAATCGTGTGAAACGGTTTTTTAAAAGGCACCTAAGAAACCAACCTCTGCAGTCTGTCAAAGGAATTAGATAAACCAGAGCAATCTCAGTTTAGCCTGCCGTGTCTCGAAACGGAGCATCTCTCTTAAGAAATGTCTGGCTAAAACGTCCGTGGGTTGGTTCAAGCTTGGGGAAGTTAAGATGTGCAAATTGCGGCAGACAGTTGCTTTACCCGTTCTCACTCGGGACGGCAAGGCAGCTGCCTTCCTTCGCCCCTCTTCTCTCGGGATTACGGGAAACGGCTGCGCCTATCCCTTTGCGCATTGAAGTGGGGAGAATGTGAATAAGCATCTTTTGTCAACCGGGAGGGATTGGATTTTAAAAATGGTTTTCCTTCAAAATAATTCGGAGGGGAGAGACGCATGTCTAGGTGGTGCCTCGCCATCTAATTTGGCAAGTGAGACCCACTGAGGTCAGCCAAACGTTTTCCACCTTAGTATTGCGCTGCGTTTCCTCAGAATCATTTCCCCAGTTTTTTTTTCACTGAGATTTACTCCGAGGTAACCATGGCCGTCTCCATCGGGGACCCCGCGTGTCTCCTATGCTTCCTACTGATGCGGGACTGTGCATCAATGTTCAACATACCTACGTTGCCGCCTTAAATGCAAGGCGGGTGCGTTGTAAATGGATGACAGCGCAAAAGAAGTCGTTGTTGCACATCTGAGAAAATTCTGGGAGGTGGGCGCGGAGTAGCAGTCAGAGCGAGGGGGAAGTTCTGCTCTCCGCATCAGCGCCACCGCCACCTTTATAAACCTCTTTGAAAGTAAGAATTGCCCCGTTATTCTAAAGCCCTTTGATAAGTTTATCACTTGCATTGACTTCAATGAGATTTCATCAAGCAGATTTCATATATTTCATCCTTGATTCACAAACGGGGCAAAGGAAAATATATGACATTAGAGGCTGACTGATGAAATCGCCCGAGATTTAATCCGTGTTTTAGTGTGCGCAGTGGGGAGGGGGCGTGTTCTGCATGCATACGAGCGTGCGAGTGTGCGCTCGTTTTAACAACCTTCAAGAAACATCTCTAACTTAAAGCACCAAGACGGTTAGTTTCTGAGCCTATGGCGCCCCCTCTGGATGGAAGTGGGAGTTACACTTTATCTGCCGCAAAGGTGATTTGTTTATATAGAAATAACTGTTAAATTCCAAGTAAAAAAACGAGACTGAAAGGAGAGTGGAAAAAGCGCAAGACAAGCCAAGCCAAACCAAAGGGAAGGCGCCTGTCCTCCCAGGCAAGGCAACACGACAGCTAATGATTTAAAGAATTGACAATGCGGGAAGCGCCCATCGCCGACGGGCTCCCTAAGAAATCTTGTGTTTGCAGAGGATGCCCGGGTTGTCTTTCCAGCCTCGATGAACGGGCGATTATATCAAGAGGCCAATTCACAACCAAGTGCGCCCAGTTTCTTTTTGGGCCATCTTGACTGGGAGGCCAGATTGCTTGGTTTTACTCTTCCGTCTCACTTTCCCGAGCGCTGCACTGACAACTTAATCGTCTGGTCATTGGCATACTTTTCCTCGTCTGCTTCAATTAATTTTAGAAGAAAAATTATTCCGGGGATTAGCCCTTAATTTTAAAAGCTCACAAAGTCAGGCACTCTGAAATCAGCGACCACTGTCGTGGCCTTTAAAACTAATTCAGTAAAATTGTTCGCCTCTCTGAGGGAAGGAGGTCAGTGGGAAGAGTACAAGAGAGATATACTCTGGTCTGAAGTTTGTCAATATGTTCAATAAGCAAGCTCTAATCTTTAATGGAAAGGACTTAGCTTAAAGAAGAAAAACCTGCGTCTCTGATTATGATATATATTCCCCTTTGCAAGCATAGTCTGTTCCCATTCCTAAAAGTAGGCAGTCCGAGCTCTGCGCGGTTTAACTCAGTCCTACTGGATCCAAAGGAAGGTTAATTCCCAAGTTAAATCGGAAGTCTAACCTAGATATACCTGCTATTTATTTATTTACTTACTTTACAAATGCTTAGTCAACACAATCTGAAAGGGAAGTCTGGTCATATATGCTTCTATAAGGGAATCTTTTTGATAACATCGTTTAGGGAAGGTTGAGCTGTCATTTAAACACCTTTTAAAAAAAGAAAACACAGGCGTTTAGCCTTACTTGCACAAAGAGTGATAGGAGGCTTTAAATACTAACCGCTTGTTTAGAAAGGAAATTCTAAAAGACTAGAAAAACGCCGCCTTACTTAAGTATCTAGGTCTATTTTCTTCCTCTCCAGCCACCCCCCGCGCCTTTCCCACCATAGTCCCTCCTGTCCCGCGAACGGCAGCTTAGCGCGTTGTATCCTTCTTCGCCTTGAAACTTTTCAGCACGAGAGAAGCATTAAGATGAGCAAAATCAAAACAAAACCCTCCCATAGGAGAATGAGTCACAAAAACACTGACTTGGGGGAGGGGAGAGAGGAAGAGGAGGAGGAGGGTGAGAGACAGAAAGAACCAAGTTCTTTCTCCGAGCAAACGGCAGGCTGGTTTTCCTGCGCCGTTTTCGCCGAAGCGATACTTCTGCCAGCGAGATGTCAAGCCCTTCCTTCCCCCTGCAAGCAACCCCAAAGATCTGCTTCGATCGATAGAAAGCGGGTGGGGGGGTGGGGGGGAAGCGAGGAGAAATTTACTGGGAGGTATCACAACTACCGCAACAGTTGGGAAGTACAAAGAGCCAACTGCAGCGCGCGACCAACTTTCTTCTCTCTCTCTCTCTTCCACCTCTTCCACCCCTCCCTCCCTTCGCCTCGGCGCCCCCTCCCTCTCCAGAGGGAGGAAAAAACTTTTTCAGCCAATCAACACCGTGCCAACTCTTCTCAGCACGGGCTGCCATTGGCGTTTCTACAACGAAATAGAGCAGAGGCGAGGTATTTATTAAAGAGAGTCGCAAGTGAGCGTTAGGGAGAGCCGAGGTTGAGCCTCGCCAGACGATTCGGGGAGCCTTCCGACTTTTCGCGCGCTCCACTACCACTACCATCACCACCACCTCCTCCTCCTTCCCACCCCCCCGCCCCTCCAGCCGAGGAATTCGTCTCCCTTCTTTCAATAGGGGTGGGGGAAATTTCTCTCTCTCTTTCTCTCTCTCTCTCCACACCTCGTTCAACTTTCGCTCTCACCGACTCCGCTTCCAAGCGTCCGCGGACTGAGCGGCAGCCAGACCACATGCGCGTTTCTTGAGAGCGGCTTTTCCCTCGAGCGGCGACTTCTCGAGGGCGCCCGTCAGCCGAGTTTTTCTGCAACGCCGGCCGCGGCTTTTTATTTTTTTTATTTTATTTTTATTTATTTTGTTTTTGTTTGGGCGCGAGCGAGAAAAGCGAGACGCTTAGCCTGTGGGGCGCACGCGGGCTTTTCCTCTCTTCCTTCCTGGCTGTCTTAAAGAGACGTCGCTCTTGCCGATTGTTTAGCCCCCTCCCTTCCCTTCCTTCCTTCCTTCCCCGTTCTCCTCCCCCACCCCTTTCTCCCCTCTGCCTCGATTTTTATTTTGTTTTATTCTTCTTTCCCCCCCACTCCGCCCACCCGCCCGCTCGCTCATATTTTGGCTTCGCCCTTTTCTCGCATGAATCTCCTCGACCCTTTCGTGAAGATGACCGAAGAGCAGGAAAAGTGTCTGTCTGGCGCTCCCAGCCCGACCATGTCGGAGGATTCCGCGGGGTCTCCCTGCCCTTCGGGCTCCGGCTCGGACACCGAGAACACGAGACCCCAAGAGAACACCTTCCCCAAGAGCGACCAGGACCTGAAGAAGGAGAGCGACGAGGACAAGTTCCCGGTGTGCATCCGAGAGGCCGTCAGCCAGGTCCTCAAGGGCTACGACTGGACCCTGGTGCCCATGCCCGTCCGGGTGAACGGATCCAGTAAGAACAAGCCCCACGTCAAGCGCCCCATGAACGCCTTTATGGTGTGGGCTCAAGCGGCGCGGAGGAAGCTGGCCGACCAGTATCCGCACCTGCACAACGCCGAGCTGAGCAAGACGCTGGGGAAGCTCTGGAGGTAAAGTGGGGGAGGGAAGGAAAGCCGGGCTGGGGCGACGAGGAAGCGGCTCGGGGCTGCTCCCGGGAAAGGGCGCGAAGGCTTGCAGGCTCGGCCGGCCGAGCACCGGAGGGGCGGGGACAACGAGGGCGAAGTGGGGGCGGGAAGGGGAAGAAGGAGCGCTAGGGCGGCTGGCTTGGGTGCTTGGATGGCTCGCTTGGCGCCCCTTTGGGGGGTGGGCGCGGCTTGGGATCCACCTCACAGGAGCAACAGCCGAAATCGTGCGGGGCTTGAGCGCTGGAGGCCGACCTTCTGGTCCGATGGCGGGAGACTGGAACTGGGCAGGAAGGCGGCGAGCCTGGGCGCGCAGATGGGAGACCAAAGCTGGGCTTTGCGAGGGCGGGGGGGACTCGCTTCTGAAAAGCGGATCTTGCCCCTCCACCCTCCTCCTCCAGCCTAGTTTTAGTTTAGGAGCGGAGGGGAGGGACGAAGAATAGAAACCACTAGTTAGAATAGAAACCACTGAGGGAAAAGATGGGAATGCTTTACAGACAAACATTGTGGAATCCTCATTAGAAAGACAACAAGACCGGGGCTTCATGAGAGCTTGCCTTTTTATACCCCTGAAAACATACTAAAATATTCTTTAAAATATAGGAAGAAATACTCTGAAAAGCATGTTGTAAGTGCCCAGCAAGGCTTCTCTATTTAGATATTTGGCCTACCTGTTGAGAAAAAAAAAAACCCCGACAAAGTTAATAACTTGAGCTCTGCTCTGGAGAAAAACAGGAGTAGCACATCTTGGGTGTAATGATGATTGGCACAAGCTGGCAAGTGCCAACCAATAAGAAGTTGGCTCAGAAGGATGACTAGCAAGAGGAACGTGGGGTGGGGAGGCAGGAGAGAAGAGAAAGTGAGTCACCTGGCTGAAGCATAAGCTAAATGACTTGCAAAAAAAGGCTAAGGGAGCCACTTTTGAGGATGCAGAATGCTTGGGGTGAGTTAATTCCCCAAATGCCTAGAGGAATCCTGGTATCTGAGCTGTGGCTGAAGCTGCTTATGTGCATGTGTCCATAATGCTTGAGTGGGATGAGAAAAGAGGACTGGTTGCTATCTTGGGTCTTTTTTCTTGGAAGGAAGAGAATAAGGTCCCAGAGTGATTGAAAGAATTGCTGAGAAAAAAATGAAAGTAGTGGTTTGAGTCTTTCCCCCCCTTCCTTCCTTCCTTCCTTCCTTCCTTCCTTCCTTCCTTCCTTCCTTCCTTCCTTCCTTCCTCTCTCTCTCTCTCTCTCTCTCTCTCTCTCTCTCTCTCTCTCTCTCTCTTTCTTTCTTTCTTTCTTTCTTTCTTTCTTTCTTTCTTTCTTTCTTTCTAGAGGCTCTGGGGAAGTTTGCAGTGTGTGTTTCTACCCAGAGGGGAATGCAGGAATAGCAGAATGCTAAAGTCTGCCTTTCTTGGTGCCTGTCATTTCATGGTGAATTTTATACACCTTATATTTTGTCCTCTGTATTATCAGAAGTTCATTCTACTCAAGTTTGGGACTTCTGACAGCTGCCTGCAGCGATGCTGGCCTAGTGGTGCAGTGGCAGAATGTAGAGTACATTTCTAGCAAATCAAAGGTTGCTCTGAGTAGTAAAATCAGGAAGCTTAAACTTTGGGTAGAACTTAATCAACCAATGCATGGCTTTGTTTAATTGCTCAGGTTATTGAATGAGAGCGAGAAGCGCCCATTTGTGGAGGAGGCTGAACGCTTGAGAGTGCAACATAAAAAAGACCATCCAGACTACAAGTACCAGCCACGAAGGAGAAAGTCAGTAAAGAACGGACAGGCTGAGCAAGAGGAAGGATCGGAGCAGACCCACATCTCTCCGAATGCTATCTTCAAGGCCCTGCAGGCAGATTCGCCCCAGTCTTCATCCAGCATGAGTGAAGTACATTCACCTGGAGAGCATTCTGGTGAGTGTGCCATCTTCCCCTCCTTGTAGAAGATGAGGAAGAACATCCCATGTAGACAGGTCTTCTAAAGGAGCATCAGTAAGGCAGTCCAGTTAGCAGTCTGCCAAAGAAACATAAAAGCTAGATAGCTATTGGGAAAAAGCAATACCTTTTGTGTACCTACAAGTCAGGTCTTCAAATAATATTACCCATCATATCCATGGGAATTAGATAGTCATAGGTCATCCTTCAATGGTTCTATGTCAGCTTCATTGCTTTGCTAAGCTATTCCACCAGTAGTACGAAGTCTAATGTTTCATCTCAGTGTATTACTACCCCTTGTAAACTATAAACATCTGTTATTGTATAAAGCAGCCAGTTTTCAACTACATGCAACAATCTGCATTGGTACTTCATTCTTATTGGCAAGCTCTCCATTGTCTCCTTTGCATCCAGCCAGAGTTAATCTTTAGCTAAGTATCACTGCCATGCAACACTTTCTGCTCATTAAAAGTGGCCGCTGGTGGGAGCTTTATGGCCCTCTAGCTGTGCCTGTTATCAGAAGGGAAAGAGACCCAGGTGTGGCTTGCTTGCCCTGTAACTTCAAAGGCATCAAAGAGAACCTGTCCCCTTTTGTAACAACTACTATCTACTTTGTATTCCTTACAGGGCAATCTCAAGGGCCACCTACTCCTCCTACAACTCCTAAAACAGATGTCCAGCCTGGCAAGCAGGACCTGAAGCGGGAAGGTCGCCCTCTGCAAGAAGGAGCAAGGCAGCCACCTCATATTGACTTCCGAGACGTGGACATTGGGGAACTCAGCAGTGATGTCATCTCTAACATTGAGACTTTTGATGTTAATGAGTTTGACCAGTATCTCCCACCCAATGGCCACCCAGGAGTTCCAGTCACCCACGGCCAGCCTGGCCAGGTCACCTACACAGGCAGCTACGGGATCAGTAGCACCACAGCTACCCCAGCAGGCACTGGGCACGTCTGGATGTCCAAGCAGCAGCAGCAGCCACCGCCTTCTCAGCAGCCACCTTCCCAAGCTCAGCCACAACCACCGCCACCGCCGCCGCCGCAGCACACACTCACCACCCTGAGTAGTGAACCAGGCCAGCCTCAGCAGAGGACACATATTAAGACCGAGCAGCTCAGTCCCAGCCATTACACTGACCAACAGCAGCATTCACCTCAGCAGATCACCTACAGTTCCTTCAATCTCCAGCACTATGGCTCTTCCTACCCGACCATCACTCGCTCCCAGTATGACTACACAGACCATCAGAGCTCCAATACCTATTACAGCCATGCTGCCAGCCAGAGTTCCAGCCTTTATTCTACATTCACTTACATGAACCCCACCCAGAGGCCCATGTACACCCCAATTGCAGACACTACGGGGGTACCTTCTATTCCTCAAACCCATAGCCCACAGCACTGGGAACAACCAGTCTATACACAGCTCACCAGACCATAAAGTTCTGAAGGATGGTGTCAATTCCCCAGACTTGCAAAAATATTTTTAAGCTAAAAGTGAATGGAAGAGAGGAAAAAAAATATCCCAGAATGCATTGTGCACTACAGCACCCCTTCAAAACTGACCAGATTATTCTCAGTCAAGAAACATTCCATGGTGGACTAAATCCTTTGATTTGAAGGCAGTTTTTTTATTTTCTTTCAAACAGCCAGCTTAGCTTGCATAGGTATGAACTTGTTAATTATTTTTTAACAATAACTAAAAACAAAAAATGAAAAAAATATAAACTCAAAAGTATTCCTCTGTGAGGAATACTCTCTTTTAAATATTTTTTAGTATGTATTGTGTATGATTTGTTACCAATATGATTGAATTTATACATACTTGTTTTTAGAGAAACTTTTAAAAACTGATTTTTCCTTTTTGGGGGTGGGTGGGGGGGAACAGTTGAACCACACTTAGCAAAAGAATATGCCTTAGCTTTTTTCCCTGCTGTCAGAGGTATTTTTCTATAGTTAACAGTCACTTTTAGAGACTAAATGTGTGCGTTAAAAATCAAGGAAAAGGAAATTTTGAGGAAAGGAAAGAAGTGCCCATTAACATGACTGTGGGAATTTGGAAATAGACTTTTATTTTTCTAGCATGGAAATAAAATATGGGGAGAAAAAAAGATTAATGAAAAAGCAAGGATACCTTGAGCCTTAAAATAACACTATCAGATGCCTTAAAGAAAAATCCTGTGAAATCTTCCAAAAGACTTGCACAATTATCTTCCACCCTGCCAAGGGAAAATATGGAACTCCCAAGAAGAGAGCTCAGTTTTACAGGTCTGAAGCTTTTTAATTATTATTATTATTATTTTATTTGCAACTACAAGCACCACATTATAAAGCCAGAACCAGCATTCTCTACCTTGATCCTTTTTCTTCAGCTTCCAACACCAGACCAACATTTGTAAGACAAATTGCGGTCACTCAAAAAAACCAAAAGTCTTCCCTGTAAATTACATGAAAAGCTAAAATACTTTATTCCATGAAGACAGCTTACAAAAGAAGATGGGAATGACACAGGGACACCAGCTTTAGCAAGGTTCATGGATGACAGTAGTAGGTGGTTTTTCTTCTTTTAAAATTATATATATTTATTTTGTGAAAAAGATGTTTTTAATCAAGAGGGTTTTTTTTTCAATTTCCCCCCTTCTACATTAGAAATCTTTGTAATGTAAACAGAAATACCAGCATCTTACTCAGAGGGTATATGGTGCCTAATTGTTAAATTATGGTCTAAATCAATAACCCTTTATTTATCTCTCAGTCTTTGTTTTTGTATTTTATTATTCCTTCGGAATGTGTCTTAGGTTTGTACAAATACCTGCTTCTGTTTGTCTTTCTATCTTTTCTATTTCTTTGGTAAGAATAAACTGGAAAGCTTTTTTTTGTTGTTTTTCTCATTGTACAAACAAACCATAGCTAATTAGTGTATCACTGAGTTATTTCTGACTGAATACTTTTGGACTTATGATTTGGATCTGGACTAAATTAATGGAACAGTGTGGAGAGCACAGAAGGTAAGAGTGGGCTTGAATCACTCTTTCGTTGGTGAAAAATCCCCCAGATTAAAGCCAATCAGCAAACCTTCCTTTGCATGCGGATGTCTGACTTGCAGGGAGTTCATTTTGCATTCAACAAATTCCCTAAATTGCTATCCAAAGTGGTCCAATCCACTGTATCGCCTTAAGGTTCCACCTCTTTTCTCTGGGTAGGCCTAGGCTTATTCTGCCCAAGTGAAGCAAAGCAACAGTGAATGTAAATCAACAAAGCAGGGAGTGGCACATTTCCATTAGGGCTTTATCTGTCCCTTGAAGGTGCCATAGAAATGAATGGATGCTGCTGGAACCCCCAGACAATGGATGCTTCTCAATGTGCCTAACCAGCTTTTCACTTCATTTGGGAGGAAAATTAGAGAAAGCAACACTGGTGAACTTGTGGCCAAACAGTTAAAATATTGCTTTTGGAAAAAGTTAGTCAACTTCTTTTTATTTTAAAATGTTATATTTGTTAATTATTTTATAGGGAATTCAGTAGAAGAAAAGCTTAAAGCACTCTTATCATATGGTATCTTTTCTACTTCTATATTAAAGAAAGCAGATCTGTTGAAAGTATTTCTGTAATTTAAGTAATGTCCTTTCAAAAAGATTAGTTTTAGATAAAAGAACACCTTTTTCAGTCATTTTGTTTGCAAACCCTTTGGGGCTCTGTAAAACTTATCTTTTTGTATATTATTGTTTGCAATAAATATACATTGTATTAAACTTGGAATGAAAGAGCTATTTTAGCTGTAATTCCGGAAGTGATCCTAACTATCTTAGCAAAGATGCATTGTTTTTCTTTGATGCAATTACATCTACTGGTGACCTAACCTATATACAGTCTACTGAAAAATGTAGTGTATACTGTTCTGACCAAAGTTGAATTTGGAGTGTACAGCATCACCTATCTACAACTCTTTAAAACAACTGCATCTTTTCCTGGGAACACATGGTTTGGAAAAGTCACAAGTGGTTTAAAGAGTAGAAACAGGTGTTATATTCTTCATAGTAGTCTTGGAACTGGGTCTAGAGTCTTGTACAACCCTATTCTATAATAACATAGCTATCAGACTCAAATCAATTTACAAATTATCACAAAATTAGCTAACCAACTTTTCAGGATTGACAGTCTGTTTAGATGTGTTGCTTGCTAATTCTCTTGCAAAATAAATGGAAGGAATCATGGATGCCCCAGCATTTAAATAGGGAAAATAAAACTTCCCATAGCATATTATTTCTTACACAACCTGAAAATACCATTTTCTTTTCAGCACATGTTTACATGTGCTGGGCAATGTTACATAGATTAACTTAGTTTTGTTGCCTTCAGAATGCACAAAAATACCTGACCAGTACCAACATCTTCGACCAAACAGCATTTTTCTAAAGGAATTACAAAAACAAGCCTGAATGCTTCAAGACTCAACTGAATTTGAAAACCATGTAATACAAAATTTGGAACATTTGCTGGGCCTTATTTAAAATGGCTAAGGAAATATGAATCAGAAACATAAGTTAAAATTTCTATAATTAAATGGATGTAGCACTGAAAGCAATATGTACAACAGTGGGAATTTCAGTGGAAGCAAAAAATTAGTGCTAAATATCACACTTAGAGAAAACTGGTATAAAATGTATCGCAAATAATATACCACTCCAGTATGGATTGTTAAAGATGGTAATACATTTTCTAAAAATAGTCTGGAAAATGTAACTATCAGGTTAGCTCTTGCCCTCATATTAATGGCAATGTAGTAAATCCCAGGAAATTTGAAAGATCTATAACAGAATGAAACTGATTCTAAAAGCTGAATTTCCTTTCCAACTTGCAGTCTTTTTATTAAATATTACTAAAACTTATTTCTACAGAGCATACCGAATTACTTTTGTACATGCCAACAGCATCTAGGATACCTTACATTTCTCATTAGAAAATACATACAATTCCTATGGCAGATAAAGAGCAAATAGAGTAGGTTTCATTGTCTAAGATAACTTCACATTTTAAAAATAAATCTGACCCAGAATTTAATTTAATGTAGAAACTAGGTTTGGACTATAATTCCACCCATGGACACATACCATATCTGAAGTCTAGACTCGTCTAATTTAAGGCATAAATGATTTTGTAAATCGAAATAGATTTTTTACAAGATAGGACTAATTTTTCACATTAACTTCATCAGTTTGAATAATGGTATTTTCAAAATGACATAGGATACTTCAAATCTCTGAGGAAGAGGAGCAATTTAGAATAGGAAATATAAATATTTAGAATTAAACTTTATCCTCAGGATGTGTACTTAATTTACTCCTGTGATGCTTGTAAATCTCGTGTTTATTGCTTTGTGTTTTTATTCTTCTGTTTCTTTCTGCTTTTCTTTTTTCCTTTAAAATGTTCAATTAAAAATATCATTTAAAAATGGGTAAAGGCATCCAGTTTATGAGCAAAGGATGCTAAAGTGCATGCATGGGCTCCTGCTTCCACCTGTAACTCATAGGAACCACTGGCCACATCCATTGGGCAAGTCCCCTTCTACCACCTTTCATTCAGAAAAAAATGATCAGATATGGATGGTGCTGATGGCTGAGCCAGTCGGAAGAAAACAGCAGGGTGCCTTTCAGATGCAACTCCATAACATCTGTCTGACTATTCTGCCTGGAGCTGATTGAAGTTTGACCTTCCTTTGCCTAGCTCTGTGCTTAATGCAGTACAAGCCCCCAGTTGGCCTCACAAATCTCAAAAAGACTTGCACTTGCCAGCTTTAGGCTGGGTGGCTGCCTGGAACAGAACCCTGGCTAAGAAACACATTGCCTTGTTGAAGGTAATGACGATGGAAGGATACAAGGTAGACTGCTTGCTTTGGCATGAATCACCTAGGGAGTTCACAGGATCATACTGGCTTGCAAATCCTATCCAGCAAAACAAACAGATGAGGTCATTCCTTGAACTTCTGGGTTTTAATCTAAACTGCTGCTGCTTAGTGATTTTCTTGCTCTCAAAGCATTGGTGGAATTTTTCCCCATACAGATCTTGCTCGTGGCATGAACAACAGAGGAAGTTAGCTGCCCATGGAAAGCAAGATACAATTCCATCCAAGAGCTGCAGTAAAGCCAGCACAATGGTGGTCTTTTCAGCCAGAGATGTCGATAAACAGTTTAAGGAGAAAACAACAACAACATCATCTGTTTTATCAAGTCAACTAATCACTGACCTAGATTTGGTGCCAACTTTTGAAGACTGTTAACCACACTGCTTAGTTTTGTTTCTGTTGTTAAGGGGAAAGTATTTTGTGTTTAGAGAAGTTATCAGTCTTGGTAAAAAAAAAGAATGCAAAAATAATCCTTACCAGCAGCAGCAGCTGTAGCAAAGCATGGTTAGGCCAAAATGACAACATGCTCATGATGCCATCAGACAAATCCCAGCATTATGTATTTGTGTCCTTTCTTTTGTCACAGGTAAGTTGTATCAGCAGCATGACAATGACATGCATCTATTGTCATTTTCCCCTCTTCCAAACCTCTCCTACAAAATGCCCAGGAACTATTCCGACATAAGCTGCTGTTCCATTATTTTACTTTCATTTGCTAGAAAACATTGAAAAGAAATCCCAACTCCCTTTAATTTGGCCAATGTACCTGGAAAGAAAGAAATCAGATTTTATTATTTAAATTCTTAAGCCCTGAGAGAGAGAGACAAATATATTCTAGCTATTTCCATATTTCAAATTTTTGATGAAAACTGGTTTTAAACCAAAAAATAATAATCCAAGAACTTGATGAAATCCTCCCACTATCTGTCATAGTCCTTTAACTTTGTACCATCTATGACTCCAATTTAAGAACAAACAACTTTTCATTTTACCACATAACACTTTGCTTCCAATTCTGCCTCCCTTCTCTTTTGTAACTCCTTGTTTTTGATTCCCTATCCAAGTCTCCTAAAGTCTATTGTAAGTTCCAACTCAGCTAGAAAAAAGATAGAAAAAATGCTGTATTTTACAACCCTGACTGCACTGAATGGTGCAAAGAAATAAGATTGTTAATTGCCATGAAAGAAGTAATCCCGTAAATCAGATGATTAGTCCATTCTTGGTCCCATTAAATAAGAAGTTGGTCCCACTAAGTCCAAAGTTTCATAAAGAATATTTTTCTTCTTTTTCCTCTCTTGCAAAATTGAATGATTATTATTAAATGGTTACTTACAGCTAGATAAGCAGTTATATTATTATTAATTAACTTGTACATTGAATATGCAAATATGTTATTAAATACATTTAAATATTTTTAAAATGACTTATTCCACATAGGTAGTAAAATCCATATTCTTTGCTGCTCTGGTTGAAAAGAAAAAAACACTGTTATTAGAAAACCAATTTATTGGTCTGAAATTTAATTCAGGGACCAGTTTGCATCCAGTATGAAATCTATTCAGGGATCAGTTTGCATCCAGATTGCACCTTGTATGTTTCCATGCACACAAAAATGGAGAGTGACAGACATAGAGAATAATTCTGATCTTCCCAATAAAATTAGAACATCTGGCCATCCATATTTATCTCTTTTCTTCACTACCAGCTCATTACTGTACTCTGAAAGGGCTGGGCTTCAGGGAATGGGTAGGTGGGTGAATGTCAATTGAGATCTTAATAGGAAGCCTAGTCAGCCAAATTCAGTTAATTGGGCAGTCCAGCACTTTCCTGTTTAAAAAAATTCCTTATATTCATGCAATCAGATTTTTAACTAAACCCCCATCAGGAATTTGATTTGGTGTGTTCAGAATGATTTTTGAAACCCTCTGGTCAAAATAATATGACAGAGATTCAAACTGGAATCATCGATCTTTGTGCTGCTTGTTGTGTCAAATCTTGTTTTGCAAATAACATTTAAGGGCCAAGCCAGAAACACAAATTGTTCTTTTCATCTTAGCTCTGTTCTAAAGATTGTCTATTTTGGGATTTTGAATGATGTGACCCTCACAGATGTTCTCTTGAGAAATGTATATTCTGGTTTACAGAAAAAGAGTGCTTTTACAGTAACGTCTCTTTCAAAATGATGTTTTGAATTCATATTTGTTTGTAAGCTAAAGCACATGTGCATGTACATGGTATCCTTTATCAATTTTTAGGGTAGTTTGGGAAACCCAAATCAGTTCAAAGGTGTGAACCAAGACAGTTTTCAACTCTCATAAATTCTGAAACAAACATCTGTGTCATAATATCTCTCACCTACATATTTCCCTGCTGGTGCAATGACCACTATGTCGCTCATTGCTTTTAAAGACTAGTAGTTCTACTGCAGATACTCCATTAAAGAAAAATAGCTTCCACATATATAGTCAGCAAAAGTCAAGGGGAAAGATCAACCAGGTGAACAAATGAAATGAAAATGAAGCTTAAAAGGCAGAGCTGGTTCAACTATCATAAATCTTCAACAACATCTGCCTTATGGTGACTCTTAAATATTTCCAAATCCAAATCACCCATGCAAAATACAGCAGCCATAGAAGTGGGTGAACCAGTGCTGCTGCTGTTACGTTTCTTGATGGAATTCGCTTCTAAATATCACCAATAGCAAACATGGTGGATGATCTCTGGAGGGCACGGGATAGGGTTTACTCCTCTGTCTTGGTCCTTTTAGATCTCTCAGTGGCTTTCGATACCATCGACCATGGTATCCTGCTGCGGTGCCTCGAGGGGTTGGGAGTGGGGGGCACCATTTTACGGTGGTTCTCCTACCTCTCGGGCCGTATGCAACTGGTGTTGGCAGGGGGCAGAGATCGGCCCTGAGGCCCCTCCTGTGTGGGGTGCCTCAGGGGTCGGTGCTCTTGCCCCTCCTGTTCAACATCTACATGAAGCCACTAGGTGAGATCATCCGTGGTTTTGGGGTGAGGTATCACCAGTATGCTGATGATACCCAGCTTTTCATCTCCACCCCAAACCAACCCAGTGACGCCCTCAACATGATGTCTGGGTGCCTGGAAGCGGTGCGGATCTGGATGGGGAAGAACAGGCTCCAGCTCAACCTGACTAAGACTGAGTGGCTGTATGTACCGGCATCTCAAATTGTCCAGGACATTCCATCTCTGGCTATGGGGGGAGAGATGTTGCCCCCCCATAGATAGGGTTCGCAACTTAGGTGTCCTCCTGGACTCACAGCTCAGTTTGGAGGAGCAGGTGGGAGCTGTGGCCAGGGGGGCATTTGCCCAGCTTCATCTGGTGCGACAGTTGTGCCCCTACCTGGACCGAGATGCCCTGTGTACAGTCACTCACGCACTCGTCACCTCCCGTCTGGACTACTGCAATGCTCTTTACATGGGGCTGCCCTTGAAGACCATCCGGAGGCTTCAACTTGTCCAGAATGCAGCGGCGCGGGTTGTGGTGGGAGAGTCCTGATACTCCCATGTCACACCTCTTTTACGCGAGCTGCACTGGTTACCGGTTGCCCTCCGGGTGAGATTCAAGGTGCTGGTATTGACTTATAAAGCCCTTCATGGCTTAGGACCAGGGTATTTGCAGGGAGCCCTGTGGCCAGCAACGGCTTTCCAGCGTCCCGTGCGCTCCCATAGGCAGGGCCTCCTGGAAGTGCCGTCGGCCAGACAATGTCGGCTGGCAGCCCCTAGGGGTAAGGCCTTCTCTGCGGGAGCACCCACCCTCTGGAATCAACTTCCTCTGGAGCTCCGGGTGGCCCCTGACCTTCGATCTTTCCACTGTGGCCTAAAGACATGGCTTTTCCAGCTTGCCAACCCGGACTGATGGGGGATGGGAATTTTTAGTAGTTAGTTTTGTTGTTAGCTTAGTGAGATTTCTTATGTAAATTTAATTCTGTTTTAATTTTTGTACTGTTCTTTTAATGTAAGCCGCCCTGAGTCCTTCGGGAGATAAGGCGGCATAGAAGTCTCATTATAATAATAATAATTATTATTATAATTTTCTGGCTAGTTCCACATCCTGATTTCTTTTCATGAAGGAAAGCAATCTTCAAAACAAAACAAAAATGATCACAGATTATTGGAGTTGTAGTCATAGATATATAGCGAAGAGTTAATATATTATGGAATCAGACAAGGATTTATAAATTATTTTAAACGAATCAAGGGCACCACTGCTCACTATGTACTTATTCATATCTTTAAATGGTCCTCAGAGAACCTGTCATCTGCCCTGTCTTTAAGTCAATCTTAAGATGCCATGGTACAGGTGTCTCATGTAATGGCCTCAAATTGTGACAGTGAGAACTTCAGGAAATTCCTTTCCTACAGCTTTTGAGCACATCCTTCATACAGAATGGGACAACATGCCACAGCCAACTCACTGTAGCCAACTCATCATGGCTAACTCACTGCAGGACAACTTGCCATGGCCAACTCACCATGGGACAATTCGGTGTGGGGCAATTTAACAATTCTATTTAATTATTTAAAATAAATAATTATTTTAATTTTGGCCATTCACACATCATAATGTCCCTCCTTTTGCATCTTTTCTTTAATGATTTTATTACACTATTTCTTTGATATTAGTGTAACTCTTGTCCTGCAGTGAGTTCGCCATGATGAATTGTCACAGACCCACCTCAGAACCTGTTTGGCTAAGACTTTTATTGCTTTGATAGCTTATGAGCTCATTGCATTTTAATTTGCAATTTGTACAAAGATTTTGTTTTTAAGAAAAATCATTTTGGGAAGCTTGTTCTAAAAGTGGGGATATATTGAAAAAAATGAGAGAGGAGAAGGGGGAAGTATATAACACCAAGGTTTGCCCAACAGTATGACAGAATGCTAGAGTGGGATGGGGGCATTTAGGCCAACCATTTCAACTGCTTGCTCAGTGCAGGAATCCAACTTAAAATATCCCAGACAGATGGCTGCCTGCTTTCGTTGCAACTTATGTAAGGAAGGAAGCTCACCACCTGTCTGGACAATTGGTTCCACAACTGAACTGCTCTTAGTGTTAGCAAGTTTCTATTAACATTCAGTCAGAACCTGCCATCCTGAAACTTAAATCCACTATTCCACAACTTGCACTCTGGAACTAGTGGGAGCAGGCTTTACCTTCCTCTATCTAACATTCTTTCAGGGACTGTAAACCCTCGGTTTATCAGTCCTTGATACCAAAGAATGCAATGATGTACAGTATGTTGCCACAATATTGTACTATTATATTTCATGGATATTCATAAAAAATACCAAACACCAAGTTAGTTTGCTAAAATGCGGTTTCACTGTATTTGAAGAATGCTACCCTATATGCCCTTTGTATTCTTTTCTCAAGAGCAGACTTACTTAGTCACTTCAATGAATATCAAATACAGTTTCTAGCACGTTAATCATCCTGTTTGCTCTTCTCTGAACCTCTAGAGATAATTTGAGAAGCTCGCAATAGGTGTTGAACCACAATTTGCACATCCATGCATTATTTCCTTGATCCTATCTGCAGTTCTTTTCTGCACTTTCCAAGACTAGTTATATTTTTGTATTTATATTTATTTTTGTTTTTAAAAAAGTCTCAAAGTGGGAAGCACTAGCAAGAATTATACATAATGATAAAATTCCATCAGTGATCTGTATGAAAGTGTTATGATATTGTCCTTCATTGATTTCTTTTCCCAAAGATACCACCATAGAAATAACTTTTTACAGCTGCTGCCCACAGCTGTCCACAATTTCTCCTGAATCTTTTTCTTAATCAATTACTACACCTTGCCACAGAGACTCTCTATCTCAATCATATGCCTCAATTGCTCAAACAGAATTGCAATCTTCATCCTTCCTTCGTCAGAGCAATCCATTTATGAATTAGGCACATTGAGTTGGACCAGCAACTCTATGAACAAATATCAATTCTTTCAAATTATCCCTACAAATGTGTAATGATCTTGAGCATCAAGTTTTAACTAGTATTACTACCTTTGTTCTCATAGACATATAGCAATAGCAATAGCACTTAAACTTATATGCCACTTTATAGTGCTTTACAGCTCTCTCTAAGCAGTTTGCAGAGTCCGCATATTGCCCCCAACAATCTGGGTCCTCATTTTACCCACCTCAGAAGGATGAAAGGCTGAGTCAATCTTGAGCCTGGTGAGATTCAATCTGCCAAATTGCAGGCAGCTGGCTGTCAGCAGAAGTAACCTGCAGTACTGTACTCTAACCACTGCACCACCAAGGCTCTATCGTATCATTGTTGTTCATGATCTTTTGTATATTTACCAATGCCTTCCTCCCTGGAATTGGTATCTTTATTCTCCAGGTATTCTCCAAAACTATTTTTAAGCTCCCAAAACAACTAGCTACCACTTTCATATTTTTGCTGTCAACTGTAAATTCACTAAGCAGGCTGATTGGCATTTCATATGTATTTAACATTAAAATTAGTTTACTTTCATGATTGCTTCTAGGACTTATTTTCCAGTAGCCAAGTCATATGTAGATGACACCACAGACTCAGGTTTTCATTCCAGCTGTCATTTCTTCCAATTCTGCTATTCTAATTACCTAATTACGGCCAGACAATGTTGGCTGGCGGGGCCGCGGGCGAGAGCCTTCTCTATGGCAGCTCCGTCCCTTTGGAATATGCTCCCTGCGGAGATTAGAACCATCCCCAATCTATTTGCTTTCCGCAAAGCCGTTAAGACCTGGCTTTGTCGGAGGGCATGGAATTGAGACCTTTGTTCTTCCCTCATGTATGTTTGGATGGTATGAATGAGTTTTTTTATTTTATATTGTATAGGCAACAGTTTTTTTATCTTGTTGCACACCACCTCGAGTTCCCTGATGGGGAAGAGAGGGGGGATATAAATCTAATAAATAAATAAATAAATAAATATTTGTTCAAGTTAAACAGCTGTGGGGTACAATATGTCTCATTCTCTCACTCCCTTTCCTAGATTGTATCACTTTTGATTTTTCAAATTCAATAATTATAGCATCTCTAAATGTATTATAAAGGCTTCTAAAAAAATAAACAGATAATCTAACATACCCTTTAATGCCATTTTACTGTAGTGGTTAAAGACATCAAGCTAGATAAAAACCAGTAGATCTTGTTCTAGTCTTTCTTAGCCATGAAGTAGTAGTGGGAGTCAAAAAAATGTTTACTACCAGTTCTGTGAGTGTTGCTTGGTGGGCATGGCGTGGCTTGGTGGGAATGGCTTGGTGGGTGTGGCAGGGGAAGGTTACTGCAAAATTCCCATTTCCTCCCCACCCCACTAATCTGCTTTCCAGCTTCGTTCTCCTGTGCAGGAAAACGAAAGAAGACCCGGCTGATCAGCTGGGACTTCGGAGGCAGAAAATAGATGGGGGTGGGGCCATTCAGAGGTGGTATTTGCTGGTTCTCTGAACTACTCAAAATTTCCACTATTGGTTCTCCAGAACTGGTCAGAACCTGCTGAATACCATCTCTGACATGAAGCCAGCCAGGTGACTTTGGGCAAGTCACTCTCTCACAGTAGTAGCAAACACTTCTGAAAATGTTGCCAAGAAAACTTCATGGAGTTGTCCAGGAAATCACCAGAAATTAATGTTGACTTGAAAATGCACACACATAGTTCGATTATTAGCCCTAGTTTGCTTCACATTCTGACATGATCTACAAAATCATAAGTTTCTTTCGAATCTTGGAATAAACAGATAAAGATGATATCAAGTCAAGCTCAACTCCTGGTGAGAATAGCTGTAACTATTCAGTTTTCTAGATGACAATACATAATTGGTTGTTAGTGACTTTTGCTAAGAAATTTCTTGACTCCTTGATCTAAAGCTTTGGAGCTCTTTAGTTTACCTGCCACCTGGTCCTAAATAGGCCACTCTTCACTTAGCTTCCTGTCACAGACAAAATCAGCCAGGTGTAACAAATGCTCATCATGATTCCCCTGCCAATCTATAAAATGACATCTCTTATTCAATTTCAGATGATTGTTCAAAGTTTTTTTTTGAAGAAGAAGAAGGTGTGTGTGAACCTTCAGAGACAAGCAAGCTACCTAAAACAGGAAGTCACAAATGGGAAGAGGAATCAGCCCCAGTCCCAATTTAGTTCTGAGTATTTTGGCTTGGTTTATTCTTCTGAATAATACTGTAGACTGATCCCATTTGACATAACTGGGAGGGAATTCTGATGGGATATAAAGAGTACAATGGATTCAGAAGGACAAAATCAGAGTGAAATGAGGCCTATGCTCATAAGAAGGACAATCTTGAACTACGCCACCTACAGTTGGACTTAAGCGTAGTACACAAAATTATCTGCTACAATGTCCTACCAGTCAATGACTACTTCAGCTTCAACCGCAACAACACAAGAGCACACCAGATACAAACTCAATGTTAGCCACTCCAAACTTGATTGCAGAAAGTACAACTTCAGCAACAGAGTGGTCAATGCCTGGAATGCACTACCTGACTCTGTTGTTACATCCTCAAACCTCCACTCCTTCAACCTCAAACTATCCACTATTGACCTCACCCCATTCCTAAGAGGTCTGTAAGGGGTGTGCATAAGTGCACCATCATGCCTCCCGTCCCTGTCCTATTGTCCCCATTCATTTGTACCTATTTCCTGTATTCTTACTCATGTTTATACTTATACCTATTATCTTGTAAGCGATTGACAAATAAAATAAAATAAAATTAAATTAAAAAATAAATATTGTAAGCGTGCTCCACTAACTGTTCTAGTACACATCTACACCAAAGTAGACCTGAGTACAAAGCTACCATTACCACTAAGTAATACATTCATTGCAGAGATAGCCTTCCTATGACCTTCCTACCTTTTGTATTCACTTTCTGGTTTTCAGCAGCACTCCAAAATAACTTTGTGCCATTAGATCTAGCATCCTTGTTCCTGCTGATGAAAACACTTTATACAAACCTTCAGGTCTCTATATATTGTTTTAAGGCCCAATTCAAAGGGGGTAATGGTAGCCTATTATTAAATATCTGTAGGCTTATCTCTGGGATAGGAGTCAAATGCTTTAACTCTTGATAGCCACTGCTTTCTTCCTCAGATAGCCTTCCACAGTGAGTTTCCATTTTAAAAAATAGGAACTTGCTCTATGCATCTTCCATGAACATGTAGTTGCCCATACAAGGACTTTGATCTTGGGTCTCCCTAGTATATTCTATTCAGTATAATTTAGTTCCCCTCATTCCTTGATATTTTATAGTAGACCTAGGACTGCGCTCATTCTGGATACAGGGAAAATGTTGAGAAACAGATAGTGCAAGTGTGAAATTGGGCTTTTCCCCTAGATATGGGGACTAATTACACCAAGTTGCTTGACCATCAACTGCTATCAACACACAGTCTCACTTCATAAATTTTAAGCTGCTAATAACAGGACTGGACAGAAGTTTTAAAGCTTCAGTGGGCAGTTTAAAATTAACTTACTCCCTTTCGGTGGAAAAAATCAACCAATATGATTCCAGCTCTGTTTCTTAAATCGCTTAGATTCCCATGGCACCCCCTGAAAAGGGCATGGCAGACTCTCCACGAAGTGATCCATATTATGAGCTCAACTAAGACAGGGAGCCAAAGTCCAAGTTATGCTGGGAGATCATGACAGATTTCTCAATTGATGCAGTCGTGGGAAATAGGGATAGCTGATTTGATGGAGAAAACAGTAAGAGGGGTTTGCTGAATTTAAATTTTGCTTGGTGCTACTTTCCTGATCTCAATTGCTGTCTTCAGTGCTTATGGCCTTATGTGCTAATGGGAGTGAGAAATACAGTTGATTGCATGATTCTTTTTTTTCCCTGTATGGAGCAAATAACACTACTTTTTTGGGTGAGAAGGTAATGTTGAAAGTTGACCACTCTTAGCTGCCATACTGCTTCTTAACTCAATCAACAGTACTCCGACCTGCTTGGTTCATACTAGTTCATAATTACACTGGATATCATCTGCTAAATGATGTATAATGACTTATTTCACACATAAGGCAAAGCTATAATTTTGATGCACAACTTTTATTATGTTGGTTAGCATGGTTGGCTTTTGAGTGCCATGCCAGATGCCAAAATCCAAAAAGTAGGAGGAGATTTAAGCGGAAAAAAACCATTTTTTAAACATAGAAATGAAATTTAAATTACATATTATAGAAGGATGACTCTCAATAATCTCTCTTACACTATATTTTGAAGATTTCTAAGACCATAACAAAAGATTCATTGGCCTCTGGTTGTACTGCTCTTATAGTTTAAACCAGGGGTCTTCAAACTTGACAGCTTTAAGACTTGTGGACTTCAACTCCCAAAATTCCTCCTCCAGTCATGTTAGCTCAGGAATTCTGGGAGTTGAAGTCCACAAGTCTTAAACTTGCCAAGTTTGAAGACCTTTGGTTTAAATCATAATGCCCGAGTTTCAGACATCACACTAAGCCCAAACCAAACAAATCATATTATTGCCCATTATTTAAACCCAGCAACTTAGCTGCTGCTGGAAAAATTGGTTACAGATGTCCCAGTGCATTGTGTAATCTGACCCAAATTCCTTGTCTCCTAATGTGACTATGGAAGTGTTTGAACTCTTACAGTTCTGTTCAGAACTATGGATTCCCTTGCAACTTGCCACTTATATTACTGGAAGAACAAGTTTTTAAAGGAAGGGGAAGTTAGGTGCCTTCAGGTTTTAGGCATATGTTATTGAGCAGATTCCCAATCACCAAATTTTATACCAAATGGGGAAATGGGGAAAGCAGAGGACAGAAATGGTTTCTCCTCTTTATTTTCAGAAATTCCACTTATATGGATTCTGTAAAAGCAGCCCATTCTCTGATTTTTTGGGGTAGTATTTGGTGGGACCTAAAGCCACCTGCTTCTTCAAACACAGTTGCCATCTACTGAAGTCATTTTTCCAAGGCTAGACCAGGGGCCTTCGCCTTTCTCCTATAACTCTCTTGAGGCATTATAGGATCAACTTGTAAGTTCTATTTTCTGGAGGAAAGCAATTTTATTTTATGCGATTTGTTTAAATGGTGTTTTAGATATTAAAAAAGCAGAATGAATAAAAGTTCAGCTTAAAATTACAGTGTCAAAAATATAACAAGTAATTTCAAAGAAAAATGTATACCCATATGTATTTGGTATCTGTGGCTTTAAGGGTGAATATGAATATGCATATTCATATTAACATATGCAGAATTCCCAACTATAGAAGATCTATTATAAATAATTGCTTCCTACATGGGAGAGACTGGGCAAGGGACAGAATTAGTGTGCTTGTTCTACTTCTGCTCCTTGTTCAAGGGATAAGTTTTCAATTTGTCCCAATTATCTCTTTTTCTTTTCCTAATAAATGGAGGGGTATCTGCCATGTTCGAAGTAGTGGTTTAGGTGCTGGTCTAGTCCTGCCTGAGGCATAAATGACTTTGGGCCAATCACTCTTTCAGCCCAAACCATCTCACAGGGTTGTTGTTGTGGGGAAAAGAGGAAGGGGAAGGAGTTATAAGTATGTTTGCCACTTTGAGTTGCTTACAGTGGTGGGATTCATTTTACTACTGGTTCTGTCAGTGTGGCTTGGTGGGCGTGGCTTGGTGGGCATGGCAGGGGAAGGTTACTGTAAAATTCCATTCCCTCCCCACTCCACAGGAAAGGTTGCTGCAATATCCCCATTCCCTCCCCACCCCACTAACCTGCTTTCCAGCTCCGTTCTCCTGTGCAGGGCAACAAAAGAAGACCCAGTCGATCAGATGGGACTCAGGAGGCAGAGAATAGATGGGGGTGGGGCCAGTCAGGGGTGGTATTTGCTGGTTCTCCAAACCACTCAAAATTTTTGCTACCAGTTCTCTAGAACTGGTCAGAACCTGCTGAATACCACCTTTGGTTGCTTATAAAAGTAAGAAAGGATGAATTAAAAAAAACCTAATATATATAATCTTACCAGACTCCCTGTGCTTCCATTTGAGCAACTATGTTTAATATCCAGTCTAGGCAAAGGTTTAGCAAAGGCTTCTGGTTTATGTTGTCACTTATAACAAAATCCTTATCCTGACAACTATATGAAGCAGCTATTACTGTTAGTGATATTTAGGCACAAATAAGCCTCACTCATTCATTCCATTGGTGCACTAGGTAAATTTTAGAATTTAAATCTAATAGTTTAATTACATTTGCCAAGGAGGGTTCTCTTTGGCTGGCCAGGGCAGTTCATCATATTGTGTCCCTTTCCTGCAGAAAAGAGCAATCTATTTTTAACATAAACACAGTAAAACTAGTATTTTGATAGTGCATATGTCCAAATGTGTCTCCATAATTATAAAATATTTTTAAAACTCTTTTTCTCTCTCTTATATGAGAATATGCTACAGTTAGTGTCACTGGCCCTAATGTTCCTTTCATTCCAACCACTGCCCTGGTCTTTTTTGTTGCTATCCACATGAAATATGTGAAATATTCAGTGTGGGAGTTCTTCTCCAAGGTTGCAGATTTCCACCTCCTCAGACTGACCCATAGATAGTTCTGCAGGTCAGTATCAAATGGCATGATAATGCAATCATGTTTTCTTTTTGTTATTGTTTTAAAATGATCTTTAAACTTATTGTGATGTTTCTTTTCTACAGGAAGCTGCTAGCTAGATCAAGCCCCATAATCATATCAGACGGAGAAAATTACTTCTCTCAGAATTTCTTTGGTCTCTGAGGATGAAAATAATTAATCAACGGCAGATTTAATAAAAGGCAAAACTGAGATAGGAAGAATGGAAGATACATTAAAAAAAAACCTCAAACCCTGTAAAATTAATGCACATTTAAAAAAAACAATGTCCTGCTATTTTCTAAGATGAGGGAAATTTCTTTCTTCAAAATACTTGGAACAAAATGTGGTGTTGCCATGGTTTCACCCTCACTGGCTGGAAATGACAATATTAGCGGCAGTGACCTGGCAATTAGAAACTCTGTTCCCAGGTCAGACTACAGGGAAAATAAAGAGCGATTACTGAGCTTAGAGAAGGCAGAATAATGGTGTGGGCTCCTGGGCTCCCTACCTTTTATAACTGGCCCATTTAAATGCAGATTGTGATGACTTTCTACCTGGGGCCTCTAATCTGTCTCCCAGCCCAATCAAACAATAAGCATCTTTTGGCAGAGGAGGCCGGACGGGATACAGACTTGGGCTGTTGTTTTTCCAAGAAGAAATAAGTCAGCATCCCCACATTCAACCGTTTCTCAAATCCCCACTGTTGGCTTTTCTCTCCCTCCTTCTTCCCATACCAGACTTCAAGTGCCACCATTTCACCACAGCCTTTGTAATCCTTTGGAGGCTACCAAGCAGAGGGAGCCAATCGTATTATTAAGCAGTCAAAGATGATGAAATCCTTTCACTGGCCCAAAGAAATGGCCCATGTTGATAGCTGCTGGGCTGCCAAATTGTAATCACTGGATTAATCACAGGATGGCTTTGTGGAAAAATTGGCATATCCCTAGGGCTCTGACAGAAGAGAGGTTTCCAAGCACTCATGGGTTGAAGCACAACTGATTCTGTTGCGTAACTGTAATGTGTGGGTAGAGAGTGACACTTGAATGTCCATGGATCTGCTGAGGATGGGACTGTGACACAGAATTGCTCACATCGATCCCTTGTTGCTCTAGATCACTCTCAACTTTGGACACTTTTGGATATGCGGACTTCATCTCCAAGAATTCCTGGTTAGGGAATTTTGGGAGTTGAAGTCTACATCCTGTATTTTAAAGTTTCTAAGATCGGGAAATACTCCTCTAGATGAAACTCAGCATTCTGCACTATGTGTGGTTTCAGCTTCATCAAGAAGCAGCCCCTGTCACTTGGTCTGGGTTCAGAATACAGGTGGGGTTGGGTGTGGTTTAGTACCTAGCTGGAAGATCCAGGGAATACCACAGCCATAGGCTAAAAATCTAAAGAACGTCATGGAAGAAGATCATGCCAAACCATTTCCAGATTGCTGCCAAGTGAATTACATGAAGTAACCAGGAATTGAGCTCAGTTTGAAGGATCCTATTGTGGTTAATGTAATCTTACCACCAAACCAGTTAGCTCTGTATCTCCCTTAATATCTGTCTTCCTGCTCATCTCTTACTAAAAATACCATTTCCTCAATCTTGTTCCACACCTGATTCTTATAGAGGCAATTCAGATGATACAGGGTTGTGAAAGGAGGAGTTTGAGGGGATCTGATGTTGAAGGGAGCCATAGACTGCTATAATACCTTATACCATATAGACTATCATTAAATAATAATGTTTTGCTTTGTTACATATATAGCACTCTGTTCTCTCCCTTCCTCCCCCTCTCTCTTTTCTTTGTGTCTTTTGTGACTTTTTTCTTCTCTTTTTCTTTTTTCTTTTTCTCTTATCTTTTTTCTTTTCTTTCTCTCCCTTCCTCCTTCCCCTCCTTCCCTTGAGATACTTTTCCCAGGGTGCTCCAACATGCCTGGGGCCCATTAGCATCCCTTGTGCATAATTAGAGCTCGATGCACTGTTATGCAAAGCAGCCTCAGATGACAAAACTGCATCCTGGACAACTACAGAAATCTGGGAGACACTTTCTCACACAGTTTTAGCCAATGCAAACTGGCACTCTGCATAGTTTCAAAATTAATTAATTGGGGACAGTTGGATCCTCTTGCACCCACTCGTGGCACGCTTCCGATCCCAGCTGCCGAAAAGGACTCTCTTTACAGATCAGTGTGTGCTACTGTGCGTGTCTCTTTGCGTGTGAAGGAAAGGGAAGAGAATAAAAACTTTTTTTTAAAAGAAGTCCTTATTTTTTTATCCTGTGTTCTGTCTCAAACGAATAAAGATCTTGCAAGAAAGAAAGAATCGTTGTCTTGAAACAAAAATCAGGAGAAGCTGCCTTATGCAAATTAAGCTATTTGTCCATCAAGTCCAGAATAAAGGAACCCTCCACCCCATGGGAGGAAAAGCCAAGCTTCTGAGGGTTTGAGGGCTTTTCCAGATAGTCACATTCAAGTATTACACACCAGTCCTTAAGCCAGCAGAAAACTTTGCTGGCATAAACAGCGCTGGCCTAATGGCCAGGTCCCCCCACTCTGTCGCAGTAAGGAGGCTGACAAACCATTACTTGCCCTTACTGATTTATGGTAGGCAAGGTTAAAATAGTGATTGGACCATACCCTTCACTTTGTTTTCCCCAGGGGCAACTGTGGAAAGGGGAGGGGATGACCACAGCTACAATTGAAGTTTTTTTTTTTTTAATTACATTTATATGCCGCCCTTCTCTGGAGACTCAGGGCAGCTTACAATTTTTTGGAGCACAACCCAATGCGCTCAGCAATAGCCTTCATTCCATTGTATATGCCTGCTTATTACTAAGCGGCATTTTTACAAAGTCAGCTTATTGCCCCCAACAATCTTGGGTCCTCGCTTTACCTACCCCGAGAGGATGGAAGGCTGAGTCAACCTTGAGCCTGGTGGGATTCAAGCCTACAGCAGTTGTAGGCAGCTGGATCTTAAGTGCAGGCAATTAACATCCTGAGCCACCAAGGCATGCAGCATGAAACCATGGCATGGATACAGTTGACATCTTGAAAGGAAGAAATGAGAAAGACCTTCTATGAAGCACTCCCAAAACTCCAATCTTTTGTGAGCTCCTGGTCTGAGCACTGGCCAAACTTTGAAGTGATCTAGCAGAAGTGGGTAGATCTGCCCACTTCTGCCTTCAATCTGATTGGGCCAATGTTAGCAGTGAGTTTCAGCAACTATTTAAACATGGTTATCCCCAGTTCTAACTCACGAAGTTCAATTTGACATTTGGGAAAGAGAAGTAGGAGAAGGATACTAATTTGAACCACCTAGATCCCCTTCTTCAGGTAAAAGGGTTTTTTTTTTTTCCTCCGATGGAAAGCACCTTCTCTCTGTGAATTCTCCCCTTGCAGTTTGGGATCCTGGAAAATTATTATTTGAATTGGCATAGAAAGCTTCCAAGACACAGACAGGTTTGCTTTCTTTTCATTAGAGACTCCAACTCAAGACTTTTTTTTTTGCCTCTAGTAGACCGTCAGTCATTTTATTTCAGTCATTGACCAGCAAAGCAAAACAAAAGTCACATTTAACTTACTGAATATGAATACAGCCCATATAGCATAGAAACTGACTAAAGTAAAACAAGCTGTAGAATTACATAATACAAAGTAAAATTGTAAATTTAAGAATTTGGGGCATGAAATTAACACAACTAAAGTACTGCACATTTTATATAAGGCAATTAAATGATTATTTAGAACAAAAGAATAGTGAAGTTATGGATCTAAAATATAGAACCATTATAATACTAAAAGTCATGGTGAATAGCAGGTGTTTTGTTTCTATTCAAACCACAAAGCTTTTATTTCTTATCCGTTCATTTTAGATGACCCATTAATTCACAGCTGATCTTTACCAATATTGGCAGGATTCTAGACTCCACCAACATATAATGTAGCAAACTGCAACCAACACAAAAGGACACCCCAAATCCAACCCATACTGGTCAGAAGCCAAAACCTAACCACAGATGAATAGCCACTTGTCCAGATTAATGTTTTTTCCAATAATGTTGCATCAGAATTTAGAATTCTTGGGAAGCTTCTTCCATGAGTGAAGCTTGACTCCTATTGATTTCCTGTTATTTAATTGGCAAGGTTGTTTTCCATTGATTTTTTTGGGACTGGCTTTGGTCTCCCATCCAAGTATCAATGAGATTTAATCCTGCTTAGCTTTTTCAAAATCAGCCAAGATCAGCTACATGCTGCTACTTAGCTGAGGTAGAATTCATAACTGCCCCTGAAATCCAGACACAGTGGAAATAGCAAAATTTCCCCCTGCGCTGATTAAGTTGTTCCTTCATAGTGTCCTGTGTGATCTAAATATGTATTAAGCCAGCTTCTTTTCTTTCCAGTGTCAAAATGGGATGTGAGGAAAAGAAAGTAGACAAATGGCCCCAGTGGTGCCCATAAAAACATCTTGTCTGGCATCTTATCAAACCTGATGGAAGACCAGAGCAAATGCAAATTGGCTTGACCCAATTTTGTAGGAATGTGCGTGCTTCTGAAGAGAATATTTTGGGGATTTGTGCTTCAAAAGATTGATTCACAACCATAGGAATTGCATTCTTCTAATACATCTTCCACAAAGTGGTTAACAAAAGAGAGTTGTAGTTCAAAGATAGATAAATATGTTTTGGGCCAAACTTACTCTGCTCAAAACATGGCATTGTTTCACTGCTGAATATCGAGAGCTCCATGTGCTGCCTCTGCTGCCAAAACCATAGGGGTGAGAGAGGTTTGCCTCAAAAACCTCTTGGTAATTTCTGATGGATGATGATGAATCACGAGATTTAGAGGAGTTCCCTCCAGGTCAGGGCAATGCAAATAACTATGATTGCAACATTGAGCTAAGCTAAGTTGAATGACATCTGGTTAAAATGCAGTTGCTACCGACTTTCCTATTAGAGAGAACCTCAGGCAGGCAATATTGAATTTCAATGTTCTGCTTAGAGGAACAGCAAACACTTGAGAGGGGATACATTATTAGACAACAATTTCTTGACTTCCATAATCCCTTTACTCTCCAAGGTACTCAAAACCACAATCAAACACAATATGCAAGCTAAGTAGAGCAAAGCCCACTGAACTTTTAGAAGAAGGAAACTTCTGATCCTTCCTCTGATTCTATTCAAATGCAATAAGAATGGATGGCCTTTGGGATGCTGTGGGACCAAGCTGGAGAAATTTTTATAGTCTACCCATCCATACATGCACACAAAGAAATTTATATGCAAGTGCTCAAAACTTCTCCTTACTAACCTCTCCCCATCTCAGCTGTATGGTGATCAGAGCAGATGGAAAATTAAAGTACTCCATTTCATCCAACAACCTCAATGTCCAGGAGCCTCAGCCTCAATCCAGAAGCTAAATAATAGAAGTTAAAGCTACCTTTGCTACCAACAATGGTTCACAAATGTGACACTGCCACTGATTTTGCTACAAGTCCCTGCTTTTTCTGCAAATGTCTATTGCCATTTTTTTTCATTCCTTCTGTTCAACATCCAGAACCATCACAAGGAGAAATGAAAGCATAGGTGTCCAATAGCAACCATCATGACATCATCACACAAATGTCACAGATGATATTTATTTATTTATTTATAATTGGACTTGTATGCCGCCTCTCTCCGAAAGGACTCAGGGCAGCTAAATATATATAATAGATATAGATATAGATATAAAGATATAATCTGCATTAATCATATCTTGATGCAAATAAAGTACAAGATATAATTCACATAATTTGTGTGATGAATTCATGGTGCACATGATATCTTTGCCTTTGGCTTTCCTCTGCAAAGCCTCATGAGTAGCTAGAAAGAGTCAGTCTTATCATGATTATACATAGTCTGCTCACTTCCAGGCTGGATTAGTGGAATAGATCTACATGAGTTATTGCTCAACACATTTTAAAATACAAAAAACACAATAGTCGGGATGCTTTTGATGGTCAAACACTTAAACATCATTGTACTTACTACTATATCATTTCTTAGTACTTCCTGATCTTAATATCCAGTGCTAATGGTTACTTTTAAAGGCCTAGTACTTTTGACCATTTGCACCCATCCAAGTGTACCACAAGTTTTGAAGTGGTCCCATCCTTAAAAATATTAACATTGGATGTTCTAGACATATCATTTTGTGTTGCCAGAACAAATATCATTTCCCAATTAAGCAAACCTTGCAAAATATTCTATTCCCAGATGACATTAGTGGATGTTCTCTATATAGCTCTATATTTAGCTATTACTTTCTGAACTCTTCATTTATTTATTTATTTATTATTCGGACTTGTATGCCACCTCATCTCCGAAGACTCGGGGCGGCTCACAACTAAACCACAATAAATAATTAAAAAAGAATTAAACAGATCACAAGCCCAGAATAGTAGATCTAAAATTCAAGATAATTTAAAAACCCATCCCCCCCCGGGGAGGGGTCACAGCCCGGATTGGTCGAACAGCCAGGTCTTCAAATCATGGCGGAAGGTGCGGAGGTCAGGGGCCAGGCGGAGCCCCAGGGGTAGTTGGTTCCAGAGGTCAGGGGCTGCGACAGAATAGGCTCGTTGCCAGGGGACCGCCAGCCAGCATTGACTTGCCGATGGGACCCCGAGGAGTCCTTGCCTGTGTGCTCGCACAGGGCAGTTGGCACTCGATATCGGCCGGAGTTGCTCCCTTAAATATTGAGGACCCATGTCGTGTAGGTCTTTGTATGTTAAAACCGAAACCTTAAATCTCACTGGTTTCATATTTGTGTTTTATGCGTATACTAGTGTTACACTGCTGCTGCTAGAACAACTGTTTGTTTCCTTAAGGTCATTATGGGCTAAACATTGCAGACCATATCTGTTTTAACACACTGTTAGACTGTATAAAGAAGGAAGTAATGTCCTTAACTCATTGTGTTATGTATGTAGGTTTAAATGTTATTGGTTTATTTGAACTGGTCTTGTAAAATGTCAAATGGTATTGGTTTAAATAGTGCGGGAAGAAACCCTGCACTCCCATTGGCTAGCAGCTACGGCTGCAGGCTATAAGAAGCAGCCGTAGCCTTACCCGGACGGGTCCATTCGAGCTGTTGTCACTAATAAAGCCTTTTGCTGGAACTCCTCGCGTCTGACTCTTCATGCAAACTTAACACTGGCGACGAAGGTGGGATTTCCCTGAAGAGAAGACGACGCGACGAACAAGCAACAGAGTGAGATGGCTGCGCTGAACACCCCCAGCACCGTTCGATCCGGCGACGGAAGACTGGGAATCGATGCAGACCGGTTCCACATGTTCCTGGAAGGGAACGATCTCGCCGGCATCCCGAGAGACGGAAGAGGGCGGTCTTTCTCACACACTGCGGTCCGCAGTCTTCAAAATGGCGAAGGCGTTGGCGGGAGCAGCGGAGTTGAAGGTAATGGAATGGCCGAATTAGAAAGACTTTTAAGAGCCCATTACGCCCACAAGTATCGTGCCTCATTAAGAACGCGAATTTTACCGTCGGGATCAAGGGGATAGCGAGTGTTAATGACTTCGTGGCAAGCTTAAGGGACATTGGGGTGCTTGTGACTTTACCAACGTAGAAGAGGCCATGCGTGATCGGTTTGTTTTGGGCCTTAAAGATAAGATCTTACAAAGCAAACTGTTAATGAAACCAAAAATCACGCTTAAAGAGGCTATTGAAGAGGCTGTTTCAGCAGAAGCCACCAAGTCCTCAGCTGCGCCATGAAAAAGATTAACAAGGCCTCGAGCCAGGCCTCAAGCCATTCTGATGGGGAAAAATCCTCAACAACTCATTGCAAACAAATAGACTCTGATTGGATAGCAGTGAGGAAGAAGAGGGGATTTTTAAGCTCAGAATGGAGAAGAAAAGAAAAGACTCTGAGAAAAACAGGCAAGGATTCTATTGTAGAGGATGTGGGGGGGGGCACCCCCGCACTGAATGCAAGTTCTTTGACTCCATTTGCCTACGTTGTGAGAAAGCGGGGTCATATAGCCAGAGTCTGCAAATCATCCAGAACTCCACCATTTAGGAAGAAATTTCCTGAGGAAGATTTTAAGCCCAACAATTTAATTGGAAAAATGGGGAAATTTAAAAGCAAATGGCAAGAGTGAAACTCACCAAACAATAACCATTGGTCATTCTTCACATTTAAATAGCAAAAAAGTACATGTGAAGGTGTTTATTGAAGGGAGACCGTGCCACATGGAAGTGGACTCAGGCTCTTATTTATCTATGGTGTCATGGGACACTATCCACAGACTCTTTCCAAAAATTCAGAAAAACATTTCCAGAAGCAAGCACTGACCCTCAAAGACTACCAAGGAACAAGATTCCAGTAGTTGGAGCGAGGGAATTCAACGATGCAGTTTAAAGGCCACACCAAACGTTTGCCACTGACCATCGTGGACAGGATCGCCCAAGTTTGCTGGGACTTGAGTGGTTCAAGCCACTTGGCATCGAGGTGACTGGCATCCATCACGTGAGCAGTTCTGACTGGGAAGAGTCCTTGAAGTCTGAGTTTCCAGAGGTCTTCAGCGAAGGACTGGGCAAGTATATGGGGACCCCTATTGCTTTCAGTTTAGACCCCAAGGTGCCCCAATTCGTTTAAAGCCCAGGAGGGTTCCATTTGCTTTAAGGAAAAAATTGATGCACAATTAGATAAGCTCATCGCCCAAGGGGTTTTGGAACCTACTGACCACTCCAGATGGGAAACACCCATAGTCACACCAGTCAAGGCTGATGGGTCAGTGAGAATCTGTGGTGACTACAAGGGACACTTAACCATGCGCTGCAGCAGAGCGCATACCTGTACCTGTTGTGCATCATCTGCTCCATTCCCTTGGCAGGGGTGCAGTATTTGCTAAACTGGACTTAGCTCAGGCATATCAACAATTAACAGTTGATGATGCCACTGCAGAGGCACAAACAATTGTGACTCATAGAGGTGCCTTCAAATGTAAAAAGACTACAATTTGGAGTAAGCGTGGCACCTGGCATTTTTTCAAAGTCTTATGGAAAGAATGTTGCAAGACTGCTGCCAGGGGTAGTGCCTTATTGATGAGTGTTAATCTCTGCTGAGAATGACACTCAGCTTCAAGAGAGCTCGAGACGTCCTGTACCAGATCAGAAAGCAGGTTTGAAATTCCGGAAGACAAATGCACTCTCAAACAGACAGAGATCCGTAGATTGAAAACAGGGCATCACCCAGTGCCAAGAAAGGGACAATGAGACCGAAGCAGTCAAAAGCAGTCAGAAAGAGAAGAAGAAGGAATTGATTCTCTGTTTCCTGGGCGTACAGTTGATGAGTTCCGGTGCCCCCCCCTGGTTGATGTGTCTAAAGGCCTTGGTGCGGCACCGAAGCTTTCCCTCGTCGATTGCACGTTGGCTTAGGGGCTTGCCTCTGGCCTTAACCATTCTCACCTCGCAAGATCTGCAAGCCTTTGGCCTTATTAACTTTTACCACATGTTCCTACCTCCAAAGCATATTGCTGAACCCTTACATTTTACCTTGATAAGAAGGCTGCTGGATCTGGGGGCGGAAGGAACAGTCAGCATTTAACAGTATTAAGAGACTAATCACGTCTGATGCTGTGTTGATTCAATTCTCTGAGAATTTGCCTGTTGTTCTGACTTGTGATGCATCCCCTTTTGGAGTGGGAGGGGTTTTGAGCCACAGGCTTCCCAATGGCCGGGAAGCCCCAATTGCTTTTACTCTCGCACGCTGTCCAAAGCAGAGGAACTACAGCCAATTGGACAAGAGGACTTAGCAGTTGTTGCAGCTGTTAAGAAATTTCATGAATATCTGTATGGCAGGTCATTCACCATTGTTACAGATCACAAACCTTTGCTTGCATCGGTGGCAGGAGACAACCCTACACCTATTATCCTGTCACCAAGAATGCTGAGGTGGACTGAATTTCTTGCAGCCTACTCCTACAAACTGATTCACAGGCCTGGGCAAGGCATTGGACATGCTGATGCACTGAGTCGTTGCCCACTACCTGCCACAGAGGAGTACTTTGAACTTGAGACTCACACCTTTTTCCTGGAGACCCGTTGCTAAGCTTCCAGTCCATGCTGCTGAGATTGCCAGAGAATCTGCCAAAGATGCTGTGTTGGCACCTGTTATGGGCTGGATTAAGAAAGGTTGGCCTCTTCAAGATCTACCTCACTTTGCCCAACCTTTCAAATCCAGGCAAACTGAATTATCTGTATTAAGAGGATGTATTTTGTGGGGTAACAGGGTATATTCCTGCAAACTGCAAAGGGAGGTTTTGGAAATGTTACATGAGGGTCATCCTGGGATTGTAAGGATGAAAGGTTTGGCCAGGAGTTATGTATGGTGGCCAGGTATTGACAAAATGGTTGAAAACTGGGTTGCCTCTTGTCCCAATTGCCAGGTAGTCAGGCCTGCCCCACCTCACGCCCCACACAGGAATGGGAATGTCCTAGGGGCCCATGGTCTAGAATCCACATTGATTTTGCAGGCCCTACAAGAGGGCACACGTTTCTAGTAATTGTAGATGCATACTCCAAATGGCTAGAGGTTATTCTCATGACTTCTACTACTACTGAGGCTGTTATCAAGCAGCTCAGAAAGCTCTTTGTAACCATGGGTTACCAGATGTCCTTGTCTCTGACAATGGCCCTCAATTCACGTCTAACATTTTGAATCCTTTCTAGCTCAACAGGGCATCAGACATGCCCTCACAGCCCCTGGCACCCTTCGCCAACGGCGGGCTGAACGTATGGTACGCTTTACCAAAGAAAAGCTTCAGCAGCTGGGTCCTGGGACATCACTGAGAAGCTTGAAAAGCTTCTTAGTATTCAGCACATCACTCTAGCCCATCAACTAACTTGTCCCCAGCAGAGTTATTAATGGGCAGGAAACTTAGGTCTTCCCTTGACCGACTTCATCCCACTTATGCACCCAATACACCACTGGATTCCACTTCCAAAGTTCGTTCTTTTAGTGTGGGAGATTCTGTCTATGCTAGGAACCTTACAGGTGAACCTTTGTGGATTCCTGCTGAAATAACTCACATCACTGGCCCTCTTTCTTACAGGGTTCAAACAGAGGATGGCCTCCTCTGGAGCAGGCACATTAACCAACTTAGATCCCGGTTCCCTCAGGAACATCGCCCTGTCTCTCTCTAGGTCCCTCATCTGATGTCTCTTCTAGGGGAAGGGAGGAACAGGAGGAATATCAGCAAACAGGAATCAACCCTATGTGTAACGAGCCATTGCGACAGGAACCATCCGAACCCTGTCACAATGCCAAGATCCATCCTTAGAAGTAGAGTCATTACGACAGGAACCATCCCAACCCTGTCACAATGCCTAGATCCATCCTTAGAAGTGGAAGATTGTACATCACTACCTGACTTGGGTGTTGACATTGGAATGGAGATGGGTTGGGAGGAGAGACCAGATTCTAACAGTCTAACAGGGTCTTCTTTCACAGGAAGTCCTAACAGGGAAATGTCAGCAGACACATTTCCCTCTCACTGGGTGAGAACAATAAAGATTCTGAACCACGAAGGTCTCAACGCACACGTAAGAGCCCCACCTATTTAAAGGAATACATTAGATAGGTTGGGGTTTGGTATGGACTGAACCTAGTGGGGAGGGGTTTATGTATGTAGGTTTAAATGTTATTGGTTTATTTGAACTGGTCTTGTAAAATGTCAAATGGTATTGGTTTAAATAGTGCGGGAAGAAACCCTGCACTCCCATTGGCTAGCAGCTACGGCTGCAGGCTATAAGAAGCAGCCGTAGCCTTACCCGGACGGGTCCATTCGAGCTGTTGTCACTAATAAAGCCTTTTGCTGGAACTCCTCGCGTCTGACTCTTCATGCAAACTTAACACATTGAGTGTTAGATTCCTAAAGAGGCTCATTTCTTATGATAGGAGATAAATGTTTTCCCCATTAAGGGTGTGCAGAAATTGCTAGCTTTTTCCCCATTCATCTCTGGAGAATGGAAATGTAGCTCTCTTAGGCAGTGCAGTCAATTGCCACTGCATCCATGGAAATCTGCATTTCTATATGCAATATATAAAAGAATCTGATGTAAGGCATTTCTTGAAAAGCTTGCATTTTCTTTGAAACAGCTATTTGCAATAGAGATGTATACTCTGAAGATCCTTATCAGCATGAGAGTGACAGGCCCATTTCCTCCATCTGTCTATTAATCAGCCAACTGTTAAAGTAATGAGAAAGGCAAATTGGGAATAGAACACCTCCCCCAACCATATTCCCATCCCACTGAAGAATATGGGCCACCAACTATGAAGTCTGAGTTCAGAGGTAAACAGGTGCACTCCACTAAGGCTGCAAACCAGGAAGAAGGCACACCAGGAAGCCTGCTTTCTTCCTCTCTCCAGTCATCCATCCTGTGGAACAACAGAAAGAGGACATCAGGGGCTAGGGCAGAGAGGAAAGAAAACTTTGATGGTGACCTTTAGGAGCATCCCTGCCTTTGATTCTTCCACAGGGCACACAATCTGTATTGCAACACTTGCCAATCAGCCCAGCATGAAGCTACATATTGTTTGAACCCATAGCTTTTAGTACTCCCACTTAACCTGCTTGAGACTTCATGAAAGGCTGAGGAGTCCACAACCTAAGGTAGATGCTGATAGCAGGGAATGAATCAGTCTGCTTTTCCTTATTCTCTTATCAGCTAGAGCTGTATCCAATTCCTTTTCCCTTTGGGATATTTTGGATTCTTGCAGTCTTAAATATGCACATACAAACCAAAGACCGCTGTCAATCTTGAAGCTGCTTGGGAATGTCCTATGTTGCCCACCTACAAAGAGGAAGAAAGTTCACCCATGGGACTATTCCAGATGAAAAGGCCACACAGAAGCCTATCTTTGACTGGAGTAGATTAGCACATTATTAGTGTCCTATTGTGGAATAAAGGAGACTTCTAGGCCTCAGACTCATTTAATTCAGTATTGACTATGCTGCCTGTATGTAACTTTCAAAAGGATCTTTCAAGAACTTCCTTAAAGATGGTGAAGACTAAACCTGGGACTTTCACCATGCAAACATGTTCTATATCAGCAGACTATAGACATTGACCTTACAGATTTCTTCAACAGTCACCAGGTGAGAAAGATAGGACAAATTCACAAACAAAGGAACATTTCACCAATTATCATATTTGCCTCCTCTATCCATTATCTATTAGGAAGATTGGAGGCTTCAAAACAGCCAATTGGTGTTATGGTTGTTGTTATTTGACAGAGACTGATACAGATAGGCAATGGCCTTATTGGAAGGAAGGAATTGGAGTTTTCAGCTTGTTTTTGATACCTTGTGCTTCCCCATCCTCTCTTTCTTTATCCAAATACACTAAACATCTACAAGAAAAATTGTTCACTTCTTGTACTTCTAAGTGCTGCAATCTAATACAGGTAGCCCTCAATTTACAACCATTCAATTTCAGTAAAAATAGAAAATACTGAGATGTGACATGTTGGTAAAATTCTGTGAATATAAGAATATCGTCTATTGTAAAAATTGAAATATATACCTGCAAGTTATTTGAATTTTCAATCTTCTCTGAGCTGAAAAACATAAACAGAGTCAAAACTGAATAGCATTTGGATGGATACTGCCCAGAAATAACACAGCTGTAATAAAAAAATGGGGGGTAATCCAGAAAAACACCACAAAAGCAATCCACTTTCAAATTATTGCCATGAAAACAACATGAGGAATCTACAAGGTCCCCATGGGTCAAACTCAAATCAAGGTGCCTTTTCCTTTAACTCTACAAAAGATTCTGGCTTCAACTCCAGCTTAAAGAAGAATATGCTACAGAAGAATTGCAACCAAAGTACTTGGCTTTTTAGAGCACCAGTAGGTTTGAAACATTTAATTAAATGGGCTGATTGATTGGTTCAGGGAAGGAACAGAGTTCTTCTGGAGAACTGGGGCATTCTGGACATATTAAGTGTCTGATCTCCACAGGATTTTATTAAAATTGCTTATGTCATCCAGAAGGTTACAATCAGGAGCTTCGATGAGCCAGTTCTGGGTCACTAGAAAGGTCAGTGCCTGACTTTCCTTTGGTCAGAAGGTCCATGGGGCAGGCAAAGCAAACACACTGAGGAACTCCAGCCAGAATTGGGTTTTGACCTTCTTTGGCCTTGGATGTCCATGGTGATCACAACTTCCTGTGTTTTGCCTAGGGATACGACTTCAGAAATCTGGGAGGAGGGCAATAGGACATAGGAAGTGCTTGTTCTCTGTCTGAACAGGCTGGGAGAAGAAAACACTTGTGCATCAACAAGGGCTGGGCAGAAAGGCAGTTCACTTCAAAGCAGTCCCTCATTTTTCACCCTTGCATTTAACAGCTACTAGATGGATATTTTGAGTAACCGTAACTAATACATGAACTGATGGATCTGTTTCCTCTGTCAGCTAATCAATTGACCAATCAATCAGCATTAGAGCACCGAGGAGTTTTTCATGATAATTCATTCAAATGACCATCCTGCTCGGAAAGTACATCCCCACAGGCAGTTAAGCAACCAGAAGTGTCACTTTCAGCCAATGACTTTCCGAAGGGGAAAGGATCTTTGTCTAGACCACAATCTCATTCACTTTTCTTTCTCTAGATACTGTAGCTGGATGAGTCATTTAGAAAAACAGAGTAGGTTAACCGTTTTTAAACCTACAGTGAGCTTGGGCAGAATTATTAAGGTTGGGTTACTTTTTATCTCACTGTTCCTTTGTTAATTTTATTATGGACAGGGAAAGTGGTGCTCAGTTTTTCTGAAGAAAACCTCAAGGAGGACTGTCTATAAAATAAGCAATTCTTCATTATACAGAAGATGACCCTGGGTTAACCTCTCACCCTTTGGCTTTCTGCTCCAAAGTGCCACTGACAATGTAAGTCAGCATTCAACAGCTTGGCAAGTTGGACTACATGAGTTTTTCAGTCCACCGAAGTCAGCCAAGGCCTTCTGCATATCCTGCAACATGAAAGGACCTTCTCTGTTACAATTATTTTTAGCCTCTCAGAGATGCATTCCTTTCCTTGATCATAACTCAGTATCTTCTGTTGATGGTTTTGCTCCTCAGCCTTCTGATAGCCCTGGAGTTTGATTGATTGATTGATTGATTGATTGATTGATTTGGTGGCTAGCTTTCTACCTGCTGCTGCTATTTATTTTCAACTTGTTTTTCTTTTTTCTTTTAATGCATTACTATGTTTGCTGATTCAGGCATTTTATTAAATTATAAGGGCAGAATAGAAATACTATGATTAGATAAATATGGTTTACTAAATGGGAAGAGCTGTTAAGAGACTGTGCCTGGCGAGTGAAAAAGTCTTGATCAAAGGCACCGTGGGACCATGTGACAGCAGCTGTGCACATTTTCATTTCAACAGGGCACAACCAGTTGCATGGCCAAATATCATGTATTAACAGGAATGTCCAGGCTAATGTCTACCCTACTTTGGCGGGGGGGGGGGTTGATCAATAACACATGTGTGATTGACAGTTGTGCATATGCCTAAAGTGATTCCTGACCACCCACGTGCAGTGAGTAACATGTCCTATCACTGTTGTGTAATTGTACTCTGTCTGCTCTTCATCCACACTTGGCCCTGTTATTATAAATGCGGCTACTTCAAAACATTCTTTAAGGAGAAGATAAATCCACAGAGAAGCTGAAGAATAGAGTTTGTGATTAATGATTAATCCAGAGCACCTTGCCAAGCTCTCTAGAATTAGCTTCCTCCACCCGTGTCTGTAAACAAATATAGGTCAGCTATCACACCTGTTGTTGCAGAAAACATGATGGTGGAAGGATTTTTAGAGTAAAGTGCTTAATAAAAAGAAAGTATTTTTGTTGATGTTTTTAAGGGAAAGGAACATCATGCTTGTCCCAAGTTCTCTGAGGCAGTGATCCAAAATAAAAGAGTATTTAGATCAATTTGTATGTATATTAAATAATATAAAGAGGCATCGTTAGAATAGGATGATCCCCAACTTTCAAATATTTTTGGATATGTAAGATTCTGGTAGGTTCAGGTGTCTAGATGTCTTGATGTTGTTCAGTTGCTAAGTCATGTCCAACTCTTGCAATCTTCTGGACCATTGCATGCCAGGCTTCCCTGTCCTCCATTGTCTCTTGGAATTTGCCCAAATTCATGTTCATTGTGTTGATGACGCTATTTAACAATTTCATTCTCTGCCATCCCCTTTTCTTTTTGCCTTCAACCCTTCCCAGCATCAAGGTCTTTTCCAATGAGTCTCTTCTTTTTATTTGGTGGCCAAAGTATTTGAGCTTCAGCTTCAGTAAGCTAGGTGTGTAGAGTTTAATGAAATACAAGTACAAGTACATTAATCCATGCAGTGTCACTGCATGGTGTTTCCCAAACTCAGGGAAACAAATACGGTTTTCTTAAAAATTAACCAATCTCAAATCCTGTTTTCACAAACGTGTAGCTTTCAACTCTCCTGTACCAGAAAAGATGTATCTGGAATGTTTTTTCCTTGTGAAATCTGAAGACACCAAGTATTTGGAAGTAACAGCAATTTACAGGCAGATTTCGGCCTACTGCAAATATATAATTCAATTGTGGCAAATTTCAGTGTCATATACATCAGTTCATGCACTTTTGCATTATGCCAGTCTTAAGGATTACAAGTGGTGATGCAAATCTTTTTTAAAAGAATGAAAGAGAACATCATTATAGGACAAGCTGGCACCATGGCTCAAACAAACAAGATTTTTTTGTGTTGGTGGTGGTGGTGGAGAGAATCCACCTCATATAGCATCCTTAGCCAATTTGGATAAAACAGCAGTAAAAACAATTTATGGGAAACAATGGCACAATGGAAAGTGACCAAGCATTAATAGGCCAAATTTTAGTAGGAAGAGTCTATCTTAAATAAACCATATTGTCTAAACCCATAGGCATGCAAGGAACAAGCATAGCAAGATAGAACACAATTGGGTTTGCAGGAATGTCAAAATAAAGTCAATTGATACATGGCATATCAAAAGAACAGCTGGATGGAATAGCAGCTGCTTAGCCAAAGGGATATGGCCAAAAATGGGTTCTATCTGAGAGGCAATTGGAGGATTATTGCAACCTGCATGATCCAGTATGTTAGCAAGAGGTTGGAAGGCCCAACTGAGGATGACTTAAATTCTTAACCGTAACCTTTGGGAAGCTAATGGTAGTAAAATTGAAATCTGAAAACCTGCTGGAAAATTTACAATCCAGTACTCCCTTGAACAATTCAAACAAACCTGACTAAATGGTCTCATGAAAATATATGAACTGCCTTATACCAATACAGTATACTGATCTATCTAACTCAGTACTGTCTATGTTGATGTAGTGGTGGTGGTTTCTCCAAGAGATGGATTTCCACCCCCTGCCATACGTTTATGTAGAGAGGAGAAGTTAGAAATCTTTGCCTTTCCCTGTTCATGCCTGAGCCTTAAGGCAAGAACACCTTCTCTCCTCTGACATTAACAGGGAGGAGAGAGGATTTCCAACCTGCTATGTGTTTTTACCATTCTGAAAATGCCCTAAATTGTTTTATCCTTATCTACAACTTTTTACAGGCCACTGACAATCTAAATTCAATGTATCTTAGCTCCTACTTCTGCTCCCTTGCTTGCTCACTCTGTCTCCCTCCCTTAACCTGTTTAACGCTTTTAAGTTCAAGGATTTGCAAAGTAAATATTATAAAAGATGAAAGGTAGGTCTGAGGAAATAAGCTTTGATAAGAAGCTTTTTATGGCATGCAAACTCTGTTCTGACCCTCTCAGCTTGAAAGGCGGTGCTAATTTTAAAAGCCTTATATAAGTATCACCCTGAAATGAAATGATGGCTAAATGAAATGTCAGGCAATCCATTAAATATAGCATGCAAAGCTCCCAGTAAATTGAAATTTAATTTTAGTGTTTGATGAACTAATCTAAAATTAAAAGAAACTGTGGGAGAGGAAGTGATTTGTAACAGGTAAAATTAGGAATTTCCTATGATCCTAATACTTCCTCCCTCTTCAGACTTTTGTCACAAACTTTAGATATGAGTTTCAGATTGCAATCATTTTTGCTGCTTTTGGAGAAATAACACTTTAGTCTATCAATACACATAGTATCATTCATTCATGTCCATTGCTTAAATTAATTTCCAAACATCAGAAGAAGCGCCTGGAAAATCCACCAAATCTACATGTGTTTTAGAAGACAGTGGCAACATCAGAAAGGAATTAGTAGCCACAGTCATGTGGTAGGATGAGACAGAAACAGGGAGAGATAGAGAAATTCAGGTTCTTCGTCAACTAAGAGGAACAGAAAAGGTTCCATTAACCACTTCCAGAATTTGGCTTTTGGAACAGAAGAAATTGAAATAAAAGGGAAAAAAGCAGCAGCAGTGACGTCACAGAAAGACAACTTCATTAAGACAGGGTTGATGTTCCTTCTCCATCTCAAAAGAAGGAATGTGAAGGCACCTTAAACAGGGAGAAAAGGAAACATTTGGGTAACTGTAGATCTTATTTTATAGAATAGCCCTCTGTTTGAAGAGTGATTCAATCCAGCTCTGGTATGAAATGGAGCAAGAGTCTTCAAGTTCCCCTTCTATAATGAGATCCTGGAGAGAAGACAAGCAGGCAGCCCAGCCTGTAGTTTTTTCCCTAAAAGGAAATATTGCATATTTTTGAAAACTGTCTGCATGGAGATGAAATCACAGATGCAAACCTGCAAGCCACGATTTTACATGGATGTAAAATGTAGATGATAGGCCAGAAAGCCAAAATACAGGTTTGTGGTGAGAACCTAATACAAGATCAGAGGGCACCAAGGTCATTGGGGCACACCTTGTCCTCTTTGTTTGGACCACTTTTCAATCTGAAAGCCTGATCTAGGAAAAGGTAACTAAAAATAGGGGCCTTGACAAGGGGGGGTTCATAAAAAAGGGATAGGATTAAGTATTAGGTTTAAGAGTACCTCCTCTAAGATGTGTCGCATCCCAAGATTCATGTCATGAGATTTAGGGTTCTTGTCATTTCTTACAGGCAAATTATAACATATGGTGTGCATGCATAATGTTGCTGGAAAAATTGTTGATATTCCTCTAGTGCTGCGGTTCTCAACTTCAACAACTTTAAGAGGTGTGAATTTCAACTCAAGTACTGCTTCCAATACCTTTTTGTATTTTAATGAGAAAAATCAGGTTCAACCACTTGCGGCATCTTTAATCTTTAAAAGGGAAACTGAGCATCAGTTAACTTCAGCTACATTAGTCTGAACTATGCCCCCATATCCAAGGACATGGAAATGTTTGTTGATCAGAATCAATAAATCCATTTTCAATCAATGACCATGGGGGAAAGAGTTTGCTTTAATTCTGGGGTCTCCAAACTTGGCAACTTTTTAAGACTTGTGGACTTCGACTCCCAGAATTCTTCAGTCAGCAATACTGTCTGAGGAATTCTGGGAGTTGAAGTCCACAAGTCTTCAAGCTTTGAGACCCCTGCTTTAATTTAAGTGAAATGGTAACATGCCCACTTTGTTGCATTCTAGAGGTGTGCTCAAGTAGTGTGCAATATCTACAGAATTTTCCTTCTCAGATAGCATGACAAAGAAAGGCTAACATATATCATATTTAGACATCGATGTGAAATGAGCTATAGACAGCCAATGTTCCAAATTAGCTTTAAATGTGGTTTGTTTGATGAAAGTAATGGTGGCAGCTACAGTAAATAGGACAAGGAACTTTAGTTCCACAACAAAATAACTAAGGTTCAGATTCACAAGAACAAGTTTGCATTATTTATGTTGTGAACTTAGCCCAGCTCAGTGTTTTTTAAAAAATTCTGAAGCGATCAAAGGTTTAAGGGGTTCACTGGAATGTAAAATCCCAAAATTGGCCTAATGTACTTTCTCAGATTATTTCTATTGGTCATTAACTTAATGGAGAGAGCAAAATTTTAGGTGATTACAAGATAGAAACAGCAGCCATTGTGCCTCTGTTGTACCTTGCTTTTACTTGAACTTCGTGTGACATATACAATATCATCCTGTGAGTGACATCATCATGCTGCAGACAGATTTCTTTCTCCATCCCAATGAAGTGAGCATGTCAAAATCCGTTTATTCTGTGCATTAGGCCAAAAACACAGGAACGGTGGAAGGAGAAGGAATGGTAATAATTTTGTCATAATTCCCTTAGTACCCTGCACATTGCCTCTTCCATTCTCCCTCCCCCTTTTATTGCATGCCTTCAATTTTAGGCTATATTGGAGATTAGCTTTACAGAGACACAAAGCCAGCATTGTGGAACTCTCTCTGACTGCAGTATGGACACTTGTTGAAGTCCTGCTCTGGTCAAACCAGTTTTGTCAGATTCTGTAATGCTGCCTGTTTATTTTATTTATTTTTATTTTTATTTTTATTTTTTATTTTTATTTATTTATTGTCATTTTTCTTAATATCTTGTTTTTCTTGAGTTAAACAAAGGGTAGCCATCTTTTTGCAGCCAGCAGCTTTTTGTAGTTTTGGGGTTTTTTTTGTAAGCAAGAGGGTGATATAACAATTGTCAAAAGGATTGTAGCATTTCCCCCCACCCCGAGTGGGGGGAGTGCCAATTACAGGGAGTAGTACACTTACAACCAATCTTTAGTGACTGTTCAAAGTTACAATGGCACTGAAAAAAAATGACAGATGACCATTTTTCACACTTGTGTCCATTGCAGCAGTTTGAGAACTTCACTTTCACATCCCAGTGCTGAAATATAAACCTGGATATAATCGATATACTGATGCATGCTGAACTTTGAACTGATCAGTCACCTGACCCAATGATTTCCTGAAGATGTTGTGGGGGGATGTTGAAGCTTCAGGCACTCCACAAGTAAGGGACTGTAGCCTTGATCTCTCCCCTCCTATCAATACCAGCTTGAAATGACCACTGAGGAAGGAAATGAACTACTGCAACCTACTGCCTCCCACTCCTAGCCCCTTCTGCCACCTCAGAAGGAACTGTGGTCGACCATATTAAAAGTTGCTCAACGATCAAGAAGTCAAAGGACAGTTATACCATTCATCTCCTTCCAAAATAGGACTGCTGGAGGGCTATTGGCAGATATAGTAAGGGCAAAGAAATAACCTTTGCCCTCCCTTATTGCCAGGATGTAGGCCCAAATATGGGCTGTTGCTCATGTTTGGTTGGATTCATTCTATGCTCGGAGCATCACTTCTTGGTTTCATCTCATGGAGTTCCTCAGAAAACCAAGCTGCACCCTAGGATCAGCCCACAGAGAAACTGCATAGGAGCAATCCTGTCCAGGCAGGTCACTGGAACCTACTCCTGGCCGCAGCTAATATTGTTTTTGATGATGAAGATGACAATGAAGATGATAACAATAATGATGATGGTGAAGATGAAGATTTCTATAAGTTAATTGCTGCAGTGAACTGCACAGCCCTTCTCCTTGAATGATTAAAAAAGAAGCCATATTTTATATTACATCAATAAACTAACCAACCTGTCAATCAGCTTCATTGATTTTTTTTTAGAGCTACAGCATAGACATCATTGTTCTGAAGATTGCTCTTGGGAGGGGGGGGGTTGATTTTGAAGGATATTTTATCTCAATGTGTCAGAAGGACTCTTACTCTCCGGCTTTGCAATCCACTTGTGAGCCTTGTTTTTGCACCTGTGGGATGAAATATGAATTTGTGACAGAGTTTCACACTGTCATATAGGCAGTGATGCTCTCCTGTCCTCAGACCTTCTTTGCCATATGGAATTCTTTAGCTCTAGAACCTGGGAATCTTGGCTCTGCCTACTGCCTAACCAATCAAGGAAGGTGACAGAAAAATAGAAAAAAAAAGGTGGGGTGCCTGAAAATCCCATGCAGTGTTTCAACTCTGAATCAGATTTCTTTCTTCCCTTCTTTACAACGCCATTCCAACTCCCAGCTCCCCTCCCTCCCCTTGTCCTGGTTTCAGGAGCTGGCAGCTCAACTGTTTAAGAACTTGCTGAGAAAACTCATGGACTTTAATCCGATTATATATGCACCGGCTTCCAGAACTTAGCTTCCCCACTCCCAACCTCACTCCCTTATCCATCTTATTCAGGAGGCCTTTTCCAGCTTGAAAAACTATTGCTCATTTTTGGCAGGGGGCCCTGCAACTTTTCTCCCCCTAGTAGAGATTTGGGCAATGAATCAGCTACCTGCAGCTGTTCTTGAGCCTGCCACCCAAGTGCAGGAATTTCGACTAGGAATGTTGCAATGTATGTTGTATCTTTTGGAAGGACCGGTTTAAAATCATGGAAACCCTTTCGCTGCCTCAGACATTTAGACTGACTTTAAGCCTTAGCAATCCCCTCCCCCCTTCTTTCCCAAAATTAAACAATAGCAGAGCTTTCTCTCCCCTCCCCTCCCCCCACTTAACTCCCCTACTGTTTTGGACAGCAAAAAAAAAAAATTCTGGCTGACCTGTGTGGGTGCAACATGTGAAAATAAGGAGCGGGGAGGAAATGCATCTGGCTGCCTTTAAGCCAGTGATGTGTCAAACTTGGTTATTAATAAGGAAGTTCCATAGCTATCATCTATATATCTTGCTCATTTACCCTTACAGCAGTTAAGGTATCAGTTTCTTTTTTTTTTAAGTTTATTTACAATATAAAAAAGACACAACAACATACAAACATACAGTCACATGTAAACATAAATACATCACACATTTTCATTTCTTTTTTTTTAGTTGCAGATCAGAAATGCTTTTTCCCTGTGTAGTTACAGTCATATATAATCATAAATATTTCTTCTAGTAGTATTCGCTTGGTTTAACCTCTATTGTAGAATTTCCTTTTATCACATATTTCAAATTCATTCATCACCTTACATCACTATCTCCTGCTTTCTATAAATTCTAATGTTCTAATGTTTCAAATAGCACTCTATTTTCCAACATTCTCATTCCCTTCATTTTTATGTACATAAAAATTACATTTTTATGTAATTGGATGGAACATAAGGTATCAGTTTCATTCAAGTTCTTTGCCTATGCTTGGGTATGTGTGTGTGTACACACATCTGTGTCTGAGTCTCTGTGTGTTGGTCTGTTTGTGTGTGTGTGTGTGTGTGTGAGAGAGAGAGAGAGAGACTAATTTCACAGTAGGATGAAAGGAGGGAGTGAAGGAGAAGCTGTGTCAAATTCTGAATTCCATAAACAGGTAGACACATAAGTTGGGAGAGTCCTTTGAGAAACTAATCAGTTAAAATGTCACTCCGAGTTTTACCCGGTAAACTGGGATGCACTTATCTTTTCAGAGTATTTCAGTGGTGAGGAGTTCTCTCTTGCTGTGCAGGCTATAGAACTGCAAGGCCAAGACTGGTCTTTCAAATGCCTTGAAAGTTTGCAATACAACGTTTTTTCTGCTTTACTCTCAATTTCTTTTTGCAGTCATCTGGAGCTTCCTTTATTGGTGTGAACTAATGGGAAGGAGGAGGCGGGGGGTGCCTGTTTCTTAATTACACTCTCTCCATCTTTTTGTGGCCTCCATGGCTGCCCACATTTCTGAGTCATCTGAATATGTTCTAAGTTCGTTTGTGGTACATTTGTATTATGGAAAGTCAGAGAGGCTGCAACTTACCAGATTATTGTGCAATGAAACATACACACACGTATTCTCTCTTGCTCTCTCCACAAACACATTGGGAGTTGCATAGCTAAACTCCCCACCAGATCCATGAGAAATCCATTGGAATTGTTTCCTGCCTGGAAAAGAAACCTAAATTTAAAAGCAAATTCATCTCTATCAAACTGAATGAGAATGGGAGCGGACGCCAAAAAAAATTGTATCTTCCAAACACTCCCCTCTCAATGACCTGACAGTGCTGTGTGCAGGCTTGTGTACTTAGAGGTGCCAAGAATGTATTGGTTTGCCTTTTGATTAAGGGCAATTGATAAGGGAATTCACAGACTTTAAAGAAACATACAGTAGATTATCCATAGGTAGAAAATGAGAAATGAGCCCTTGTATGTTGAGTTATTATTTATTTATTTATTTTATTTTATTTTATTTTATTTTGACTTGTATGCCACCACTCTCCAAAAGGATTCGGGGAGGCTGACAGATAAAAACACAGAACAATAAGTTATTTAAAAAGAAATTAAACTAGACAAGCCAAAATACAACTATAAAACCAAATTAAAATCGAATTAAAACCCACCCCCTCCCCCAGGAGATCAGTCCAGCCCAGCCTGTAAAAACAACCAGGTTTTTAGATCTCATCGGAAAGAGGAGAGATCGGGAGCCAGCCAGAGCTCAACGGGTATGACTGGATCTAGCCCCTTTCAAAGCATGGACCAGACTCTGAGCTCACTAAAAGCATTACATGCCTTCAAAACATGCCCTGGATCACAGATAAGACTACTTTGAAACATGTTTCATACTTTGTCCTAGAATAGGAATGAGATGCATTGACGTTTGTGTGCGTAGCATGTTTAAACCACACTCCAAAGGGAACCCAATTTGTAGAGGGAAATATCTAACATTTCCCTTTAAATGTTGTAAGATATTTGAAAACTGCAAGGCACAACATAATCCTAGCCTTCAGAAGGATCAGATCTCGAAGAAGGATCTGACATTTTAACTCTTCCCACTTTAGCTCTGCAAAAGAGATGCTGAAGTGCATTATCTTGGCTGCCCCTTTTTCAGCTCTCTCCCAAATGCTGGGGTTGTTCAAAGAAAGATAATTTGCCTGAAATCCTTGGCTGTCTATAAAGGCAAGCAAGAAAAAAATCAATTGGTGGGAAGGGCAAGTATATCTTGCACTTGGAAGATGCTAAAGAAGTACAAGACCAGAAAGAAAAAGAAGGAAACACGGGAGGGAATCCGAAGCAGTAGACTTCTAGCTTTTCTGCTATTTCTCCTATCACACAAATGAATCAGTAGAGTTGATTTTCTATTTTTCAAAAAGTTTATTACATTTATCACTTTGTCTACCCCATGCCCAAATATTTATGGGATTCTTAAAACTGAAAGAGCCTTGTCAATAGAAACGCTCCATCTGCCTTCCCTAATCAAAATCTCCTGGTGCTTACATTGTGCCAAGTAAAAGCTTTTAAACTTTTCCCCAAACATTTGAAAGGAAACCAGTTTTCCCATTGTTGAATATTATTTTGCTGGTTTGATCATTTATTTGTTAAATATATTGTATTATTGATATTATTTTGATACATGTTTTCAGGAGGTTGATACTCTAAAGCAGTGGTGTCAAACTCGCAGGCCATGGGCCGGATGCGTCATGTGCTGGCCTCACCTCCGCCTGGTTTAGCAAAGGGGGAAAAGTTCCGATAAGTGATGCCACCGCGACACGCGAGTTTGACACCTCTGCTCTAAAGCGATTGCAGTTGTGAGAAGTAACTAATACTTGGCACTTGCAGGAAAGTGATATCCCAATAGATCAAAATGTGTGTTCTGACCCAAACGCTTTTCCAATAAAACCAACATGAACCAAAGGGAACAGAAACCATTTAATGATTCTTTATGAATCCCCGGTTAAAAGGCTGCTGCAAACTAATTAACTTTGACAACCACAAGCCTCGCCAAAACTGTGCAAGACTGCCAAGAATCACAGATAAGAAATATTTCACAACACAAGAGTCTTCAAATACCAACTTAAGATACTGCAATGTCCACGAGGCTGAGTTTCAAAATGTCTTTTCTTCCTACAAAGAACATTTGCTTCACAGCTGGCTTTTATCTTCTTGAAGGAGGGGCCGTTACCTTGCAGCCTTTCTCCTGAGTCGCCCGTGCTGCTACAACTGCTCTTTCCTGCGAGCAACCCTGCATGCACGCGCACTTGGCACAGGCTCCTCGGGAACCTGCTGTAGGCTTGAATCCCACCAGGCTCAAGGTTGACTCAGCCTTCCATCCTCTCGGGGTAGGTAAATTGAGGACCCAAGATTGTTGGGGGCAATAAGCTGACTTTGTAAAAATGCCGCTTAGTAATAAGCAGGCATATACAATGGAATGAAGGCTATTGCTGAGCGCATTGGGTTGTATCCCAAAAATTGTAAGCCGCCCTGAGTCTTTGGAGAAGGGAGGCATATAAATGTAATTAAAAAAAAAAAAACCTCCTCATCGCTGCTGCCAACCCCCACAATCTCTGAAGGCAGCAGTCTACTCCCTAATGGTTCTGGCCCCTCATCTGAGTCCTTGTTCTCCTTAGCTGTCCACACCTGCTGCCGGCTAACCACAACAATGTGACATTGGAGCCTGACCTGCTTTTTAACCTAATTAATTTTGATAAATTAGCCATATTCATAGGCACATTCACACATATCTACATAAACCAAAAGAAAACTAACTTAATTTTAACACTGAACATTCTCATTCAATTCCCCAAGCATTTATAAGGGCATTTTTATAACCTCAGCAACTGTGCTGCCCGGTTCCTCCACCACTCAACTATGGCAAGAGTTCTACAGGTGTTTATTCAAACCCCACAGACAGTTCATCAGAAAGCAATCCTGTTGCACAGGTCTGGATTTCAAGCTCAGTAGAGTCATTAGGTAACCAAGTCTAATGGGCACACACAAAGACCAGGAGTCAAATGGGCCAGGCTACACAGCATGTTCACACAAGGCACAGAACTGGGCACATTGCTCCAGCAAAACTCAAGTCCTCAGGGACTTGACTCAAGTCCTCCTTAAGTAGGCAGGTGCAGCCCTTCATGAGAGGCAAGGTTGTCTCCCCACAAGTAGTCTAACTGACTGGCATTGTGTCTGTCTCCTCTCTGCTTTACATGTCCTTGGATCAGGAGATCCACCTTCTCCTCCTCATTGCAAACAAGTGGCAGCTGCTCCCAGTCCTCACCTGGAGTCTCCTGGCCAACTCGCTGCAGCATGGCTCATTCAGCCTCAGCCTGTCATTGGTCTGATCAATCTAGCTGAGGCTGCTCCATGAGGCTAGCATTCTGAGCCCCAATCCTGACCAATATTCTTTTTCAATAGAAAAAGCTGACCAATGTTCAGCTCCACACCTTCCTCTGCAGATTCATCCTTCCTCCTCTGAACTTGCATCTGGAGAGGGGTTTGGGGGCGGATCCATGACAGCAATTAGTGAAGGATTGAGAGCCATCAGCATCAGTGTAATATAATAAACCAAGGGTCTTCAAACTTGGCAAGTTTAAGCCTTGTGGACTTCAACTCCCAGAATTCTTGAGCTAACATGACTGGAGGAGGAATTCTGGGAGTTGAAGTTCACACATCTTAAAGCTGTCAAGTTTGAAGACCCCTGTAATAAACAATGAAAGAAACTTTGGATTTCATTAAGGTCTGGTTTAGAGAAACAATGGCTCAAATGGAACACGTTTGATCAAATTTGCTCTTGAAAATAAATTGAATCCTATACCAAGATTGCGCATAAAAATAATGAATTAAAGCAGGGGTCTTCAAACTTGACAGCTTTAAGACTTGTGGACTTCGATTGTCTTCCGGGTTGAGCCTTCTCGAGAACAGGCGGCGGTTTGTGATCGTCCACGACCGCAGCCTGGCTCTTGCGTCGGAGAGCCCCGATCCTGCAAGGTTCGGGCTGAAGCTGCCTCGTAGGGCGGAGAAAGGGAATCTGCCAGCCAGAGTGAGGGGAGCCGCATCTCCCCTTTTGGGTCTGGTCTTTTCCCTCCGAAGACGCAAGAAGCGGTGGTCAGAAATGGCCACCTCAAGAGAAGGTCTCAACGGACTAAGATTGGTGCAGGAGGAAAGAGAGAAGTCGACAGCAGAGGAACCGAGTATCGGATGGTAAGATCAAGGCACCCGGGATTAAGATAAAGATGAGTTTTTAAAAAGAGAAACAGAAGCGGCGCAGTTCCAAGTGAAGAAAAAATAAGTAAATATTTTTGACAGCTATAAGGGGCTTCGAACCGGGAAAGGAAGAAGCCAGCGTAAGAATTTAAGTTTGGGGCTCGGAAAACTTTGATTATCAAAATAAAAGAAAGGGTTAAGACTCTGTGCAGAAAGTGCCACTTTGTGGAGGAAAAATTGGAAGTTAAAGAAGTAAGAAACTATCTTGTTCCTCTGTGGATTGGAGTTGCTACATTTTAAAGAGACGCAGGACTTATAGAAAGTGAAAGCTTGAATACACGAAGACGGATTGCTGGATTAATTGGCAATATTGATATAGACTCTGGACCTGGGTTAGGATTATAGAAAATTTAAGAAGAAGAAATAAGGAAAATTAAAATTTGGTGGTCATCCAAAGAATTAAAAAGGAGTTTAAAAGTGAAGAAAGAACTGTTACAGGAAGTGACTGAACTAACTTGGCATGTTGCAGAAAATATGGCGTGCAAATGCTGAACAAATAAGAAGAACCTTGTAAAGGGTGGAGCCAGCACAAGAGAAGCCTCTTAAAAAGACAACTAACACAATAAAAGGAAAGGAAGGGTGCTAAAAACGGAACCTAAGAAAGTATCTAAAAGGGAACATTTACGAAATTAGCATGTTAGAAAGGTTCAGAAGAAAGGAAAAGAAAATAAAGAGAGGATTCAAACTGATAGAAGGGGAAGACAGGATAATAAGGATAGAAAGGAGCCAGCACAAAGCGTAGCCATATTTAAGAAGACATTAACAACAAAATAAATACAAATAAAGGGAAAGGGAGGATGGTTAAAAAATGAAACTTAAGAAGGTAATTAAAAAGGAACATTTATGAATTAGGCAAGTTGAAAGGTCAGAAGGATAGAGTGCAGAAAGGTAAAGAGAGAGAGGGATTCAAACTGGATAGAGAAGGGTGATAGCGGGACAAAAGAGAGAGAAGAACAAGAAACAAGAACAAAAGATGAGAAACATGGGAATTACATAATAAAAGACTTGTTTACAGAGACAATGGCTAAGCGTATTTAAAGGGGGGTTCTGCATGAAGAAATGGTAATAGAATATATTGATTATAAAAGTGTAAAACTAGGGGTTACTGACAATTTTTTACTGGTAAAAGGTCACATTTTTCATTTCTTATCTACAAAAAAAGCTAAATGATGATTCGATGAATTGAATTGATTGAAATGATTTTAGAAAATGCCTAAAATGAGATTGTCAATAACAAGATTAGTTATTTTATTATTATTTTGGAACTATAAATAAATTTTAGGGGATATGTGGTTAATGAGCAGTACACATCAGACAGCTGCACTGAGTTTGTGCACAAAACCAGAATTTGAAGATTGGCACTTGATTAACTCATTGCAGGTGGCATTAAGAATGAAAAGGCAACAAAGACAATTCAGTCCCCTGCCACCACCCTCTCACCCCTGGCCACAATCTAAAATAATATTGGCACAAATAACCTGAATTTTTATTCCTTAGGGAAAAAGGAGGTGGGAGGAAGGGTAGGAGTGGAAATGCTTTAGTCATCTACTTGACTTGGAGCAAAGCTCCAAGAGGAAACACTTCAGCCAAGAGAGGATTTGTACTTATGAAATCCTGTTACCATGAAGTTGTTGCTTCATGTACTTGATATTTCCTCTCTGGTGGGACAGCTGTTGTCACTAATCCAGCAGTGCCAACCAATTCATATAGGCCAACGTGTGCTTTCATTACAGGCAAGAAAACAGGTTCAAGAGTGTCTTCCTTCATTCCAGAGATAATGTCCTTTTTTTAAAAAAATTGTCCATGTATCTACGTAACCGACAGACTAAATAAGTAAAAAAATAAAATAAAATTATACAAAAAATAGGAAGAGTTAAAAATGTATAAACAGCAGCATTTATTGCATAGCAAACCCAGTAAGGGCCTTGGTGGCTCAGGCTGTTAATTGCCTGCACTTAAGTTCCAGCTGCAAACAACTGCTGTAGGCTCGAATCCCACCAGGCTCAAGGTTGACTCAGCCTTCCCTCCTCTCGGGGTAGGTAAATTGAGGACCCAAGATTGTTGGGGGCAATAAGCTGACTTTGTAAAAATGCCGCTTAGTAATAAGCAGGCATATACAATGGAATGAAGGCTATTGCTGAGTACACTGGGTTGTATCCCAAAAATTGTAAGCCGCCCTGAGTCTTCGGAGAAGGGCGGCATATAAATGTAATTAAAAAAAATGTAGATCTAAAAATCAGCAGAAAAGGTAGGGCTTCACTTGTTATTAACAAGCTACAAATTTCCTGTCCTTAGAAGCTTTCGGCATGCTGATCTTGCAGCAGCTGATCTACAATCATGGATTATGATAGGTTGGAAAAAGCACACTAATAAGTGGGAGATCAAGGCACAATGTGTATTACAGGAAGCAGTCTAGAAACACATGTTCCACACCATCTGCCTTCTTGCATGAGCACAAGGGTCTTCAAACTTGGCAAGTTTAAGACTTGTGGACTTCAACTCATGAATTTGAGCTAACATGACTGGAGGAGGAATTGTGGGAGTTGAAGTCCACAAGTCTTAAAGCTGTCAAGTTTGAAGACCCCTGCATGAGCACATGCAAAGGTGATACTGGTAAATAGATTGTTCTAACACCATTGAAGACAGGGTATCAAGTTGCACCAATGTAAATGTCCATCTATGTGGAGCATGAACGATATGAGAAAAATATCTAGACATGAGAAAAAGAGCACCCTCCAGCTTATGGGAGTGAAATGAAATATTTAATCTATATTTTTGGATTTCAAGATTCCAAATACTCTGAGATCTCTGCCTAAGCTTTATCTGGACTCATAACACATACAGATAGGAGGGATAGCTTGCCAGAAGACAAATCCAAATGTATTTGCTTTTTGAAGGAGGACGTGTAATTATCCCAAAGCTGGGCCAAGGGCATGCCCCAGGATGTTTGTTCTAGCTAGAATTTAAGTCTGTAACGTCTCAAATGGTCCTCAAAGGAGATGCAGCCAAGTTCCAATTGAGAACCTGTATCTATGGTTGATCAAGATACATAAAGACCTGCGATTAAATTACCTTGTAATTTAAGTATCCTTGTCCTCACAGAGTTGTGCACTGTAAGGCAGCAAATATAAGACTTTCCTTTCATATAATGTGTTTGGCAAGCAATATTTTTCTCCCTATGGCAATCTGATCATTAAGAGCTTTTTGTGCTCTTGATGTGACCTCAGTTTATTTGGTGACTCCAGGAGGTAGATAGTGAGAAATGAGCAGTGGTGGGATTCAATTTTTTTACTACTGGTTTTGTGGGCATGGCAGGAGAAGGATACTGTAAAATCTCCAGTCAGAAGTGGTATTTGCTGGTTCTCTGGATTACTCAAAATTTTTGCTACCGGTTCTCCAGAACTGGTCAGAACCTGCTGAATACCACCTCTGGAAATGAGTGCCTAAATATTTTGGGGTTGACTTGCTCAGTAGGCTTATCGCTGCTTTTGCAATGATAGGAAATGTTAAATGCTTATTACTTAAAAATAGAACCTGCAATATCAATAGGATTTTCCTAGAACAAAAAGAATTCTACTGCTCTAGGCATCTATGAAGCCAACTTAGGATATAGAGTAGATAGAACGACAGCAATCTCTTCATAGAGTGGAATAGAAATGACCCAGTGGAGGAGGGCTGGGGAATAGAATTTGAGTTTAGCAAATAATATGATGAATATAGAAATTGAATGCAACTCTGCTTGGCTCCTTTTGAGATGCAGTTGGAAACAATTAATTCCTCACTGCTTTTACATCTAGTTTGTATAAAGGTCTCATTTACCTGAATTATCAGTCTGAGAAAATGATAGAAGAAACAGCTAACTTTCTTCACAGCCTCTGGAGAGAGAGAGAGAGAGAGAAAGGGAGAGGGGGAGAGAAGGGGGGAGAGAGAGGGGAGAGAGGGGGACCCAGAGGTGGTATTCAGCAGGTTCTGACCAGTTCTGGAGAACCGGTAGCGGAAATTTTGAGTAGTTCAGAGAACTGGCAAATACCATTGACTGAAGATTTTACAGTCCCCTTCCCCTGCCATGCCCACCAAGCCATGCCCACCAATCCCACCAAGCCACACCCACAGAACCAGTAGTAAAAAAAAATTGAATCCCACCACTGCTGTGGGGGAAGTCATGCATTTTGCCAATTCTGTTCCTGATTTGCCCAATCCCCAAATTAAGAACAGTTCATCACTGAAGCAGCATCACTTCCTCAATATGAGCAAAGAGATATTTTTGGAGCCTTCTTAGGTATCCTCTTCCTTTTTTCCCAAGATGTCGTATATTTTTTGCTTCATCCACCAATGGCTTCATTCCATTTTTTTTCTTTGCTTCCTACTGAATCAAGAGAGAAAATGCAGTCAGTGGTAGCCATTAGCCATTATATAGCTAGCAAACCAGTATTTTCAAGTACTGTAGAAAATTATGCCAGAGATCTGTGACAGCAATACATTTATTTGAAAACAATACCATTCTTATAACATCATTCATTCCTTAAAAGCTATATACTTCCAAGCACTTTATCTCCTTTGTGTGGTTTTAAATTACTCCATTGGTCATTTTTGCTCATTGCATCTGAATCCATGTGATTTGAATGTTTAGCATGGCAAGTACACACTCAATGTAGGTTTAGTATTGCTTGAAGTTCCTTTAAGGCTTTATGGATGCATTCTGGGTTTTTTTAATTGATCTTAAGATTCAAGGTGCTGGTATTAACCTATAAAGCCCTGCATGGCTCGGGTCCGGGGTACTTGCAGGAGCGCCTCCTACCAGCGTCAAGGTCCGATCGCCCGGTATGCTCCCATAGGCAGGCCCTCCTGGGGGTGCCATCGGCCAGACAATGTCGGTTGGTGGTCCCCCGAGGGAGGGCCTTCTCTGTGGGGGCACCCACCCTTTGGAATCAGCTACCTCTAGAGCTGCATTTGGCCCCAGACCTGCGCTCCTTCCGCCATGATCTCAAGACTTGGCTGTTTGCACAGGCTGGCCTGGACTGAGCAGGGCTGGGAATTTTAATTTAAGGGTATTTTAATTAGATTCTATAATTGGATTAGATAATTTGATAAAGGTGTATTTATTGTTTATACATTTCTGTGTAAGCCACCCCGAGTCCCCTCAGAGATGAGGTGGCATATAAATCCAATTAAATAAATAAATAAATAAATCTGATTATCAGGTATTATTTCTCTCATCCAAGGCCTACCCTCCCGCTAAATCTAGATAATTCAGCAAGATGCACCTGTTGTTGCTCAAAGTGATACTACTTTTCACTCTTCCCTTTTCTCTGCCCCACCTCATCAGGGAAATAGAGGCAAGACTAAAAGAAGTCAAATACTTTCATCTTTCTGCTCTTTATAAAGAACAGTGGAAAGGCTCAAATGACCCTCAGATGCAGTAGCTCCAAATGAATGTTTAACGTATCCAAAACAAAGTAAACCCAATCTGATTTAGATACCACCACCCCCTAAATCAACTTGTGACTCATTTTTTCCCACATCCTAGAAAATATGTATCCCATAATCCTGAAGTAGGCTTTCCCTCTCCTTTCCTCACAGCTACACTTCTCTTTTTGAAAATTCAAAAGCACAAAAGTCTAGAGCAAACTCTTCCCTGGATTTTTAAGCTCAAGGGGGAGTGTTTATTCAGAAATTTTGCCATCTGGCCCTTCTGGGCTTTCATGCTAGAGATACAAAGGAAAAGATTAATAAATGAGTTGTGTATGCAAGTTTGATCTAACAGCCTTTGGAGCGTTCCTTGCCAGATACGTTGCATCAACACTCTTGTTGAAATAAGTTTGGTTTCTCAAGCGAATGTTGCATTATCTAATTTTTGTCCTTTAAGGAACAATTCAAAAGCAGGACTAGAGGCATATATAACTTGTATGTTAATATGTACCTATGCCTTTAGCTACTTCATTAATGAATAAGCATAATGGGTATAATAAGAGGGTTTTAAATGCTCCTCAATGGTCTGGACTCTCTTTTCAGCTTTGGGATCCTAATATCTACCACAGTTGAAGGTCGGGAAAGAGGAAGAGAGAATTAGCAGAAATAATTAGACGCCTCTGAATATAGAAGAAAAATGAAGACAGATCTATGACTTTTCACTTGGAATTAAGCTAAGAGGGAAGTTGGGAACCACCAGGATTGATGCTATAATTTTGGATATCTGATAGACTGGCTGTATTCTTACTATCTTCCACAGAAAATCTATTTGCTTCAGTCATGTTCAGCTTTTATATTTTCAAAGAAAGTACACAACATTACTTGTATTGCTAATGTAGATTTTTAATTTTTCCTTTGAGTTTTGCAACTGGATATCTACTTCACGCAAGTGGTTAAGAAAGCTTCTCCCAATCTTGTGTTCTTCCCCAATTTTCATCAACTAGGACAGACTGGTTGACAGTGTTTTCTTTGTTACTTTCACCACATTTACATAAATATAATGCTAGTGCCAGAACAAAACTTTAAGTCACTTCCTTCTGGTAAGAGATAAATTATAATTTGTCTTGGAGGGTTTTTTGCTCCGCTCCTTTCTTAGAAGCCACAAGAAGAGAACACTTATGGGACTAAACATTCATGTTTAGCACAAAATAACATGAAGTCTAGCACAATATTACCCAGATTTAATACGTTAGCGAAAATCCCTCCAATACTGAGTTTCATGACGGGAGGAGAATGAAATTTATTCTCTCATTATTAAGAAGGGAAGCAGAAGATGTCACAGCCACTGGGAATGGTACAGATTTCCTATCTGAAAGGCAATTTCTCTTGCTGAATCTTTGGCTCTCACAGAATTGCTTAGCCTAAATGCCTTGAAGTGAAAGTAATGTTGAAAAGACTGGCCTTTATTTTATTCTTGTCCACTACCTGAAATAACAGCTCCTAACATGAATCAGTTTTGCGGACAAAGTTCTTTTTTCGGTAAAACTTGGTGCTGGCCATCTTCAGGTAAAATTAACTAGCTTTAATTCCAGAAAGCCATGAGAGCAGAGCAGAGCAGAGCAGACATATCTTGAAATTAAATTACAGAAAATCACAAGAAAAGTTAAATAAAGAAAGGAAAAAAACCCAGAAAATAATAAATCATTGGCTGAATTGGCCAGAAACTGCAAAAGACAAAACAAGTCTAATATTCCCTTATTGTTCTAAAATGGCCTTCCTAATCCTTGGCACCAGGCCTTTGCTTTTCAGCAAAACTGTTAAGTTTTGCATGAAGAGTCAGACGAAGAGCTTCAGTGAAGAGTTTATTAAGTGACTACAGCTCAATGGACCACTTGGTGGGCTTAAGGCTGCTTCAGTGAAGAGTAGCCAGCATGAAGAGTCAAGAGCTTCAGTGAAGAGTTTATTAAGTGACTACAGCCAATGCATAGCCAGTGCTCAGAGAGGGTTTTCCGCACTATTTAAACCAATCCTATTTGACATTTTACAAGAACAATTCAAACTAAACCAATAACATTCAAACCTACATACATAACACCCCTCCCACTAGGTTCAGTCCATACCAAACCCCAACCTATCTAATGTATTCTTTTAAATAGGTGGGGCTCTTGCGTGTACGTTGAGACCTTCGTGGTTCAGAAGTTTTAACATTCTCACCCAGTGAGAGAAATGTGTCTGCTGACATTTCCCCACTGGGACTTCCTGTGAAAGAAGACCCTGTTTGATTGTTAGAATCTGGTCTCTCCTCCCAACCCATCTCCAGCCCAATGTCAGCACCCAAGTCAGGTAGTGATGTACAATCTTCCACTTCTAAGGATGGATTTTGGCATTGTGACAGGTTTTGGGATGGTTCCTGTCGTAATGGCTCGTTACACATGGGGTTGATTCTTGCTTGCTGATTTTCCTCCTGTTCCTCCCCTTCCCCTAGAATTGACATCAGGTGAGGGAACTAGAGAGGAACAAGTGCGATGTTCCTGAGAGAACCTGGATCTAAGTTGATCAATGTGCCTGCTCCAGAGGAGTCCATCCTCTGTTTGCACCCTGTAAGAACGAGGGCCTGTGATCTGAGTTATCTCAGCAGGAATCCACAAAGGTTCACCTATAAGGTTCTTAGCATAAACAGAATCACCCACACTGAATGTGCGAACTTTGGAAGTGGAATCTAGTGGTGCGTTGGGTGCGTAAGTGGGATGAAGGCGGTCAAGGGAAGACCTAAGTTTCCTACCCATCAACAACTCTGCTGGGGATAAGTTATTAGATGGGTTAGGAGTGATGTGCTGAACACTAAGAAGTTTTCAACTTTCTCAGTGATGTCCCCAGGACCCAGTTGCTGAAGCTTCTCCTTGGTAAAAGCGTACCATGCGTTCAGCCCGGCCGTTAGCGAAGGGTGCCCAGGGGCAGTAAGGGCATGTCTGATACCCTGTTGTGCTAAATAGGATTCAAAAGGTTGGATGTAAATTGAGGGCCATTGTCAGAGACAAGAACATCAGGTAACCCGTGGGTTACAAAAGTTTTCTGAGCTGCTTGATGACAGCATCAGTTGTGGTGGATGCCATGGGAATTACCTCTAGCCATTTGGAATATGCATCTACTATAATAAGAAAGGTGTGCCCTCTGGTAGGGCCAGCAAAATCAATGTGAATCCTGGACCATGGGCCCCTAGGACATTCCCATTCCTGTGTGGGGGCAGAGGTGGGGCAGGCCTGACTACCTGACAGTTGGGACAAGATGCAACCCAGTTTTCAACCATTTTGTCAATACCTGGCCACCATACATAACTCCTGGCCAATCCCTTCATCCTTACAATACCAGGATGACCCTCATGTAACATTTCCAAAACCTCTCTTTGCAGTTTTGCAGGAATAACCACCCTGTTACCCCACAAAATACATCCTCTTAATACAGATAATTCAGTTTGCCTGGACTTAAAAGGTTGGGCAAGGTGAGGTAGATCTTGAAGAGGCCAACCTTTCTTAATCCAGCCTATAACAGGAGCCAACACAGTGTCTTTGGCAGTCTCTCTGGCAATTTCAGCAGCATGAACTGGAAGCTTGGCAACAGTTTCTAGGAAAAAGGTGTGTGTTTCAGGTTCAAAGTCCTCCTTGTGGCAAGGAAGTGGGCAACGACTCAGTGCATCAGCATGTCCAATGTCCTTGCCAGGCTTGTGGATAAGTTTGTATGAATAAGCAGCAAGAAATTCAGTCCACCTCAGCATTCTTGGTGACAGGATAGTAGGTGTAGGCTTGTCTCCTGCCACAATGCCTAACAAAGGTTTGTGATCTGTAACAATGGTAAATGTTCTCCCATACAGATATTCATGAAATTTCTTAACAGCTGCAACAACTGCCAATGCCTCCTTGTCCAATTGGCTGTAATTCCTCTCTGCTTTGGTCAAAGTGCGAGAGTAAAATGCAATAGGGGCTTCTCTCCCACTGGGAAGCCTGTGGCTCAAACCCCCACTCCAAAGGGGATGCATCACAAGTCAGTACAACAGGCAAATTCTCAGAGAACTGTATCAGTACAGCATCAGACGTGATTAGTCTTTTAATACTGTTAAATGCTGATTGTTCCTTCCTGCCCCAGACCCAAACAGACTTTTTATCAAGTAATCTGTGCAATGGTTCAGCAATGGTTGCCTTTTGAGGTAGGAACATGTGATAAAAGTTTATAAGTCCAAGGAAGCTTGCAAATCTGTTTTGCATTTAGGTCTAGGGGCTTCTTTGATTGCTTTAACCTTGGCATCTGTAGGGTGGATGCCATGCTTGTCAATCATGTAGCCCAGGAACTCAACCCTGTCAGTTTTAAGAGTGCATTTTTCTTCCTTGACTTTTAACCCCGCTTTCCTGAATCTGGTAAGGACTTCTCTGAGTCTTTCTTGTAACTGAGTGTCATTTTCAGCAGAGATTAACACATCATCAAAGTAAGGCACTACCCTGGCAGTCCTTGGAGCATTCTTTCCATAAGGCTTTGAAAGATGCCTGGTGCCACGCTTACTCCAAATTGTAACCTTTTACATTTGAAAGCACCTCTATGAGTCACAATGGTTTGGGCCTCTGCAGTGGCATCATCAACTGTTAGTTGTTGATATGCCTGGGCCAAATCCAATTTGGCAAAGACTGTACCCCTGCCAAGTGAATGTAACAGATGATGCACCACTGGAACTGGATATGCGCTCTGCTGCAGCGCATGGTTCAGTGTCCCCTTATAGTCTCCACAGATTCTTACTGACCCATCAGTCTTGACTGGTGTGACTATGGGTGTCTCCCATCTGGAGTGGTCAGTGGGCTCTAAAACCCCTTGAGCTATTAATTTGTCTAATTGTGCATCAATTTTTTCCTTTAAAGCAAATGGAACCCTTCTGGGCTTTAAACGAATTGGGGGCACCTTGGGATCTAGGTTGAAAGTGATAGGGGTCCCCATATACTTGCCCAATCCTTCGCTGAAGACCTCTGGAAACTCAGACTTCAAGGCCTCCTCCCATTCAGAGTTGCTCACGTGATTGATGCCAGTCACCTCGATGCCTAGTGGCTTGAACCACTCAAGTCCCAGCAAGCTTGGGCGATCCTTGTCCACGATGGTCAGGGGCAAACGTTTGGTGTGGCCTTTAAACTTCACGTTGAATTCTCTTGTTCCAACTACTGGAATCTTGTTCCCTTGGTAGTCTTTAAGAGTCAGTGCTTGCTTCTGGAAATGTTTCTTCTGAATGTTGGGAAGTAGCCTGTGAATAGTGTCCCATGACACCATAGATAAATAGGAGCCTGAGTCCACTTCCATTTGGCAAGGCCTTCCTTCAATGAATACCTTCACATGTACTTTTCTGCTTCTCAAGGGTGAAGAATGACCAATGGTGATTGTTTGATGAGTTTCATTCTTCCATTTGCTTCTGAGTTGCGCCCATTTTCTCACTGAAGTTGTTGGGCTTGAATTCTTTCTCAGGAAATTTCTTCCTACTAGGTGGAGTTCTGGATGATTTGCAGACTCTTGCTAGGTGACCTCTTTTCTCACAACGTAGGCAGATGGTGTCTAAAACTTGCATTCAGTGGGGGTGCCCCCACAGCCTCTGCAATAAAATTCTTGCCTCTTTTTCCAAGGTCTTTCCTTTTCTTCTCCATTCTGAGTCTATAAATTCCTTCCTCCACCTCACTACAGTCTGAATCAGAGTCTATTTGCTGCAATGGGTTGTTGTGGACTTTTCCACATCAGAATGGCTTGAGGCCTTGTTAATTTTCTTCATGGCTGCTGCTGAGGACTTGGTTGCTTCCGCTGAAACAGCTTCCTCTATGGCCTCCTTAAACGTGATCTTAGGTTTCATTAGTAATTTGCTCTGTAAGACCTTATCTTTAAGGCCTAGAACAAACCGATCACGCATGGCCTCTTCTAAGTTGGTAAACTCACAAGCACCCCAATGTCCCTTAAACTTGCCACGAAGTCGTTAACATTTTCGCTTTCCCCTTGATCCCGATGATAAAACTCGTGTCTCTTAATGAGGCACGATACTTGTGGTAATGGGCTCTTAAAAGCTTTTCTAAATCAGGCCATTCCATTACCTTCAAGTCTGCAGCTCCCGCCAATGCCTTCGCCATCTTGAAGACTGCCGGACGCAGTGTGTGAAATACCGCCCTCTTCCGCTTCTCGGGGATGTCGGCGAGGTCGTTTCCTTCCAAATACATTTGGAAGCGATCCGCATCGATTCCCAGTCTTCTGCCGCCGGATCGAGCGGGGCTGGGGGTGTTCAGCGCAGCCATCTCGCTCTTCTGCTTGTCTTCCGCGTCGTCTCTTCTTCAGGGGAATCCCACCTTCGTCGCCAGTGTTAAGTTTGCATGAAGAGTCAGACGCGAAGAGCTTCAGTGAAGAGTTTATTAAGTGACTACAGCTCGAATGGACCCGACTTGGCTGGGCTACGGCTGCTTCTTATAGCCAGCAGCCGTAGTTGCCAGCCAATCAGAGTGCAGGGTTTTCTCGCACTATTTAAACCAATCCTATTTGACATTTTACAAGAGCAATTCAAAATAAACCAATAACATTCAAACCTACATACATAACAGTTTGGATCAATACCTCCAGAGGGATATATATGCTGTCATTACTCCTACAACCAGTTCAGAAGACATTCTTTCTCATGTTTCCAATTTCATAGTAATGAGCAAACTGTTGATAAACATATAAATAAAGGAGTGATGTGCCATTGCTTTTTTCAGAAGGATATTTTTTTCTTGCCAGTCCTGCCTACCACCATAGGGTCAAGTGTGGTGAAGTCTAATCTAGGTACAAATCATTTTAACCCTTTTAGTTTTTCCAAGATTAGCCAAGACTGAGATAAGTGCCTCAGGAGTCAGTGATTCTGGAAATGGGGCCTAAAAGGAACAAAGGCCTGAGTATCAACAAAGTATACCTGTCAGATATGATCTTAAAATTCTTATTTTATAGTACCTCTCAACCCATCCCAGACACATAGGTTTGAAGCTCTGCCTGTAAACACCAGCTTGGGTTTTTATGCTCCTGCTACCAGACCAAAGAGTTTGAGGTTTTTTCGGCCTTTTCTGCCTCCTTAATTTCCTATTAAAATTCATTTGACATAATTTCAAACCCTGAAGCCAGATATTCTTTTCAGCTACAGATTTATAATAGTCGCATATAGCTTAAGGACATATAAACCAAGAAGAAGATTCTCTGCTTGAATTCTGTGTGCATTAAGATGCCCAGTGATGCCTTCCCTGGCTCCGGTTAATATTGTTTTCTTAATACTTTTACATTACACTTTGGTTAAGGAATCAAAGGCTAGAACACTGTGAGGAAAAGCAGCAATGAAATGTTAGAATTATTTCCAAAAATATGTCCTGATCTCCATCTCAGATGCATATTGAGAAATTAAGCATGATAGCTGTCTACAACCCTTGTTATGTTTCCAAATGTGCTCTCCTCTTCCAGGGCAAAGGCAAGTAGAGATAGGAGAGATTATTGGGGGAGAGGGGTATTAAATTAGTGACTGATTGCTCAGAGACTCCATGGCAGCCATTCTGAGGTGGAATCTCTTGCTAGAGTAGAGACGAAATAATGGGGGACAGGGGTCTAGCTTGGAGTTGCTCCATGGGAGGAAATGACAGAGGCCAGACTCTTGAAGACTTTATCTGCCTGTTCCCTAGAGAAGGCAGTCTAAAGAGATTCTTATAAATACTGTAGATGAACAGCAATAAACTACTTTGTCCTACTTACAAAGTAGTTCTGGTTCCTTGCACCTGACAATTTTATGAGCTTGTCCACAATAAGTACTGAAAATTCTTAATATGCCCACTCAGGCTAAGCAGCTGACAGCCTTGTTTTTATTCTGTGAGGAAGCAAAGGCCCATTGATTGTTTTTACAACTTTATGTTGCAAGAAGGAATAGCCTTGAGGAACAGAAGAAAGAGTTGCAACCAAGACAATGGGTCAGATAAAACAGTCTGAGACAGAACTGTAATTTGAGAAAGCATCTCAGACAAGATTCTCCTTAATTTTCATGAAGATAAAAGAGGCGGGGAGCACATTCAGATTTGCAATATTTTGTTGCTATAACCTTATACTAAAGGTAGTATTAGCATGTATTAGCATGGTTTCCTAGTCTCACCTACCTTTCAGGTAGCTGCCATATGCTAACTTTCATTGCCAGAAAAGTTGCATTCTAGAAAACTCAAGTTCAAAATTGAACCCGGAAGATTTTTAACAAGTGTCAGTACGATTACTTTGCTCACCAAAGCTGCTGTTGTTTTATGGGGGGAAAACCTATAGAAAACAGTCAGGGGAAAACATAAATGAACTTTACTCTCCAGCTTTCCAGTCTGAATCCAAATCACATGTCTCTTTCTGAATGTAGCCAAAGATTAGGGGATTTTGCTTTGATTTCAGGAGCAACTGTGTCTCAAAAGGATGGGGATTGGCTCCTGAAGTCCTGTCTTTGCTGATAGAGCTATTTGCTTGATAGCAAAAGAGGAATCTGGATTTAGAGCATCTAATCACTGTATCATAGTGTTCCAAATCTAAAAGTTAATCTGAAGCATATAATTCAGAACTGACATGGATAGCAAAACAGAGCTAGATGCCATTAAACCATGTTAGTCTGAGGGGTGTTTGATTTTTTTCCTTGCAGTTGTTTCATTACCCAATTAGGTAACATAGTTCTAGAACAGAATGGGGTTTGCTGACCATTTATATTCAAGTGATTTGCCCAGTCAGTGCTGGTGAGAGTTTTCTTGGTAGTTCCCCGGTTAGGTTGTTGTTTACCATTTGTTTCTGAGTTGGTAGTTCTTTGATTGGGGGATTTTTTTACTATTTGATTCTTGATCTATTAATCTTGGTGTTAATCTTGATTGTGATGGGAGTGCCCCGATACTCCCATGTTACACCCCTCCTGCGCGACCTGCATTGGTTGCCGGTTGCCTTCCAGGTGAGATTCAAGGTCTTAGTAACAACATATAAAGTCCTACATGGCTTGGGTACTTGGGAACGTCCTGCTGGCATCACACTCCGATCACCCTGTATGCTCCCACAGACAGGGCCTCCTTGGGATACCGTCGGCTAGACACTGTTGGCTGGTGGTGCCCAGGGGTAGGGCCTTCTCTGTGGGGGTACCCACCTTGTGGAATCAACTCCCCGTGGACCTTCGTTTGGCTCCGGATCTCCGCTCCTTCCGCCCCGACTTAAAGACTTGGCTATTTCAGCAGGCCAGTCTGGACTGAACCAAGAAGGGGGGGGGTTCTGTTTTTTTAAAAATTTTAATAGTTATAAATTGTTTTGTTCTTAAATTAGGCTTGTATTGTTTAATCCTTCTTTAATTAATTTATTGTATTGTATTTTTTATTCTGTGAGCCGCCCTGAGTCCTTAGGGAGAGAGGGCGGCATATAAGTCTAATTAATAATAATAATAATAATAATAATAATAATAATAATAATAATAATTTATTTGGTTGCTGATTACTGGCAAGGTGGTGTTATGATCCATTAGCTTTTTTAGATGTTTATATCTAATGAATGCTAGCAGAATATGCCCAAAAGTGGTATTTGAGATCCCTTTGGAAGCACTTTTGGAAGAGCCTTAGATTTTAAAAGATTCAGTCACCAATATGCTCAACAGTCCTGAAGTTTAATAAGATTTTCAGGGCCCTGCATCCTTCTCTCATCCTCTTCCCTAGCAAGTTCATTGACTCAGTTCAGATATTACACAGACCCCTAAAACTTTAACTAGATTATAATGCAAGTCCTTTCCCAGGAATCTGTAAACTATGACTTAGCAAAATGTATGATGTACAGTCAATTGTAGCTTAATCAACCATCTATGGCTAACAAATGACTATGTTCACGTCCTTGTGAGTTCAGCCCTCAGGTATTTGCTGAAATAGAAATAAAGGGCTGCTTAGTTCTAATTTTCTCGTTATGTGGAGAGACCAACCTTTTTTGTATACAGTAGTTCTCTTAGAATTCCTACTCCATCATTAAATAAATTCAAATAATGCTGCTAAAAATGTAGAACTTCAGACTCCTGAGTTGACCACATTGATAGAAAGGAAGGCACAGAAGACATGCAATGCTGTTGGGACAGACATTTATAGTTCTTCTCCCGCCTCTTGGAAAATCCAAACCAAATTAGGCAGATAAACTTCTAGAGAAGGTGGGGGCCTTTTGTAAAATGAGAGGTTCCGACTGACTGATGCCAAGTAAAACAATATGGTAAAGTACATGCCCGGAAAGGCAAAGCGGATTAGGTCATATCTTATCCAAAAGTTGATAAACTGGTCACTTACATCCTCAATAAATTCCTTGTAAATCTTTAAAATTGGCATTTCCTTGTTTCAAATATGTATTCTCAAATACGGTGCAATTATCCATTGACAATCATTTTATTTAGATGGCTTAATATTGATTCAGGCTGCAGGCTCATGCAGACTTCCCTAGCAGTAAGCTCAACTGAACACTATGGGAGTTTAGGTTCTGCTGTTAGTTTTTAACTCGGCATTTCTCCCCACCCACACTGGCACCCACAAGCCCTTCCACACTCATGTACTATTACTCACTCTTCTCCATCCTTCCCCACAGCTACTCCTACTCCTACTACTCATAGTAGCTAGAGAAAAAGATTGCTTATGAAAGAAAGAAAGCAACCACACTATCTCACCCTAAGCTGTTTCACAACAAAGCTTTTATAGCAATTTCCCCATGCTGCAGCTAGGCAGAGGGCTTACAGAGAATGGCAGAAAGCAGCACAGGTGCTGGCAATTTTCTGAGTAGCCTGGTCTTTCACCCTATGCCATTTTTGCCAAGACCAAAAATTGTGGAATGGTGGTGTAATAGTAATAGAGGCTTGTATGGTTCAAGGTCACTTTTAGGTAAGGTGAAGATGATTTGCAACTCGTTCCTAGGAAGAGAATCAGAATTCATTCTAAACTAGCCAAATGACACTGCACTAACCTTTTTAAATTGATGGGTTTATAGTTAGTCACATGAATGTCAATGAAATGAAACTAATCTTTTCAAGTCCTTTCTATCATCCCTCGGTTCCTTCCTATTTTCTTTTCACCCTAGAGCTATATCTACAAAATCAAGGGAATCCTTATTGGGGTATGGATGTTTCAGAACTGTTGCCTTGCACAGTAACAATGGATTGTAAATTGTTGCCCAGCAATTCAATAAGTACAGGTGAAACTCAAAAAATTAGAATATAGTGCAAAAGTTCATTTATGAAACTTCAGTATTTATTTCAGTAATGCAACTTAAAAGGTGAAACTAATATATGAGATAGACTCATTACATGCAAAGCAAGATAGTTCAAGCCATGAGTTGTCATAATTGTGATGATTATGGCTTGCAGCTCATGAAAACCCCAAATCCACAATTTCAGAATATTAGAATATTGTGAAAAGGTGCAATATTCTAGGCTCAAAGTGTCCCACTCTAATCAGTTAATTAAGCCACAACACCTGCAAAGGGTTCCTGAGCCTTTAAATGGTCTCTCAGTCTGGTTCAGTAGGAATCACAATCATGGGAAAAACTGCCGACCTGACAGTTGTGCAGAAAACCATAATTGACACCCTCCATAAGGAGGGAAAGCCTCAAAAGGTAATTGCAAAAGAAGTTGGATGTTCCCAAAATGCTGTATCAAAGCACATTAGTAGAAAGTAATGTGGAAGGGAAAAGTGTGGAAGAAAAAGGTGCAGAAGCAGCAGGGATGACCGCAGCCTGGAGAGGATTGTCAGGAACAGGCCATTCAAAAGTGTTGGGGACTTTCACAAGGAGTGGACTGAGGCTGGAGTCAGTGCATCAAGAGCCACCACACACAGACGGATCCTGGACATGGGCTTCAAATGTCATATTCCTCTTGTCAAGCCGCTCCTGAACAACAAACAACGTCAGAAGCGTCTTACCTGGGCTAAAGAAAAAAAGACTTGGTCTGTTGCTCAGTGGTCCAAAGTCCTCTTTTATGATGAGAGCAACTTTTGCATCTCATTTGGAAACCAAGGACCCAGAGTCTGGAGGAAGAATGGAGAGGCACACACTGCAAGATGCTTGAAGTCCAGTGTGCAGTTTCCACAGTCTGTGTTGATTTGGGGAGCCATGTCATCTGCTGGTGTTGGTCCACTGTGCTTCATTAAGTCCAAGGTCAATGCAGCCATCTACCAAGAGATTTTGGAGCACTTCATGCTTCCTTCCACAGACGAGCTTTATGGGGATGCTGACTTCATTTTTCAGCAGGACTTCATTTTTCACCTGCCCACACTGCCAAAAGCACCAAAACCTGGTTCAATGACCATGGGATTACTGTGCTTGATTGGCCAGCAAACTCGCCTGCCTTGAACCCCATAGAGAATCTATGGGGCATTGCCAAGAGAAAGATGAGAGACATGAGACTGAACAATGCAGAAGAGCTGAAGGTCGCTATTGAAGCATCCTGGTCTTCCATAACACCTCAGCAGTGCCACAAGCTGATAGCTTCCATGCCACGCCACATTGAGGCAGTAATTGCTGCAAAAGGGGCCCAAACCAAGTACTGAGTACATATGTATGCTTATACTTTTCGGAGGTTCGATATTGTTCTATGTACAATCCTTGTTTTATTGATTGCATGTCATATTCTGATTTTCTGAGATTGTGGATTTGGGGTTTTCATGAGCTGTAAGCCATAATCATCTCAATTATGACAAATCACGACTTGAACTATCTTGCTTTGCATGTAATGAGTCTATCTCGTATATTAGTTTCACCTTTTAAGTTGCATTACTGAAATAAATGAACTTTTGCACGATATTCTAATTTTTCGAGTTTCACCTGTAGTCTTATTCTCCCATTCTCAAGGCCAGGGATGTCAAACTCAAGGCCCGTGGCCCAGATCCAGCCCACAGGGTGCTTAGATCTGGCCCACGGAGCCACCCTGGAAACAGTGAAGGAGTGGCCAGCGGTGCCTCTGTCAGTGAAAAAAGAAATGGGGAGGGCTGCATGCAGCCATCCTAAGCTCCATTTTCACTGGCAGAGGGATGCAGGAGGCCATCGCAGCTGGAAACAGAGCTTGGATGCCTGTTTTTGCTGGCAGAGTGCTCAGGCCACCACAGCACCCTGACACGAGTGATGTTGAGCTGGCCACGCCCCCCACCCCACCCCCCAGGTAACACAACCTGATGTGGCCCTCTATGAAATCATGTTTGATACCCCTGCTCAAGAGCACTGCAAGACCAACTCTTGGGAGAGTGGAGGCAGGAAAGCAAAACTCAAACTACTTTCCAAAGTAGGGGTTCCCAAACTTGACAAGCTTAAGGTGTGTAGTCTTCAGTTCTCAGAAATTCTTATGGTGGCTGGGGAATTCTGGGAGTTGAAGTCCACAAGTCTTAAAAACAAAACCCAGTTTGGGAACTCCTGCTCCAGATCTTCTCCTGATCATTCCTCCCTCTACACGGCTGCTCTATTTGCTCACATGAAATGCTCCACTGCTTGTCATCCACATTTCTTTGTCCCTCCTCCTTCATGCTGCTCTTTGATAATGGTCTTGCTAGACCAGCAGAGCATGGGAAAGAAAGGCAGGAAGAAAGATGGCACAGCAATTTTTGTCTAGTTGGCCATTCTCACGTAAATATTCCTGCTACGTTATTGCTGTTTGTTCTTTTTTTTTGTCCATATTTCCTCTGATTCCTTATAATTAGTAAATCCATATGAGATTCATTCAGGTTGGTTAGATAGCTTCTCTCACAATGACATATGTCATGATATGTTGGTTTATTACAGTTCATCAGAAACATAAGAACCCTGAATCCCAATGTCTAGTTTACCTACCTCACCTCTGACTGCAAGCTAATTGGCAGATTTCCTGCCTAAGGATGGCTGAGAAACCTGTCTTTCCCCCTGTAACACTGTCTAGTTCTTATGCAAGGAGAACAAACCAGTGACAATTGGTGACAAATGGACTGTGTACCATGGACTCTGTTTCCATTGCCATGGAGATATCAGCCAAGCATGATTGGGCAACCAGAAAACTTCAGTAGGAAAGGGGGATACAACAGACACAGGTGCTAAGACATCAACATGGTGGGGTTTGCTAATTAGATGTGACTTGTTAATTGACAGCAGGCATGTTAAAAGATTTCTTCCCCTGCAAATCCCATGTGAAGAAGAGAGGCATAAGAAATAGCAGTAGTATTCATTTATAATTTTTAGCACTCTTAGGAAGTCAATTAAGGACTGCTATTTTCAGCAATTCTATAAATAAATCTGAAGTTTAGCTTTAGGTTATTCTGTCTTTTATTCATGCTTGAATGTGTGATATATATGTGTGTGTGTGTGTACACACACACACACACACACACACATATATATATACTCTGATGACTAGAAACAAATATTACATCATTATGGAAGCATTTAGGTGCTGTTCAAACAGCTGGCATAGTAAGTACATGTTCAAATAGGATGCAATTATGTGTTACATGTTGAATAATTTTAGTAATATGGTTGTGGGGCACCTGGATCTTTGAAATGTTGTTCCATTATACAGGTCCCAGGTGAATTTTAGCAGCTTCCACACAGTGATTCTAAGGTGATATACAGTTGTGGTGATACATAATTGTACTCATATTTGTAGTGATGACACAGTTGCAATAAAATGTTCTTTATTCTATTTTAGGAACTCTAGAAAGCCAGTGAAGATATCCAAATGATGCTAAGACTAAGGCTGTTTTTTTAACACCGATGGGCTAAAAAAATGGAATCTGTAACCAGTGGGAATTCTGAAGAAAGCAAGACTGATCATGAGTTATCACAGGTGTGCTACTTTTTCACAACTGCAGAAAAGCCCTGTTGCACATGACTGGGACTTACTCAGGATTCAAATGTGTGAACAAGCTGCTCTGAGAATTTTCAATTATCTGTTTTCTTTTTTCTGGCGAGATTGATTCATCTCTTGCTTGATCTCTCATAGACACCTTCTTTATCTTCATTATAGCAACAGAATGCAAAACAGGTTTTTTCATTAAGACTTTTCACTTTCTGGAACCAAAATGAGAAAAGGTACTGCATTCATAATACACTCATCTGGTTCCATCCTGACAGCAAACATTGCTCTGCTTTTTCCCCCTGCCATGTCTTGTCTATGCAGTCCCCCCCTTCCCCCAATTCTCTTCTCTTCTCATTAGTGTGAGAGAACCTGATCCTCTGTTGAAGCATTTAAGCATCTTTCCCACCAATGCTGGGCTGTGATTGGTCGGATGCTTTCTTCCCGTTGCAACTCCTGCCTGCTAGCTCCAACTAACAGCTGGACAAGCAAGAGTTAAGTCTGCAGCTGCTGGCTCCTGCAGCGTGGAGCTCTGTTCAAACTGTTCCCAGTGCTGCATGAACTCAGCTGTCACTGGAGAACAAAAGCAGCCCAGGATCAGTTCAAGTTGTGGCTCTCTGAGGAAGCCTTGAGACTGTTCCCTGATTAGGATTTCTAAATCAGCCCCATCGAGGTCTGAGCGAATAAAAGCCATAGAACAAAAAAGCTGGCTAAATTCGTACAAGTCTGCTCTCCTTCTTCCTACTCCTCCTCCCACCTGTTTCCAAGGAAAACTCCAGATTTCTTAAGAGGTCACCCAAGTCAAAACAAAGCTCTGAGTTGCTTGAATCCTGACTCTAGGTACTTCCGTGGTTAAATTTTCCCTCTTCCATTTCTAAGGTTTGAATCCAATCCTGGAAAAGCTATGTAGATTAGATATCCATTTGTCTGGGATGATATAAGGACTCCTGCCTTGAGCAGTGGTTGGACTAGAAGACCTTCAAGGTCCCTTCCACAACTATGATTCTATGATTACTTCCAACTGTTATGCTGTTCGGCAGCTTCAGATGGCACGACTGTATTGTAGATTCTTTAGATCAGGGTCTTCAAACTTGACAGCTTTAAGACTTGTGGACTTCAACTCCCAGAATTCCTCCTCCAGTCATGTTACCTCAGGAATTCTGGGAGTTGAAGTCTACAAGTCTTGAACTTGCCAAGTTTGAAAACACTTGCTTTAGATAGTCCTGTGTTTTTATCCTTCCTCAAAATATAAAGCATCTTCCTGCTCATTCTATAGAATGTAACTCTGAGCCTTTGATGGTACATTTACATTGCATCTCATGTATGATTGTCACAAGTTCAACCTCGTACTGGAATCTGCAATCCAATGGAGTCAGGTAATCCATTCAAAGTTGCAAACGCAGTTTCCACAAGAACTCCTTTCCCCAGCTACCTTCTATCATGTAATGCAATCTTCAAAGTTTTTTTTCAAAGAACTCAATCCCCATCCATGCTGTCCTCACAATTATAGGAAATAGCCTATGGTTGGGGTGTCAAACTGGCAGCCTGTACGCCCAATGCAGCACATGCAGGCCACGCCCACCCCAGCTCCGCAAAGGGGAAAAACATGATACATCACATGATGGCAACATGACACTGCAAGTTTGACACCCATGGTTTATGGTCATCAAGGCCTTAGTGAACTATGCTGCTGATGGACATAAATGTTGGCTGGCGACCCCTAGGCTGGTGACCCCTAGGGGTAGGGCCTTCTCTGCACCCACCCTATGGAACCAACTGCCCCTGGAGCTTCGGGTGGCCCCTGACCTCCGTTCTTTCCGCTGGGGCCTAAAAACATGGTTGTTCCAACTCGCTGACCTGGACTGAGGGGTGTGTGTGGGGGGGAGTTTTAATGACTGTTTTTTAGTGTTTTAGATTATAATTGGGTTTCTTATTGGATTTAATCTCTTTTTAATTGTATATTTGTATTGTTTTTATTGTATGCTGCCCCGAGTCCTTAGGGAGATGGGGTGGCTTAGAAATCAAACAAACAAACAAACAAACAAACAAATAAATAAATAAATAAATAAATGTAGATATAGTTATGGAGTCATTAGTGCTCTCTGAGCTTAGTTGGTTGCTTGCAGATACTTCATTACCTGACTAGATCACACCTCACCTACCCTAGTTGGGTAATGACACATCAGCAAGCGAACAACCAAGCTCAGAGAGAACCATGGATTCCAATCCTGAGTTACAGAAATCCTCCTATTGAAAATATAGATATTCTAACAACCCTCACCCCAGAAGGGACAAGACTGCAGGTTTTGTATAGAGAAAAATGGCCAAAAAGTTCTTATAAACTGAGGAATGTGGGAAAATAGCTTAGGCAGGATACATACACTTAGGGCAGCATCATGCCTCAACTGTGATGCAACAATCAATGCCTCAGCTGGTGAATGGAACTTGGATTGGGCATAAACCCTATTGAAAGTACTTACATTGGCCTTTCTTTACCCCTTGGATTCAAAAGAAAGCCTGCATTTGATGGAAATTCAAAGCTCATGATTTTTTTTTTGAAGAGCACTAATTAAGATCTCTATGGCTCACTGATAGATTATTAGATCAGTTCATTAATTCATAGTTCATTCATCAATTCTATCTTTCTTTAGCCTGTCTTTCTGCAAGGAGTTCAAGGCACCATACTTCATCCTTCCCTTTGCCTGATCCTCAGTATAAAACCAGGTAAAAAGTGGCCGGTCCATAGTCACTTAAGCAGATCTTTCAGAACAGAGTGAAGATCTGAACACAGTCCTTTCTGTTGCTAGACAAAGACTATAAACTGTATACTGCAAAACAGTCAAGTTTTTAGAGTTCTGTTTGTTACCTCAAACAAGTAAATAAACAATACCAAGCCCCAGGCTTTTCTATGGACAGGTTTTCATTAACAACTTTCAATTTCCACATACACATGCTCACTTATTCTAATACACAGTATATGGTACGTACATAGCCAGTGGTGGGATTCAAATTGGTTTACCACTGGTTCGGTGGGTGTGGCTTGGTGGGTGTGCTTTACGCATTCCTGCACTCTCCCTGTCTCTTCAACAGCTGACGCGTGGCAATCTGCTATGCCGTGCGATGCAGCTGAGCATCAAAAGCAGGAAATAAAGGTCAGTATGGAGCCTGGGCGGGAGGGCCTAGCAGCTGATCATCGGAGTGAACCAGTTCACTCCAAGATGATCTTCGGAGCTACCGGTTCAGCCAAACTGGGATGAACTGTTAGAATCCCACCCATGTACATAGCCACAACAAAGTCCATTTTGCAAAGCTATTACTACTGAGTCTTTCTATTCAAAAATGATATTTAATGCACATACAACTTTCCTGTCATGTTGAACCAGCATTCTCTCTCCAGAACTCAGAATTATTCTAATAATGAACAAATTTGAAACTTCTTTAAACATTCAGTTACTATCTAATCTACCATTTTTGAAACCATATCTTCTTTACAAATGTACCAAATATTTCAAATATACACAAATGGACACCCACATGCACCCACCCACATCTACAAATATGTAGGCATGGTTACACTGTAAAGTAATTTGCTTTCTGGCATATCATTATAAACATTCGTAGGTGGATTTGCATGTCTTTGGTAAAATCTTACCATTAAATTATCCAAAGCATACTAGTGTAGAAGTAGTCCTCAATTTGCAGCCATCCATTTAGTGATCATTCAGAATTACAACAGCACTGAAAAAAAGTGACTTATGATTACTTTTTACACTTACAACTGTTGCAGCATCCCAATGATCATGTGATCAAAAGTTGGATGCTTGCAAATGGCATGTATTTATGATAGTTGCAGTGTCCCAGGGTCATGTAATCCCCTTTTGTGACCTTCTGACAAGCAACAGCAATGGGGAAGCCAGATTCAATTAACAACCATGTTACTAACTTAACAACTGCAGTGATTCACTTAATGACTTTAACAAGAAAGGTTGTAAAACGCTGTCTTGCTTCGCACTGGAAATTTGGGTCATAAATCTAGGACTACCTGTAATGATGTTGGTCAATAAAAATGCTTTAATAAGTATGCAATTAAAAATCTCAGTGAGAAGAAATGATTTGTTGAGAATATAATACACAAGGAGTAACTGTGACCCAATGTGGTGCTCCCCTCTTACACAATTTCTGATATTTCGTAGATAGAAAAGAGAAAAAAATCCAACATGATTTATATCATCCTATTGAGGTAGGACTAAATACCAGGGAGTTCTTTTGACCCGGGAATAAAAGACTGGTGAATGGTCAGGAAAGTCTCAAAACCTACACCCAACCTTGACTTGTGCTACGAGAGACATTTCCTGGGATCTCCTTTGGAAAACCCCTGTGTGCTGAACTGAACTCCAAGATAAATAATGTGTTCACAGGCTTTCCTCCTTTAAAACAGGATGACAAGATACCCTGCTGTAAAATGCTTATTTTCCTGAGTGCAAGGAAAATAATTACTCTAATCCATCCCATTTCTCTTCGGAGGCTTAAATCCAGGAACAAAGACATCAATGACATTGAATAAATATCTCTACTTTCACTGTCCGGGACTTTTTCTGCTCTTTAGTTACAACTATTAAGAAGGTTGGGAAGGAACCCTTTTTTTCCCCCAGAAGACTCTTCATGAGGCATTGTCCCTTTCTTTTTTCATCTTAACTGCCAAGCACAATTATGCAGGGGGTGGGGGGGTAGGGAGGGACTGCAAGAAATTCCTTCAGCCAATCCATGGATCTTATGAATAAACATCTGTGGATGGAAGATGAGGATTAAAAAAAAAATCAACACAGGAAAAAAAAAGCCAGTACAGCTTTCCCACCCCCATCCCAGCAAACACACAAACTACAAATCTTGGGAGACTCAGCCATCATATGACATGAGCAATCAATCAGGAAAGGAGGATTTCAGGCACACCTCGTCCTTCGTACTGTTGAAGGATTTTCACCCCTCGAGAGCACAATGCCAAGAGAGGAGAGGAAAGAAGATGAGGTTGGAGGGGGGGGAGCCAATCAGCCAGGATCAGCTGTAGGCCGCCTTGTTATGAAACTCCCTGTCCCAGAGGGGGGCACGGAGAGACATATTGGGCCGTGTGGGAAACCCGCAGCCTCAGCTTCTCACATATTGTTCTTTACCTCTTCCAGCACCCCCCCCTCCACCAAAGCCATTAATGCCACAAAAGATAACTTTGCCCATTGTGTAGTAGACAGCTGAGAGGATAGAGTTAGTCATACACTGCTAGCTTTTACGCTCTCCCTCCCTCTCTCTCTTTCCCCCTTATTCCCCCTCCCCCTTTTTTCACCCTCCTGGAGAGTAAGATGGGGGTCGCAAAGGGAGGGCCCAGTCTCTATGAAGAGAGTGATGCTTATCATTCAAAAGAATGCAATCCACTTAGGGCCTCCTTTTTCACTAATCTAGGGCAGTGGGGGGTTAAATATGGTTACATTTTCATTAGACCCTAATAGCAGAAGGGCAGCCCGGATGGTTGCATTGTCATGCAGATGCGGGAGAGGGCCAGAAAAGGCCTCTCTCTGGGTCTGAGGCTGAAGGGGAGGAGGGGCATTGTGGGCTGGGAAATTCCATCAATGGGGAATTCCTGTTTCCTCTGAAGGGAGAAAAGGAGTGGGAATGGTTGAGGTAAACTCAGTCAAGATTGGGTGGATGGGAGAAAGACCAAAGCAAAGTGTAACCACAGAGAATGCCACCTAAACACGGAGAGCCTTTGATGGCCCACCATGATGTACAGGTAGTCCTCAACTTGCAACCTTTCATTTAGCGACCGTATGACAATGGCACTAAGAAAAGTGATATCCTTTCCCACCCCCACACACTTACAACCCTATGGTCACGTGATCAAAATTGGGACATTTGGCAACTGGTTCATATTTATGACGGTTGCAGTGTCCCAGACTCAATGTGGTCACTTTTCATGACCTTCTGACAAGCAAAGTCAATGGGGAAGTCAAACCATGTTGCTAACTTAACAACTGTAGTGATTCACTTAACAACTGTGGCAAAAAAAGATCCTAAAATGGGGCAAAATTCACTTAATAATTGTCTCACTTAGCAACACAAATTTTGGGGTCAGTTGTGATTGAAAGTTGAGGATAACCTGTATGGTCTAACAGCCTGGCCTGTCAGCATCCTGTGCACATGAAGCCAGAAGGACAACAGGGAATATATTTCCATTAACCATGCGTCATGCAATACATGGGTGGTAACTGAGGGAAAACTAAAATAGGTTTTGTTTTAAAGAACTTGAGAAAGAGCCAGATCTCATGTAAGTGATTGAAAAATGTAGAGAGCAGGTCAGGAACTCCGGAACTGAGGCAGAAATCCAACTGGCAGATTCCCTGTGCAACAGAGTGAACCTCCTCCAGAAATGTAGGCAAAACTGATTAATTTTTGCTCCCTGTTTTTCTTTATTGGGGTAGATATTCAGAAGCTATTAGACATGATTAATAAGAGATTACATTCTGTTGCAGTGGCTATGTTGTACCTACATCAGCCATAGGAAATTGCTAACACAATCTCTTTTGTTGTGGACCTTTTTAGATCTTAATCTAAGTGGATGAGAAGAAAAAGAAGAATGTAGTTAAATAACTCGGTTGTTCAAAATAAGTCAGGCTATAAAAGTCAATTCTTCAGGTACCAAAGCATATCAATCAATAGAACAGGTATCAAGGGTAGGTATTACTTGTGGACTAGATCCATGCTTTAGAGTTTACTGATGTGGCCTATACTACTAGTGTGCAAACAAGCATGGTTCTATAGGCTTGGGAGACAAGGTGGAAGTCAACAAAACCCCAGGCCGGACTGTTTGCTCATGATAACAGCTGCAATGGAAAAACTTGCTAACAAAATTGTAAATTTTGCTAAACACTAATTGCTAATTAGCACTGGTAAAACACTTGCAAATGTTATAGTTACAACATAGAAAACTCATTTATTATTCAAACTTCTATTATTTGATTGCTTGTTTACACAAATCCAACAACTTACTGGAAGAAAGTAGGTAATAACTGCCTGGATAAAATGTACTTCATTTCTAGGTATCCAATTTTTAAAACATACTAGTTCTAAAGCGATTTTAAAAACTTAGTGTAGTTTTTTTAACTGATAATATAATAATTGTGCCTATACTTTCACTCTGCTGGTATATACTATAAATATAACATAATAAATAATTATTATAGTATTTGCACCATGAATTTAAAATAAGCCCTATCTGCCTTTGTCTGCTGGCAAAACTCCAATAAAATTTATAATTGCATTGATGACCAATCTGTACAACCTTGGAATCATGGTATTTGTATAAGTATATAAATAAAATGTGGAATATTGGTGAATTTCACTTGATGTGCTTAGCTGCAGACCTAGGAACCAGAAGACTATGAGTTCTAGTCCTGACTTAGTCATGAAAATTGGGTAAGTGACTTTGGGCCAGTCATTCTCTTAGCCCAACCTATCTCACAGGATTGTTGTTGCGGGGGATAGGAGATGGAAGGAGTATTAGGTTTGTTTGTCATCTTGAGTTACTTATAAACAATAATAAAGGTGGAATAAAAATTGATTAAATAAATGTGAACATTCTAAAGATAGATGAATTTGTTGCACAGTTAAATTCCTTCTGCATCTTCCTTCACTGGATCTTCATCTAGTAGGTTCCTGTTCTTTGAATACAAAAAAGGGTTTTTTTTCTTTTTAATATGGTGAGGCAGTATAAGAACTTGCAAATGAGTATGCAAAATCAAAGGCAATCAATAAGAACAGTGGTCCTAGTTACAGTAATGATTGATGAACATACCTGACACGATGAACATGTTATATAGTAATTCTTACATGAAAAATGTATTATATCATACAGCTATGCAGCATCACTGAAGCTGAAAACATGGAGTATGAGTTCACTTGCTGTAAGGAAATTGAAAGTCTGAGTTTCTACCATTAAACTTTAGCCAGTCTACTACTCATTGACATTACAATAAGGAAGTCTAGTGCAAAACTACACATTGCATTCTGTATTGAGCATCAACAACTGCTCTAATCTACAGATGGATAACTTTATATTGGTGGGAGGGCACACATAATATTGTGGGGAGGGGATTCACAGAGCAAGGTTAATAATAGAGAGCACTGACCTTTCCACTACTAAGTTGAAGTGCTTTACGCTTTCTTCAGTCAGCAGAAACTCTACTAGCATGACATTTACTGCCCACATTGCAGGTCCAATTCTCTCTCTCTGAGGTTTTATTCTCAGTCACTCTCAGTCAGCTGACTTCCTTCCAATGTAATGGATGACAAAGCTCAACAGAATTTTTACACATCTTGAGGTATGTAGACAGTCATGGGACAGGAAGGAAATCATGAGCCTTCACAGGTCTGGTGGCTTTCCTCAAAAAAAGAAAGCAAGAAAGAAAGCATCATTACACATTGTGTTACAGGCTCTGTCCTTTTTGGATGTGTAGGTGACATCACAATACATGAACAAAAGGGATGGAGCTTGCATTAGAATGCTGCTTTCATCAGACTGACTAGTTTGACCCCCATAGTGCAGACACTGAGGAAAGTTTAATACCGTGTTTCCCCGAAAATAAGACCTACCCCAAAAATAAGACCTACCCCAAAAATAAGACCTACCCCGAAAATAAGACCTAGTGTGTTTTTGGGAGCCAAAAAAATATAAGACAGTGTCTTATGTTAGGGGAAACACGGTATGCGATTTGTTCGTGGTTTCGTACATGAATAAATGTACATTGTTCTACATGAATATGGTAAGTGTTTTTTTCATTAAAAAAATATATATATATATATAAGACCTACCCCGAAAATAAGACCTAGTGTGTTTTTGGGAGCCAAAAAAAATATAAGACAGTGTCTTATTTTCGGGGAAACACAGTACCAGAATAGCCAAGAAGGAACCAGGTTTGTTTCATCCAGGAGCTGAGCATGGAATCAAAGCAACATCATACAGTAGCGACTTAGAAGAAAAAAATAGGTGTTGGTTAGATGCAACTCGGGCCCTGAGTAGCTTCTGCGAGTAAGCAAAGGGGGAAATATCAGGATTTTTTATTTATTTTGTATTAACCACATTGTCTATTTTTTGGTTTACTTTACAGTTTTTATTCTATGAGGAATAGATAAAGAATTTGGGGGTGTTTAGCTATGGGTGGGAGAGAGAGAAGCAATCTGCAAATATCAGATGGACTGTCACACAGAATGGTGCGATCTGCATTGCCCCAGGGAGCCGGACTAAAACCAAGGAAGACTAGGCTAGGCATCAGCAGGAATTTCTTGATTGTCTGAGATGCCAGCCAGAAAACAGACTGCCACATCATGTGGCAAGTGCTCCTTCATTACAGATCTTCAAACAGAGGCTGTGCATTATTTGTTTATGCTGATAAGAAATGAGATGGCATCCATCCTTTTTTGTCTGTGGCTCCTTTTCATCTGTTAAATGTGCTGCTAGAAACTAAACAAGAAGAGAAAATACATGTTATTATTCTTATAGATTAAACATGACATGCATGTTTGATTTTTGGTTAGTTCAATTAGTTTCTGTCTGTATCTTTAAGTTGTGTGATGGGTCACTGCCTCAGTCATTTCCTGGCTCATCTTGAATGCCTACTTGCAGGTGCTGGGAGGATTGGTCTAATTTGTTAACCTTCTCCGGTGACAAACAATTCTGCTTAATATACAAAAGCAAGATTTACATAAAACATTCAAGATCAGAGACACAATTTAAACTGTTAAGTTGGCATATATTTTAGATTCCAAAGTGTATCACTGATATCTGTATATCTGCACTCTGTTCTCATGATGAAAATCAAGAGCCTCAATTCTGTATATTTATTTCTGATTAATTAATCAGGAGCAAACTTTCTCATATGTTTTGCATTTGCACAATAGAAAATGAACATGTGTTGAATGAATGTGAGCCTTTTCCTTTAGCTTGCTTCAACACCTTACTCTTTACCTAATTGGATGGGACATGGGAGATAGGGAGGAACCTGTTCAATGAAGGATTTATTTATTTAGTTAGTTAGTTGGTTTTATATACCGCCCTTCTCCCCAAAGGGACTCAGGGTGGTTTACAGGGCATTAAAAAACATACAATACAAATATTAAAATTAAAATTAAACTCAATTAAACCCCACCCATATCAAATTTTAAAAATTTAAGAACAATGGTTAAAAATGATAATTCCAATCCAAAAATTTAAAAATATCTCATGGGGATAGATCGGCTTGCTTAAACAGCCATGTTTTAAGGGCGCGGCGAAAGGCTCTCAGGTCGGGGACAAGGATGTTGTCCTTGTGATCAGAATGAACCTGAGACCCTTTTGCATGTATTCTATGTTGCCCTTTCTACATCAGTTTTTTTAAATTACATTTATATGCCGCCCTTCTCTGAAGACTCAGGACGGCTTACAATTTTTGGGATACAACCCAGTGCGCTCAGCAATAGCCTTCATTCCGTTGTATATGCCTGCTTATTACTAAGTGGCATTTTTACAAGGTCAGCTAATTGCCCCCAACAATCTTGGGTCCTCAATTTACCTACCCCGAGAGGATGGAAGGCTGAGTCCACCTTGAGCCTGGTGGGATTCGAGCCTGCAGTAATTGCAGGCAGCTGGAACTTAAGTGCTAGGCATTTAACAGCCTGCACCACCAAGGCTCTTTACATGCTTAACTACCCCTTAATAAAAAACAGTCTTATATAAGGGCAATGTAATCTGTTTCCTATTCACAGCTCAGAATTTTACCTCCACAAATAAATTGGCTAAGTTTCTATCTGCAACATCCATGAAAAGGCATAAGAATGAAATTGTTATCCTATTTCTGCTTTATGTTTGCTGTATTTTAATTCAATGTCTTTCTGACTCTGGTTCATATTCATATTTGATTCATAAGAATATTCTATTCATATTTACTTTGTTCCTTGTTTCTGAGGTTTTCTTTTTTCATCTTGTTGATCATTGAATATAGTTATTTGAATTTGAATAGAATGCCTCCCTTGTAGCAAGTGATAACAAGCAATTCTTTAGCCTAGGATGATTCTAGATCCAGCTGGTGGAACTTGGATGCTTTGCTGTTGCTTTGCTGCTGTCCTCTGACCGTGGTGTCATGGTTGTTCATACTTCTTGCATATATCTTGTAACACTGATGCTTTTTCCCCCTCACCTTGAAATGTACTATAGGACTGCACTTCAGAAGTGTTGGGTGAAGTACTACTTTGGCAACCCCATTGAATATGTCCTTTTAAGTGAGTCAGGGTCAATTTAAAGAGATGCAGCATATGCAGCTGAATAGACCTGCAATAAAGTGAGGCCCTGCTAAGGAGGGCCTTCCCATAAGCTACTCCTTCCTCTCTGTGCTCTGATGGTTGAAATAATCCTCATCCTACTGCCCCAGCTACAGACCCCTCTCTTGTTATTGTTGGACCGGTGATTCTCAACTGTGCATACTTAAGATGTGTGGACTTCAACTCCAGAATTCCCCAACCAGCATGCAGACGGAGGGAGAAGCATGCTGTCATGATGGGCTCTTGGCATTGCATGGGGTGAGGCACTACTCTTAGCAAGCCCAGCAGCTGCAGGTAAAGCATTCCCACCCTCACCTCTCTTTTGCTGCCTGCCTTGCCTGAAGAGAGGCAGGGCAGAATCGGCCTTACATGAGTGAGGTGAAAGTACATGTTGAAAATAGAGAGAGCTGACATTGTATATTTGGGATCCAGGCCAGGCTAGAGGATTAGATCATGCCAGGGTAAATGCTAATGTTTTTGTGATATAATTTAAAATGAACAAAAATTAGAATACTTTAATGCAATGCAAGTATTTACCCTCCTATACATAAGAGCTTTCCTTTCACTCATAGTAACCACTAAGCAATAACTTAAAGAATTTGCCAGGACCAATGTAAACCTTTGGAAAGCCAGGGAGATTATAATGGCAGGTGGTACACCCTGGATTAAATAAAAATTCCTATTATGAAACCATGATCAGTCTGCCTCCATGCTGGGAAGAAGGGATTGGATGCTAACTGGCTTTTTCAAGACAATATTAATTCAAAGCAAATCCTGACCCTTTTTTTAATTACTCCCCCTCCCAAGCCCCCATGGATCTGGCTATTAAAATTACATGGCCATGCTCCAATCCTATCAAAGCCTCCTCAAAGATCAACCTCACTGAATATAGTGAGACTTATTCAAGGCAAGTAGCTAAGGATCACATCTTTAGAGCTCATATTTTTTTCCAAGTTTCTCTTGAGTTATGTTTTAATGACAGTTTAACAGGCACACACATGTATTTCTGTCCCAGTGGTGGTACACCACTTTGGATAAGAAACAACATTCTGAATAGCAGATAAGTCAAAATAAATTACAGCCATTTTCAGTAATTACAAAAAGTAAAACATTAAAACAAAGCATGGGCTAGAGTATATTTACATGTTAATTGTGGCCTTTGGTAATGCTGGAAGGCTGTGTTCAACGACAATAAGAAAGGGAATTTCCTGACTTGAGAAAATATTAACTCTTGCATTCTGATGGATTCCCCATCTCCCTTTCAAAATGAAGATTTTGCAGAAAGGTTAGGCTATTGAATGCTTACAAATTCTCCCATTTGCTTGTACAGCTGATCCTGTACAGCAACAAGAAGTTGACTGCAGGAATGATCTTTAATGCCTGTTTTAGAGTCAAACCAGACATAGGATTCTGTTGAGGAGTGCAGTAGTAGTGGTGTGATATAAGGGAATTAATTTTTCCCCAATTGTCAAATTAACCAATTTCTTTGAGGACCAATATCTTTATATCACAGTGAAGGCAACCAAAGCAAAATTGTCACTCTGAGTTTTGTGCAACCTTAGTGGCATCCACTAGAATTAGGTAAATATTCTTATTCCTAAGGAAAAAAATATTTAAAAGATAGTGCTAAACAGTGATTTTTTTTAATGAGATGGTCAAATTATCAACTGTGGCAAGAAAAGAAGCTTGTAGCATGTATCCATGAAGGCCCACTGCAAACCATTTAATCTGCTTTCTAAGTCACAGATGAATATTATCCCATTCACCCTTGCTCAACTGGATTGCAGTGGTTTCATCCCCTTATTTTTGACTCACCAACAAGGCTATGAAATTAAGTCATGCTTCCTTAGCCCTAACCCATGCCCTTTCTTTGCCCAAAAATAAAACGTGGACTATTTTGATTGTAATTATATTGAAAACAAAGAGATGATGTTTCATGATGTCATCTAGACTTTAGATTAAGCTTTCTTTTAAGGTGTCAATTTTTGTGTTTGAGAAAAATAGTCACACTGTTTTCATCGAGTGTTGTTTCTTTGTTCTTCTGTTTAAATAATTGTTTTGATATTGTTGCTCAGCAAAATCATAGCATCCTTTTATATGGCAATTCTGCCTTCCTCCACCTAACCCAGGGGTGGGCAAACTTTTTGACTTGAGGGCCACAATGGGTTCTTAAACTGGACCGGAGGGCCGGAACAAAAGCATGGATGGAGTGTTTGTGTGAACTAATATAAATTCAAAGTTAGATTACTTCACGTAGCCTTCTGGGAGAGCAAGAGAACCCACCGCTCTTTCGGCTCCACGGACCGGATAGAACAGCCGAACGGGCCGGATCTGGCCCCCAGGCCGTAGTTTGCCCACGGCTGACCTAACCTCTATTCCAGGGCTTTCAGACTCCTGGTCCACAGGCCAGATGCGTCATGTGCTGACCATGCCCCCATCCAGTTTAGTGAAGGGAGGGAAAGTCCTGATATGTCACATGATGATGCTGTGATGATGTGAGTTTGACACCTCTGTTCTATTCCTTCCTCTCCTTATCCCTTCAAAAATGGCGTAAAACTGGCCTTCCACAAGAATGTGCAAAGCTTTGATGAACTGACATCATTCCAAGATTTCCAGCAGCTTCCGTTAAGGCTTCTGAAAACAAAAGAGATGTACCACTTCATTTTCTGTCGCGGCCCCTGACCTCTGGAATCAACTGCCTTTGGAGCTCCGCCTGGCCCCCAATCTCCGCACCTTCCGCCGTGAATTAAAGACCTGGTTATTCGACCAACCCGGGCTGTGACCCCTCCCTGGGGGAGGGACGGTTTTAAATCGTTATGTTTTAATATTTGGGCTTGTTTTGGTTTAATGATTTTTTAAATATTTATTGTTCTGTGTTTTTAGTTGTGAGCCGCCCCGAATCTTCGGAGATGGGGCGGCATACAAGTTCAAATATAAAATAAATAAATAAATAAAATAAATTTTGTCTTGCTTCCTATAGCTATTGTATTGCTCCAATAGCTGGAGAGAGTGAGCATGCTCAAAAGCCTTTGTCAATGCTGCCAGGCAACTATGTCACCAAACGTCTTCCAGCAGTTGATCTACCAGGTTTAGAGGACCCAAATGGCTCATGAGGGAGAATTTTGAAGTAAGTCTCAAGGGGAGTGAAGGTTGAATTGCATCACTCTCTTGCTTTGACAAACAGAATCAGAGTACTTGTTAGTGGTGAAGTTCAATCCCCTCATGCAAACTTAATCTGCCTTCATCTTTACTTCTATCCTTGAAACATTGAGAACTAGGATCAAAGGAAGGCATTTAATTATTACCCCACACAAAGATTCAACTAATCATGAAGAAGCAAAAAAATTCCCCATCCTACAAAGGGGAATTAAAATAAATTGCTTGAAAGATATGGCATCGTTTTGTGTTTTTAGCATTTATTTGGTTGTATGCAAAATGCGCTGAATGACTCCAGTGAGGACAAAGGCATCTAACTACCTTTTCCCTTGAAAGATATGCTGAAGTCCAGCAGCTGAAAGATATGGGGAGGCAGAAGTTCTGCAGATGGAGATATAAGTTGCTCAAAATTTCCACAGAAGAAAGGAAAGCCTGTAACTGAAACGGGAAGGAATAGATAAGAAATATCACACATTTTAAAAATGGAGCTTTGGAGATATTGCTGCAGCTTCATTTCAAATGTTAACTGATATTCATGATGTGTTTGTGTGAAGTTTAATACACAAATGCATAACTCTGGTTCATGAAGTAGCCCAAATAAATTGACAACAAGGTTGATCTGTGTCTACTCTTAACCATTTGGAAGACTTCATCTTTAGTAGATTGCAATGGCATCTGTGGTGGGCAGAGGGAGTTAATAAAATTAAAGATGGCAGTCACCACTATACAAAGTTATCTTCCTCTGCATGGCATGTGATGATGTTACACATATAAAAGGGATGGCACTTAATTCTTGATGTATTTGATAACTGCTGGGTTTGCTTGGTATTCCAAAACCCTTCCATCACTATTTCAGATGTTACCTCTATCAAAATGATAGACACACTTTTGGGCTAAGATAGGGATGTCAAACCTATGTCGTCATGGCAGTGTCACCTGACGTATTGACTTTTTCCTCCTTCACTCAACTGGGCATGGGCATGGGCATGGCCAGTGCATGATGCATCCAGCCCATGGGCCGAGAGTTTGACAGCGCTGGGTTAAGGAAATATTTGGAATTTTGAGAGCATATAATGGATGCAAGCACCACATAACTGTCATAGTGAGTAAAACCCATTTACCGGAAGACAAATTAGTCCCTCATGTCTCTTCCAATACAGGTCTTTGTGGAGCCCAAAAGCATTATTTTAGGTTGGATGAGAGAGAGGCTTGGGAGTACAGTTGATGCCATATTACCCACAACTGTTTAATCATCATGTATACCAATTGGCCATAGTATCTGGGGTCAATAGGAGATTAGTAAAATCTAGAAAGTAATGACTTCCCCATCTCTGAGAATGCCAGTTTTGTGAACTTAAAAATGGCACAAGCCAGATTCAAGAGACCTTCAAAACTTGAAGGAATATTGCTTATAAAGAAAATTTGTATAAGATGTTTTACATGTGGCACTTGCCCCCGACGAGAATTGCAAGAATGTTCAAGAATAAATCAGATAAATGTTGGAAATGTCATCAGATACCTGGATCATATTACCATATGTGGTGGACATGTTCGGATGCAAAAAGATATTGGACTAAAATCCACACGTGGTTGGAAAAAATGATACAACAACATATAGACTTGAAACCAGAAATATTTTTATTGGGAATTTTACCAGATATTTATAATAAAGAGTTGAAATATTTTATTGTAAATGTTTTAACAGCAGCTAGAATTGTATTTCCTAAAAACTGGAGGAACGATAAAATACCTATGCAGGAGGAAGTGATTAAGAAAATTATGGATTGTGCTGAAATGAGTAAATTGACATTTGAAATTAGAGAACAAGAAGATAAGCAATTTTACAAGATATGGGATTTGTTTTATCAATGGTTCGGTAAAAAGACTTGGTAATGGAATAGATTATATAATTTTGTAATAGAAATTTAATAGATTGATATAAAATATGAGGTAGACATATATAACCACTGGATGAAAGTATAACATAAACTTTACATTAAAATAGAGAATATCTCATATAAATGATGAAATAAATGGTTTAGTGGTATATAAATAATAATTGATAAATATATAAGAATGTTTTATTGATAATATGAGAACCTTTTGATAAATTGTGAGTGATGACTATGAAAGGATAACACAAAGGATTTGTAACCAACTGACACACTGTATGTATATATCGAAGATGGTTTTTTATGTTTTGTATGTTTTGTTTGTATGTTTGTATTAAAATAAAATAAAAAGTTTTCAAAAAAAAACTTGAAGGAATACAAACAAATTTGACAGAATCAAAGCTTTAATAGGGGGGGGGGATTCCAAAATAGTTCCAGAAGATCTAGAGTAGGGGTGTCAAACTCATGACCCATGGGCCGGATGCATCATGTGCTGGCCCCACCCCCCATCTGGTTTAGCGAAGGGGAAAAAAGTCACAATAGGTCATGTGATGCCACTGTGGTGACGTGAGTTTGACACGCCCTGATCTAGAGCAAATTCTGTTGACAATTTGAAAGGAGAGATTGGCCAGAAAGTCTGAAAAGTGGGCAAATGGAAGGGAATAGATGAAGAGAAACATTGCATGACATGGCATGTTGTAGATCCTGTTTTAGGGTCTCATGTGATACTCCTAACGCTGGTGTTACTCTCTGAGTTCTATTGTCAAGACACCTGAATGGCATCACCTGGTTACAAGAAGGAAGTTAACAGTCTTTTTCTGAGGTTTACAGAAGTACAAAAAAAAAAATTGGGAACAGATTTTAAAAAATCCCCTTCCCTTCTGCTTCAGGGAAAGGGCTAGTGAACAGTTACCCTGCATTCTGCCTCATTTCTCACCAGCCTCCTTGCAAATCTACTCAGATTTAAGCACCCAAAGAATGGGAAGTGAAGTGCATGGTAACATACAATTAGGCAACAGGATCTTAGCAAAATATTAACCTAGGTTCCTGCGGATGGTTGATGATTAGAACAGAGAGAAACTCTGAAAGTTTCAGTTGACAAGTGGGTGGATGTTTTGCTTTGCAAATGATCTGGGTGCACTAGGAGAGAAAGGAAAGAAAATGTTTTCATCAGAAGGCTTGCATATTGATGAACATATCCCCCATTAAAGAAAGCACATTCAGGATTTATTATGCTGAAGGTCTGTGACTACTTGTGGTAAAGAGACCCCAGGTCTTCTTTCAACTACAGTATACCTCAAATAACTAGCAAGTGCTTTAACTTGTTTTACAGAGGTTTAAGACTGCAATCCTATACAACTTGCCCGGAAATAGACTCCACTGAAATAATGATACTAAACTCTGAGTACAGAACAACACTGGAAACTGGCTTAGTAGGGGTATGCAATATACTTAGGTCCAAAGACCACAGTTGGCTTTTCCAAAGGCCAGAACAAAACCCTAAATTTTATTTCACTGAATGTATATTTACACATGATTAGTTTAAATATAATTTCCATATATAATTTCATCTCCAAGTCATGTCTTTTATCATCTTCCTTTTCTGTTCCATTGAAATAAAATTGCAATTTTGGAAAACCTTTAGATTTCTCGAGAGTTGGGGAGAGGGTTAATTCCCGAAATTTCTTGGAGCTGCTTTAAGTACTGGAGTCTCTATTTCTGAAATTCTAGTGTAGCATAAATGAGTTTGGGATCTCACAGGACTGGTTTTGTGGAGGAATAAGATCTCATGTTCTCCCAATGAGGACTAGGAAGTTTTGTTTCAGTTCTTGCCTCCTTTAGATCCCTAGGCAGATCTTAGCAAACTGTTATCTCATCGTCTTCCATACTACAGCCCTCTTATTGGGCTTTTAAGGCTACTTCCTCCTCCTCCTCCATGCATTAGGCTAAAAAAATACCCAATCCTTGAGTGAAACTCAACCCTCAGTGGCTTCATTGGCATGTCTAAGGATTTACTTGGCAACAATACAGAAGGACTTTGTTGTTGCCTTTTTCTAGGAAGTTCTTCCAACCACTCTAGTCAATAGCGTACAATTTCTTGGTACAATCTCCCCAAAAGACTGTGAACCATGAATGAATGCCAGTCCCAAACCAGAGATGGGACAGTGAGACCCAGTTGAGTTCAATTTTCATGTTCCAAATAGATAAGAATTTTGTCAAACTAAAGCTATAAATTTCTCAGTTAATAGGTATATCCTGAGAGATGCTAGGGTCTGGCTACCTAGAACTCCCCCCCCCCAATCCCCTATCTAATTTACAACTGTGCAGTCTCTTAATCTGGACTTTTTTCAGAAAGGTTCTTAAATTGGCAAAATCCTTCCCCTTTGATGCTCAGTCCATCATAGCATTGCAATATCACACACAGAGGGAGCATTGGGTTGGAAAAAGCTGCTGTAGACGTTATAACTGAGTTTTAATGTAATGTATGGGATGAATCTACTGGTTGATGAGATTTCTAAAGCTATTATGGCTTATTCAGTGAACAATAACTGAAACAAACCATGACTTTTAGAAAAGTATAAATCCAGGCAATATTGATCATAGTAAATAAATAAAAGCATGTAAACGCAAACCATCTGTGTTTGATTCAGGACTGTGATGCAGGATTGTGGAGATACATTAAGAAACCAAACAGCTTTTGAATTCAGTTTTAGAAGTTTATTATTAGGTGGCCATGGGCATTTACCATGGGCATTTCTATAGGCCTGCAGCTCAGTATGTGGCTTGGGATTATAAATCAGTGAGAATAGCCCCTTATCTATCAGCTGAGCAGCTCTTGATCAGATTCTTTTCTTCTTTCTGCCATTTCATGTGAACGGCTCCAGTGGTGGGATTCAAAAAATTTTACTACTGATTCTGAGGGCATGGCTTAGTGGGCGTGGCTTGGTGGGTGTGGCAGGGAAAGGATACTGTAAAATCTCAAATCCCTGCCAACTCCTGGGGGAAGGTTACTGCAAAATCCCATTTCGTCCCCACTCCACTAACCTGCTTTCCATCTCCGTTCTCCTATGCAGGGCAACAAAAGAAGAGACAGCCAATCAGCTGGGACTCAGGAGGCAGAGAAGAGATGGGGGCAGGGCCAGTCAGAGGTGGTATTTGCTGGTTCTCCGAACTACTCAAAATTTCCGCTACCAGTTCTCCAGGACTGGTCAGAACCTGCTGAATACCACCTCTGAACGACTCCTAATTTACCGGTTTATTTATTTATTTGATTTTTATCCTATGTTTATTACTTAATAACTAACTCAAGACAATGAACATATACACATAAAGTTCCTTCCTCCTCTTCTTTTCCCCACAACAACCACAGGTGAGGCTGAGGTGGGCTGAACTGAGAGAGGGTGACTGCCCCAAAGTCAACCAGACGGCTTTTATGTTGCCCGAGTCCTGTGCTTTTCTTCCTCTTCCGTTCCCAGTTTTATCTAATCCTAGATTTTGTCGCTTATTTCATTGAGCAGACAGAAATGGGGGTTCAAATAAATTATCTGACATTTTGTCAGATTTAGAGTTAAATTAAATGCTACTGTATTGGAATTAGACTAAGTTTGTGATGATGGGGAAACAGAACTATATTCTTGCTCCCCCCCAAAATTGTACAGATTTCATAACTCCTCTCCCCTGTTCCGCCCCACCCCAGTCCCTCCCTCTCCCCCCTCCAAACTGCTGCTTTGAATGAGTTGTTCCTTTGGGGGTATTTCATCTGAATGCTTATTCATTTGCCACAGAAGACTTTATTTCCTCCTATACACACTCATTTATTTTTTGGGTTTTGCTTATCACGATATCCAAACGCAATAATTGCAGGAACTCAGGTGTAAACAGATTTTGAGAGACAGTCCCTTCCTTACACTCCGGCCTGAGGTCAAGAATAAATGAACTCCTTCCAGGCAATGATTCAGAACTGTGGGTGGCAGCGGGCTTATATTTAACTGCACAGTCAGTGGGTGAGAAAATGTGAGGTGAGAAGGGGAAGAGGGCAAATCCCTGACCACTGTTCTCTTTTGCAATCTGCACTTGTTTTCTTCCTGCTTTCTGGGATGTCAGTGAAGGACCAGTATAACTGACATGGAAGGAAGAGGCAGAATATTCCCCATTTTTTTTTCATTTTTCAGTGAGGGCGGTAGGAAGGCGGAAGAATCCTGTAATGAAGGAACTTTTAGGAAGGGCTTCATTTCCAGATCTACAGATCATTTATAAAACATCCCTTCAGCTGAGATGAATTCTACAGAACAGTATTCTCCCTCTCCATTTTTTAAAAAAGACCTGACAGTCTTAAGCAAGAGATAGATTCTTTGAGGTTTATTTCCTCTCTTCCATCTCTTTCCTTTCCTGGTTAGTCACAAGTTTTCCTTCGCCTCCTGTGGATTCCTGTGGGAGCATCTGTTTCGTTTTTGGAATGCAAGGGTCATTTCCACATTCCACTGAAAACCATGGTGACACAGATCTAAACGTCCAAGCTTATTATCCAACACTGAAAAGAGCCGTTTGAGCATATAATGCTGAGCTGCCTAAAATGATTCAGAGGTCCTGCTCCCATCTCTGCCGACTGGCTCACCGAGATCTCAGGCAGACCAGTGTCTTAAAAACCCTTTGAGCGGAAAGTTCTGCCCATAAATCAGCTGCTTGATTTACTGATCCATGGTGCCTCCCCAATTATTCACATGATTTTAATAATGTGAATCAGTATTGTGTTGATAGCTTGTCACTGCAAGAAAAGAGCCACAAAAAAGCTACCTCAAGTGGTGAAAAATTAAAAACAAAACTTGAAAGTTTATGGCTGGACAATGGCAGAAGCAGAATTAACTTCCTTTGGCAATGTAAAATTAGAAAAACCTCTAGACAGTAATCAAATGGAGCTTATGTCAAAGATTCATATGATACGTTTGCACATTTACAGCAATAATAAAATCGTCAACAAATGAACGGAAGAAGCTCATTATTATGGAATAAATTTCTTATTCGGGACGCTAAAAAATTATAGTATGAGAGATGTTGAGTGTTGCCATTTCAGATAACACAGCTCCTACAGGTATAATAATATCAAATGACTTGGTTGCATAAGGGTTGTTTTAGCAACCTTCTTTTTAAAAATAAGTTGAGAGCAAGGTTGCTATGCTGGAAATCTGCTAAAATCAGATCTCTACCAAATTACACACAGCAAGCCCTTTAAAGCTTCTGCAGAAAGGCTTCAAATGCTATGCTCAAAATATCAACATCGTGGAGCCACACAAATCATACAAGCTGAGCCAATCTGCAGGTTCACAAACTGCTATAATTGTTGCCTTCGGAAATTATGTATTTCCGTAGCTAAATGCTAGAAATCTGTTTGGGGGGAAAAGGGCAAGGAAGTTGGGAAAAGACAAGTATTTTTCATATCTACAACATATGAACATTGGTTGGGAAAACATTAAGAGTCCAATGACAAAATAGTAGGTTATCATGTCATCTGATTTCTCTGTGGTTGCAATTCTTTTTAATCATGTCACAAGATTCAGACAGGAAGAAATTAAAGCCAGGAGCCAGGAAACTGCAAAAGCCCTGGTGGTGTTACAGATAAAAATAGTGCTATATTACGATATCGCTGGAATTTTTTTTCTCTCTCTCTTTCCTCACTTATTACTATGGTATAAAGAAAGAAAGATGTTTCTGTAATTTTTGAAGTTCTTTGTCTTCCCTCCTCACTTCCTGTTACTTCAGAGAGTTACTCATGAACAATCTGATCCCATACACATTTGCCAGAAAATCATTCTGTTGCATTTATTTCACAGACCTATTCTGTGGAAAATGGGTAATAGGTACCTTTACGGGAAAATGAATCCAAGTAGAAGTCAGTGTGATTTGCTTCCAAGTGAACTCATTCAGCTTTGGGCTACAGGTCTCAATATCTCCTTCCTGGGCCCTGGCTATTTTTTTTTTAAATTAAATATATTGTTGGACACATCTTTCAATCCCTTAGGTCAGGCTGGGCAACGCACCTGCTCTGTAATAAACCACATAAATAAAGTTTATGGCTAAACTGGCCTGACCCTGCATTGCCCTGCAGTACAGAAGCAGGGTCTTATTATTAGTATGCTAAACACATAGGCCTTCATGTCTGCTCATTTGTTCTCAGTTCTATAAATCTCCACAAAAGGGCAAGGGAGGGCTTGGGGAGAAAAAGAGGTGGTGGCTGAGACAGGGGCTGGAGTTCAGCCATGCCATTCAACAGCGTTCTGCCTCCAGCAGGAGGAGGGGGTAGGGACAAGCAATGTTAAAAGATTTAATTCCTGTCTTCTCTTCATGGTTCCAAGCCAAAAGCACTCCGAGACTGGAATTGTGCTCCACGTCATTTCAATGTGCACATGGACGATTCTTGCTGATAATGGTATAATGTTCTATCAACTTTCACCACGCTCTTGATTAAATGGAGAATCGGTGCCAAAAGCACTTGGCCGTGGCTATTTGGAATCCTCCAAGACCGAATGAATTCCCATACAAGAGGGGTGACAAATAGGAGTCCTGAAAAATAAAAAGAGCTACCTGACATACCTGCCAATTTTCAGCCCCTAAAAAGAATTCTTTTTTAACCTAGGAATTTCAGATATTGGTAAGATGGTATTAAATGTTTCTAAATTGGATAGAGAGACAGGAGACCAAGAGTTTTAATCCTGCTTTACCCACAAGACCTTCTAGTCACTCTTTCTTAGGGCTAGGAAGTTGAAGGCAACGACAAATCACTTTTGAAAATCTTGCCAGGAAAACTGGCAGGGTTTGTCCAGGCAGTTTCCAGGAATCAGGACAGGCTGGAAACAGAAAGAAAAAGTCAACAGGATAGGAGTGAGAGAAATTACATTCTGCACCTACAATTTTTCAAATATCTCCAGGTATTTCTAATATTAATCAATATTATTAAGCATTCCTAGTAAAGCAATAATTGTTTGGAACTGTTGCTATTGTTGTGTTATTTACCTTTTAAATTATGGTTGTACAATTTTAAAGTAATATTTTTTTTATTTGGGATTAAAATAGTCCACAATTTGTGACCATAATGGTACCTGGAATTACTTTTGTAAGTTGTGCCAGTCATTAAGCAAGTCACCATGTGACCATGCCTGATTTTACAAACATTTTTGTAGTGGTGGTTAAGTAAATTACCATACAATGAATGCATTGTATCATAATCATAATCTTTGAAAAATCTTTCAGGACCAGCTCCTTGCTGGTCCTGAAACTATGGTCATAAGCCACAGTCATCCCCATCTTCAAAAAGGGAGACCCCAGCCTAGTTGAAAATTACAGACCAATCTCTTTATGCTGCATCACCTGTAAAGTCATGGAATCAATTATTAACCAATCCATTATCCTCCACTTAGAGACAAATAACTTACTCTCTAATAAACAATTTGGTTTCAGAAAAAAACTATCCTGTAATCTGCAACTCTTACACTGCAAAAACATATGGACTACGCAACTCAATCAGGGCAAAGCAATAGACGCAATCTACATAGACTTCTATAAAGCCTTTGATTCAGTGGTACATGACAAACTACTCCTAAAACTAAAATCTTATGGTATCTCTGGACACCTGCATAACTGGATAGAAGCATTCCTGTCAAACAGACAACAAATGGTCAAAATTGGGAGCGTCCTATCAAATTCTGTACCTGTCAACAGTGGTGTCTCCCAAGGCAGTGTTCTAGGACCAACTCTCTTCATACTCTACGTAAATGACCTCTGTGATCATATTAAGAGCAACTGTGTTCTCTTCACTGATGATGTAAAGCTATTCAACACCACAGACAATACTGCTACCCTTCAAAAAGACCTTGACTATGTATCAGAATGGTCAAACAAATGGCAACTTCAAATCTCAACAAATAAATGCTCTGTCTTACATATTGGCAAAAAAAATCAGAAAATAAAATACAGGCTGAATAGTCAAGACCTTGTTGATGATCCAAACTCTGTCAAGGATCTTGGAGTACTCATCTCTAATGATCTAAGTGCTAGAGCCCACTGTAACTACATAGCCAAAAAAGCATTAAGAGTTGTTAACCTAATCTTACATAGCTTTTTCTCTGGTAATATTAGACTACTAACTAGAGCATACAAAACATTTGCTAGACCAATTCTCGAATACAGCTCATCAGTCTGGAACTCACATCCCGTATCTGATATTAACACAGTTGAGAAAGTCCAGAAATATTTCACAAGAAGAGTTCTACACTCCTCTACTCATTGCAGAATACCTTATGCCACCAGACTTGAAATTCTAGACCTAGAAAACCTAGAACTACGCCACCTTCAGTCCGATCTAAGTATAGTATATAAAATCATACATTGCAATGTCCTTCCGGTCAATGAATACTTCAGCTTCAACCATAACAATACAAGAGCACACAATAGATACAAACTCAAGGTTAACCGCACCAAACTTGATTGCAGGAAATACGACTTCAGCAACAGAGTGGTCAATGTCTGGAATATGCTACCCGACTCTGTGGTTTCTTTCCCAAACCCCCAAAACTTTAACCTTAGACTGTCTACTATTGACCTCACCCCTTTCCTAAGAGGTCTGTAGGGGACATGCATAAGCGCACCAACGTGCCTACCATCCCTGTCCTATTGATTCTTTTTATTTTTTTATTTTTCTTATATGTATCCATTCCATGTATTCATAACTATGTTTATACTTATACCTATTATCTTGTAATTGACAAATCAAATAAATAAAATAAATAAATAAATGCACAAAATAAATAAATAAATGCCCTGAAAACAGGAAGTAAATGACAGTTTCTGGCAAAAAATGTCATACTTTTGTGATATATGGCTGTGGGATGCTGCATGTGGTCATAGGTGCAGGCTAGTTGCTAAGCACCCAAAATGCTATCATGTGATCCAGAGGGAGCAGCCATCACAATTTCAAATCCATGTCGTATTGAGCCCTGGGGAGATCTGTCAAACTTCAAATGGTTGCTAAGTGACCAGTCATAATTTGAGGATTACATATGCACAGTGTCGGACAGTTGGGGATGTTGTAATGAATCAGATAATTCACAAAATATGGCCAGAGTTGACTATGCAGAGATATCATGAATTGATATTTAAAAATACATTTTTAATGAATTGCCAAATACCGAGGAACAAACATGTTTAAACAAAAACAAAAGAAAATTTGCAGCCTTCTAGTTTACAGCTTAACTTAGCCTGAAAAACTAGTGACCACTCCACAAAATATTATTTTCCAAAAAGGAAAATAGCAGTGAATAAATAGTTCTATATTGTTTAGGGCAAAAAGCGTATATTTTTGTCATATTTATGTCTCATCTTTCTGTTACTAAAAACTAATGTCTAATATTGAACCATCATATGTGGTAAGATGTCAAAACTACAAGTAGTTTACAACAAAATCTGACTGCACTTGCCAAAATGATTTGAGATTGTTTCATACATTTTTGCTGAACCAGCAGCTTTCATTGGGAAAGCAACATCTTCTGAATCCTTTGTTCCCACCAATCTGTCCCTGAAAAATAGTTGCCATTATCCATCTGCTGCCCCCGCCCCCAACAGAAATATAATTCAAATCAAAAGACAATGCAGAGTGAGCCAGTTTGGTTTAGTTGTTAAACTAGGCTAGAAGGTCGGAGGCTGTGAGTTCTAGTTCTACCTTAGGCCAGAAAGTTAGCCCAGAAAGCTAGCTGATTGAGTTTGGGCCAGTCACTGTCCTTCAGTCCAACCTATCTTATTGTTAGGAGGAAAATAGGAAGAGAAAGGAATATTAGATATGTCTGCTATGGAAGGAAGGAAGGAAGGAAGGAAGGAAGGAAGGAAGGAAGGAAGGAAGGAAGGAAGGAAGGAAGGAAGGAAGGAAGGAAGGACAGTAAAGGGAAAGAAAGTAAAGATATTACAAATACAGCTTCAACTTACAACTACAATTGAACCCAAAATTTTTGTTGCTAAAAAAAATTCTCAAAAGCTCATCTCCCTGATTTGGCCTTGCATCTAAAGGTCAGCAGTTGTGACTTTGCTAAGAGGTCCTCTTCTCCTCCTCCCCTAACTCAAAAAGGTCCTAGAGGCAATCTTTCAATGTCCTGACAAACCTAATTTGACAGCCATGTCCCTCCCTCTGGAGGCTTACCTTAATGAAGTTGTCTTGCAAGGTACAGACTTTATTAAAAGAGGATGACCTGCTGAGAAAGCCCGGCTACAGCTGGACAGTCGGCTGAGCCAGCTGTTTCCAAATGTGAAATAAGGCCTAGCTTTTCATGTGCTTTTTTTTCTTCATGAGCAAACCACAGAAAAAACAACCTGACAAAAACTACTCAAAATAATGTGAGGCTTCTACAGATATAGGCCACTTTGCCAGTAAAAGTCTGGAAATAAAATCGAGATGGTTTCTTCCTCTAGTCATGATTAGTTCTGCTTCCAAACAATATAGTACCTTTTAGCAAAAATAATGTCCATTGAAAAAAACTATAAACCATTGGCCACAAGTAGATTTTATATATGCTGCTCGGAGGATTTTAATATGATGGAGTAAAAAATTACAGATATATGCACATATGGATGAATGAATTAGGAAATATATGTGGACGTCATCTTTGCATAAGAGTCCACAGCTTAATATCTTCTATAAATAATGAATAATCTTCGACTTGCATTTGTTGACTCAGTGTGCTCAGCTTAATGCGTTGAAGTAACATGCAAGTAGTCCTCAGCTTATGACTACAACTGAACCCAAAATTTCCATTGCTAAACAAGACAATTGTTATGTGAGTTTTGCCCCATTTATGACCTTTCTTGCCACAATTGTTAAGTGAATCTGGCTTCCCCATTGACCTTGCTTGTTGGAAGGTCACAAAAGGTGATCACATGACCCTGGGATACTAACCATTATAAATACAGGCCAGTGGCCAAGTGTCTGAAATTTGATCACATGATCATGGAGATGTTGCAATGGTCTTAAGTATGAAAAATGATCATAAATCACTTTTTTCAATGCCATTCGAACTGTCATTAAATGAATGGTTTTAAGTCAAGGAATACCTGTTATAAATTCTGCCATTGCTTTAGCACACATTACACAGGTATTAGTTTTTAAAATTCTGCTGTTAATATGTTTACAGCACAGTAAACTAAATGGTTTTAGTATCATTCATCTGGAAATGTAGCACTGTGTTTTCCTGAAAATAAGACCCAGTCTTATATTTTGGGGGGCTCCAAAATAAGCACTAGGGGTTATTTTGGGAAAAATATGATTTCAGGGTGATCAGCCTGACTGGGCGTCGCACCCCCCGGTGCATGCACAAAAGGTGGCAAGCTTGTGTGGGTCAACGTGCATCCACCCACCTGCTCCTGCCCACTGACTTTTGGCTTTCCTGAGGTGCATCCAGATTGCCTGCCTGCCCCCTGCCTCTGCCTGCTGCTTGGATAAACAATCAACTCATCTGTACTTTGTGGTTGTGGCTGCTGCCGGACACCATTGGCCCCCTCACTGTCGCCACCACTGATACTGGCCACGCCCCTTCCCTGGGCTGATTACAATCTTCATTAGGTCTTATTTTTTGGGTAGGACTTATATTAAGTGCACACTTAAAAGCAGACTAGGGTTTATTTTTTGAGTAGGTCTTATTTTCGGGAAAATACAATATTATGATAGTTGCTGGGGACAGTCCTATATATAATAGCATTCAAAATGTATGGAAAACCTACTTATTATGGCTGTTTCACTAAACTGTGATTGAGCAAATCAAGATTTTGGGTAATATGTGAACCCAACTCTTGTCTAATTGACAGAGAATAATTGTTCCTTTTCCTCTCTAGTATAGAAACAAAATTGCCTCATTAATTTCAAATGAGAAGTGAGGAAACTACAGGTATCTGAAGGGACAAGCTTTGCAACCTCTTGTAACTCATTGCTGAGAAATTAATATAAATAATTACTCAAACTGAAGGCCAATTATCTACTTAAAAAGAAATTAACCAACCTTCCCACAATTTCCACTTTACTGCTACTTAAGCTGCAATGGGTGTTACGTACCTGCCTACCTGAGATATGGTATTATGAAATACAGAGGCTGCAACTGAGGGCAGAGAGGGGAACAAGGGGCAGGTCCAGTTCTTCTTCTTTTCTTTACCACTCAATATATGCATTATAAAAGCCTACATTACTTTGTTTTGGGATTTTACATAGAAGATTTAACTATTTAATGTGTTTTTAAAATATGGTTGAACAATTAAATAAGATTTTAAAATAGGCTTTAACTATTATCAATATAATTTAAAAATACAATTTAACAATTTAAGAAAAAAAGTTTCCAATTATACTGTTCCTGATTTCCTGGGATCCCACCTGGAACAAAGCAGGAAAATCAAGAAATGGTTTTTCCCAAAAATGTAATGAAGAATTGTCAAGGAACTATATATTAATATTGGGACATTGCCACAAATTTGCACTCTTAATTACAGTACAACTCAAGTAATTTGAGGCTGATTATGCTACCACATTCACTAACTTTTAGAAATGTTCCTAGTTCATTGATTTCTGATGCATCTCTAATCCCAAAGTTTTTAATCAATGCAAAAATGCTTTCAGTGAATAGAAAGAAACTGTCTCCTACTTATCATTTATTTATTTGGAAAATTTATAATGTCACCTACTCACGCACAGCGACTCAAGGCAGCTTACAGGAAATAAAAACACAATATAAAAGAAATAAAAATAATAAAATAATAACCCTGCCCACCCTGTTGATAACATACACTCATACCAGCCGTTTAACAGGCCATTCTTTTAAGCAATAATCCATTGAGAGCAGTATTATTTTTGTTGCTGAAATGACCTCACGCAAAGGCTGAACCTTCAATATTTTATGCAATTCCATCAATGCTGAAAAGTAAAAGAAGCTCTTGTGAATGACCAGTTGAAAATTGGGTTGTGTCCCAAAAATTGTAAGCCGCCCTGAGTCTTCGGAGAAGGGCGGCATATAAATGTAATTTTAAAAAATCGTTACAAAAAGCTAACTCTTTAAACTAGTGCATTGGTACTGAATTCAGTGGGTCTTTACTCCAAGTAAAAGTATGTATTCAGTTGCAGGGATTTTCACAGATGAGCTATCATTATGAATGTCCAATCTGAACACAATTTTAATCTGATTTTTTTTAAAAAAGGAAACCCCTTTCTTTAAAACAATTGTACATCTGCATGTTCCAATAGAATCAACTTTTTAAAAACATTTGCATAAGGCAGTCTCCAAATGTTCTAAGTGAAATGTCCTTAAAAGTTTCAAAACATTTGGCTGCTATCCAGAAAGATATCTCAATGCATACGCAGGCTTACATAAATTTTCATGCCATATCATAGAAACTGCCTTTCCCTAAGCTTTAAGAGCTATTATTTGGCATGTAATCTAGCAGGTTGCTATCTGATAAACATAAGTAAAACGCACATGTACATTAGACCTACAGATCTAATAGTACAGTTCTCTGCCACAAAAAAATATTAGAACTTAGCTTTTGAATTTTATGCAGATCTGCTCAAATGTAATTCTACAGGGGTTTACATCTAGAGTCATGTTTGGCTTGCAGTCCGGATTGAATTGAGATATCTTTGTCCACCAATCCTAGCAACTTCACTGTTGTTCAATAGACCAGCTTTCTCCACTCAGCACTCTCCCACTACCTTTGAAATATAATTCCTAAAATTCCTGGCCTTGGGATGGTTGCTGTCCCAATACATCAGGAAATATCCTATTGGGAAGGCTGCAACAAGGCTGCATTTCCTTGCCATCTGACTGATCCCACAGCTACATGTACTGGAACTCTGTGACACTTGCTCTGTTTCATGTCACTCAAAACATAAATGAGACTCCTGAATTATACCCTGACATCAATGATCAATTAATAATCGGTTGTGTGCAAAGGAGTACATGTCATCTAACAAAGATTATAGGAAATGTTGCAAGGCCTGCACAGGTTCCCAGGGTGCCAATGTGATTTGACCTTTTTTACCTTGGATGGGAAACCAATATATCCGGCCTTTGAGGCATCTCTCAGATAACTCCTTGGGCTGCAGCCCAAGTGAACTAAAGTTGCTATTTGGCTGTGGTAATTAATACTGAAGACTTCATGACTAATCTCAAGGCATTAAAGGTGGGGCAGAGTTTCCATTACAGATCCTTATTTGCCTGAACTTCATGAGAAATCCTCTTTTCCTCAGTGAAACTCGGCAACAGCCTGGGCAGCTGGCTATTTTTCCCCCTCTGTAGTTTTTAAATGGATATGAAATCTGACTACAGATTGGGGCAGCCTAGCTACAGAGATTGGGGAATTTGGTTCTCCTGTTAAGACGTCTTTCAAATATGATGAGTATTCAAGGTTGGCATGAAAACAATAGAGTGGAAAATGCCCCACAATGGGAGATGATAGAGCCAGGAGAATATTTTCCACCTGAGAGAATAACGATTTGAAAATTTCAACCTCAATGTCTCAAGAATGTTTCAAATAAGGCTGGAAACTTGTAAGTAAAAAGGTATCCAATCCACATGGCTAGTTTCATCTTTAAACTAGAACATTCACCACAAGAGAGGCAGCTTTAGCACATCAGAAAAACTCTAGGCCAGGGTTCCCCATCCATGGCACACATCTAAGATGTGTGGACTTCAACTGTGCTGGCTGAAGTCCCAAGCCAGCACAGCTGACTGGGGAATTCTGGGAATTGAAGTCCACGTTATGTTTAAGTTGACTAAGGTTGAGAAACCTTGCTGTAGGTTAGCAGACACATTCCAGGCATGGCAATACTCCTTGAATATACACAGTTATCCCAGTCCAAACCAAAAAACAAGTTTATGGTATTAAAAAGGTTTCTGGTTTTCTTTTAATCCCCCAAATTGCATTTGTTTTAAAGAGGTTTTCTGTCTAAGAACAAATAATCTTGGTGTCTTTTCTTTTTCTCTTACAATCAAACCTTACTTGATAAAAGCTAGCTAGCTATTTGCTCACTTGCTGAAATAAATGAAATAATAGGCAGACCAAGGGCAAAATTGATGTTACAAACGTTTTTATTAATGAGTTTAAAATGGGTTGGTAGAGTATTATAGTGAGTATCTTATATTTATTGATCCTTCTCAGCATAGTCTATGGAATTCTGACAATCTATTTGCACAAGGATGCAGAGAGACATACGTGTATAATCCATTCCATTCAAATTTATAAATTTATAATATGTACAAATTTAATATACAATGAATTGCCATGCTTATAGGAAAATTGGCTGCACGTACATACCAACATTTCTGTTTTTCTGCACTTTGAAAAAAATGTGTATAACATTTGTGTAATAAATAAAAATAGGCAAAGGGATATATAGATACTGGAGAAACTTATCCTGTTACAGAAAAGTACTTGGAATAATAACAGATCAAAAGACATAGACATGAAACAAGACGCACATCTTGCTGATGCAAGTTAATTCCTAGGGCATTTTTTTATTTGCTAAATTGAGAAATACAATTAAATACAATTTGACAAAAGACTCATAAACATATTGCAATTAAATGAAAATTGTGGTTAAGATTCTTTGCAGCCATGCCCCAGAGTCCTATATAACTTGTTTAAAAGCTCCGGAAAGTGGGGAATCCCAGCCCTGTTTCTTAGCATCACCAGTATCACCAGTTTACAGTATCTTGCAGTAAGCAACACCCCCCCTATGTTTCTTTTAAAACACTGATCCCTTTACCAATCCACAGTATAATCTCACTAACATCCCCATTTGTAATGTTTGCATCCCAAGTTCACAGACTGCATATGCAATGATTGACTTCAAATTCACAATTTGTCCCCCATGCACAGCATATGGATGCTTGCTGGGTTTGAAGGTCTAAATATAAATTCACTGGAGAAATGTACATGTGTATATGTATAGTTAAGTTTCCTGAATCATGGAAAGAAAGACTCATAGATAGTCTAGATCAGTGGTGGCTAACCTTTTTGGGCTCCTGTGCCAAAAATTGTGCATGCGCTTCCACGCTCGCACTCGCATGCCAGCACCTGGAAGGCAATGCGCCCCCCCCATGCCCCCTACGCATGCATGTGCAATCCCCACCCACCCACCTCCCACTGCCCTCTTACATGCACTGCATCTCACAGTTGATTTTCAGCCAGTTTGAGGCCTTTGCAGCCTCCCAAAGACTTGAGGAAGGCTTCTGCAGGCTTCTGCAGACTTTGCAGGCTAAAAACTAGCCCAGTTTCATCACTTCTGGTATTTTTGGAAAAACAGGAAATGACTAAATGGAGCTAGTTTTCGGCCTGCAAAGCCTGCAGAAGCCCGCAGAAGCCTTCTTCAAGCCTTTGGGAGGCCAAAAAAGGTCTCAAACCTGCCAAAAATCAGCCGTGAGGCACGCACATGCGCAGTGAGGTAAGTTTGCCTACAGCTCTCGTGCTGACACAAATGGCTCTGCATGCCACCTGTGGCTCGCGTGACATAGGTTCATCATCATGGGTCTAGATAGTTGCCATACTTACATGAATCCTTGTCTCCCAATTTTAATTAGTTTAATTAAAGAAGTAAAACTGAAGACCTTTGTCCAGGCTTTGGCCACAATTGAAGTATGTGAACCCTCAATGCAGATAAATTATTCACTTAAACCTTTGCTTTTTTACTTCCTTTTTTAAAAAGGAAAGACTTTATTGAGTGGAGCATCGTTTTATTGACACTAATATGATTTTTTTTAAATCGACAGATATGCCTGGGCTTTTCTGGTGATCTTTCTTCCAGTAACAACCAGGTACAATTCTGCCCAACATCAAGATCAGCCAAGGTCAGTTAAATGCCACCACTGGCTTGGGTAAATACACATCAATTATTTTTTTTAAAAATAGCTAAAGCATAAGTTATCATACAATTTTCTTTGGAAATATACCCATACTACATATACACAGGCACACACAACACACACACACACACAAAGGGGGAGGGAGGGAGGGAGGGAGGGAGGGAGAGAGAGAGAGAGACTTGTGAAACTTTGATGCCTCGTCTCTTCCCTTAGCAATCTTCCATTATTTAATACAAAAGTACTGTCTCTCATTGTTGATCCAGAATTCTATATTTTCTGGCTTTAGCAAGGAACAATATTATTGTTTCATGATGTTTTGTTGGAGAGCCATTGCATTATTCTACTCCCTGAAATTCAAAACTTTCACTTTCAAAAAGGAATCTTTCTCACCAGAACTGTTACAACATGCCACGGAAGCCTCTTTTTCTGTGCAACATTTCCAAAATAGTGGCAGGTCTTTTCCGCAAGAAATCAAAGGCAATTAAGACAAAGAAAAAGGAAGATACTTATCTTGCTGCTCTGTCTGTTTTGCAGCCGTTGTTTGCCCTGCAAGTCTTTACTTTACAGTTTTTCATACTGTAGCCGAGGACAGGATTAAACAGGTCACTGTGGAGTTGGATTACAGTCTTTTATGCTTTTTCCTCTATTTTTTTAGCAGATAAATAGGATAATTGACACAAAAGCTTAGGTCGAGGAAGAATCACAGAAAAATATCCAGCACAAGTTCCGTCCATAGTTAAATACACATCAGGAGAGATTTATTTAATTTTCATTCTTCCATCATATGCTTGTTTTGTTTTCTTTTAAAATAAATGGGTCCTAAACGCAATAGGATGCTGCCTGGATGGGATCCTAACATAGCATTTCGCAAATAGTTATGATTTTATTTCCTAAATTAAAGTAGGAGGCATACTTTTTTCTTATATTCTGAAAGTTTTCTTCCGGATCCATAAAGGGTCATGGATTACCATGCATCTGAGAATCCCTCTTTCCTAGCTTTTGTTTGGCTTCCTGGTTTGGAAAAAATGCTCCACCTAAAATTGACCTCTGTTGCTGACTTGAAGATAAAGTTCATTCACAGATTTCAGTCTGTTCCTCAATAGCCAGATAATTACTTTTTTTAAAAAAAAAACTTCATTTGCATAAATTTATTTTAAAAGCCCGGCTCCCAATGACACTAGATGCTTTATACCAGTAAAATATGGAAACACACTGTAAAAGAACAAAGAGATGTGTAACCAGAAAAGATAATATAACAAAAATAACCCAATATTACGGCTGCTCATCACCATTTTATCCCAGGGTCTAGGAGAATAACCAGGTCTTCAATGCTTTTCAAAATGTCTTTATGGTAGAAGCCATACATTAATTGGGGGGGGGGGATATACTATTTGAGAATAGAGGTGCTGTGACAGAGAAGGCATGCTTCCAAGGTCCCATTAGATGACATTTAATGGAAGGTTCTTGAAATCCATCATCCTCAGTAATGGGGGTGGGGAAGAAGAGAGCAGGACCTGGGTTTGCTATGACTACAGAAATAATATAATGTAACTAGACAACCCATTGGATCATTATTTCAGACAGATGCCCATTCACAGAGACACACAGTATGCAAAAAAGCAGTGGGGGCGGGAGCATCTTCCAACTTCCTGCTGGCTTCCTCATTGAGTTTCTTTGTGGGAAGCTGGCAGGAAGCATCAGAAATCTTTCTTCCTTCCTTCCTTCCTTCCTTCCTTCCTTCCTTCCTTCCTTCCTTCCTTTCTTCCCTCCCTCCCTCCCTCCCTCCCTGCCTCCTTTTTCTCTTCCCTTCCCTCCTCTTTCTAGCAGCAAGTAAATACTGTAGCTGTTTCTGGATGGGGGGAGTGAGTGAGAGAACTTGATATTTCAATACAAAATAATACACAATTAGAATGATATAGGCCACATAGCTATATGCAGATTTTGCTATGATATGTCCTGTGAACCTAAAGACTAACCAAAGGAGCAGATGATTAAACTATAGTAACATGATTGTCAGTCAACAGCGTATTCTGATGTTCTTCATCCAAACTTATGGATTCTCAATCTCCTTTTCAGCACAACAGTATATAATTCAGCATACTTTTCATGAAAAAAGTATATTGGCTTCAGATTTTTAGATTTACTAATAAATTTTTTATTTTTTATTTATTTTTATTTATTTACATTTATATGCCGCCCTTCTCCGAAGACTCAGGGCAGCTTACAATTTTTGGGACACAACCCAAAGCGCTTAGCAATAGCCTTCATTCCATTGTATATGCCTGCTTATTACTAAGCGGCATTTTTACAAAGTCAGCTTATTGCCCCCAACAATCTTGGGTCCTCAATTTACCTACCCTGAGAGGATGGAAGGCTGAGTCAACCTTGAGCCTGGTGGGATTCGAGCCTGCACTAATTGCAGGCAGCTGGAGCTAAGTGCTAGGTGTTTAACAGCCTGCACCACTTATAAGCTGAACTTATAAGATTGTACATTTCAACTTTTTTTTAAAGCCAGAAGGCTTGTTTTTTCTCTTCAGATCATAAACACCATTTGTCTCTTACTTAAAAGTAATTTAAAAATTAAAAATTAAAAAAATGAATGGTGAAATATAAAATAGCATCAACAAACAAATGAAAAGCAATTATATAAGCAACAAAAAACATTAATTGAAATAAATATAACAAAAGAAAAACTAATAAAAGCATGTATATGATGATTTATAATGATATAAACTCAAGTTAATCCTTAAAACTATGAATACATCTGGACCATAAACAACATACTGCATTTTTCATTTTTAGAACAGAGAGACTTTTCAGAAATAGATAGCCAATGCTTACCTTGGATCATTTCTTTAAAATCAGGAAAATAATGTTCTGTTACTGTATGTAAAATTATCCTCTTTGCCATGCCATAGTCTTGACGGAGCTAACATCTTTATCAGATGACTTATTCCAAATTTTAGAAATGTAATTCAACATCATATCAAGATCCCAGACAATGCTATTGCAAGATAACCCAAATTATACAATTGTAGAGAGTAATGAAGATAATGGAAATATATAAGAACTGTTATCTAGGCGATTAAAAGAGGTGAATCGTTTTTTTAAGTCCAAAGCAATGAGATAACATTTGAAAGCAACTCAGGCACATACTTCCTTAATTTACATGAGTATAGGAAGGAAAAGGAAATACAGCACAATCAGATTTAGTATAAAGATTCTGCTTTACACCTATTTGCAATTAAAGTATTTTTAGCTGCATTGGTGTTGGAGTTCATTTATTGATCTGTTCTGTTTACTTTGGCTGGCTTTGGCAATATAAAAAATTGAATGTCTATCTCTTTTTAAGCATTATTTGAAAGGTCCAATAAATATCCTTCAAACACCTGGGAGCTGCTAAAGCAGAGCATCCATGCCATACTATTTAATTGATACATGTTTTAATTGTATTAATTGCCAAGTAAATATTGTAGGTAAGCCTCAACATGCCAACTGTCAAAATCTTAAAGACTAGAAAGCAATTTATTTGAAGGGTTGTTTAGCCCAAGTATTCCAATAAAATATCTTGTCTGCTATTTTCAAATTTGCCACAGCATCAATTTCCTATGCAATTAGGGATGAAAACATAACTGCTTATCTATTTATAAGTGCAACTATTATCGATTAATAACTAAATTGAATTAGAGAATGGATTGAAGTTTATTATATGTAGACTCTAAAACTTACCAGGTTTTCAGAGCTATTACACACTTGCTCTCCAAGTACATCCAAAGAGGAAATTAATCTTTAAAAGTGTAATTCCAAAAAATAAAATAAAATAATCAAATAAAATCCCAATTATATACTTGAAAAACTGGTAGGTTAAAACTGGCAAAGGGTATTTAAGGGGCTTTAGCTTGCCAAGAAAATGTTCTCATTAATTCATCTATCTAAATAATATACCTAAAAGGAATTAACATTGGCATCATTCTTAGAATATATATTCATCTTAATAAAATATTTATTTTGATAATATTAATTATACACAAAATTTTAATGGGAATTTTAACCATAACATTGCACATATATCTTTAGACATATTTAATTCAAAATATTACAATATATCTCACAAAAGATGTAAACTTAGGTATGTTATTAAGTCTGTAAAAACTGTAAATCTAATCTCTTATAATAAAATACAGATATAGTTGTTGTGGAGAAAATCTGTGGTCCTCAATAGTTAGCATGATTTGATGGCACATAATCATAAACAGATATAGTGGATCCCAAACACAGTATATTTCAAAAGTTCCAATTAATAGAACAACCAATCAATAATATTGTTATAAAATAAATAATCAAGTCAGCATATACTGTACAAGATTATATTCTGTCTCAGGCATCACCATCCCTCCAATATCTTGAAGCTGTCCAACTAAAAAAAAACAATATTTGAAGAACAAAATTGAAGATTAAAGGAGACAAGGGTGATTATTGTCAAGTGCCACAAAATAACTTAATAGATTATATTACAAATACATTCTAGACACTGGGTGAAGATACAAATAGTAAATCAGTGAAAACACTTTATCTTCTTAGAATGCACTTCATAAATTCAATCTAGAAGCCCAGGAGTGTTAAACTGGCAGCCCGCAGGCTGGATGCGTCACACACAGGCCACGCCCACCCTAGCTCCACGAAGGGGAAAAATACATCACATGACAACAACATGACATCATGAGTTTTGTGTAATCCATGGGTTACAAACAATTTTCTGAGCTGCTTGATGACAGCCTCACTTGTAGTGGATGTCATGGGAATTACCTCTAGCCATTTAGAGTATGCATCTACTAGTACTAGAAAAGTGTGCCCTCTTGTAGGGCCTGCAAAATCAATGTGGATTCTAGACCATGGGCCCCTAGGACATTCCCATTCCTGTGTGGGGGCGTGAGGTGGGGCAGGCCTGACTATCTGGCAATTGGGACAAGATGCTACCCAGTTTTCAACCATTTTGTCAATACCTGGCCACCATACATAACTCCTGGCCAAACCTTTCATCCTTACAATCCCGGATGACCCTCATGTAACATTTCCAAAACCTCCCTTTGCAGTTTTGCAGGAATAACCACCCTGTTACCCCACAAAATACATCCTCTTAATACAGATAATTCAGTTTGCCTGGACTTAAAAGGTTGGGCAAGGTGAGGTAGATCTTGAAGAGGCCAACCTTTCTTAATCCAGCCCATAACAGGTGCCAACACAGCATCTTTGGCAGTTTCTTTGGCAATCTCAGCAGCATGGACTGGAAGCTTAGCAACAGTCTCCAGGAAAAGGTGTGAGTTTCAAGTTCAAAGTCCTCCTTGTGGCAAGGTAGTGGGCAACGACTCAGTGCATCAGCATGTCCAATGTCCTTGCCAGGCCTGTGCATCAGTTTGTAGGAATAGGCTGCAAGAAATTCAGTCCACCTCAGCATTCTTGGTGACAGGATATTAGGTGTAGGTTTGTCTCCTGCCACAATGCCTAGTAAAGGTTTGTGATCTGTAACAATGGTGAATGACCTGCCATACAGATATTCATGAAATTTCTTAACAGCTGCAACAACTGCTAAAGCCTCCTTGTCCAATTGGCTATAATTCCTCTCTGCTTTGGATAGCGTGCGAGAGTAAAATGCAATTGGGGCTTCCGTCCATTGGGAAGCCTGTGACTCAAAACCCCCCACTCCAAAAGGGGATGCATCACAAGTCAGAACAACAGGTAAATTCTCAGAGAATTGTATCAACACAGCATCAGACGTGATTAGTCTCTTAATACTGTTAAATGCTGACTGTTCCTTCCGCCCCCAGATCCAAACAGCATTCTTATCAAGTAGGCGATGTAAGGGCTCAGCAATAGATGCTTTGTGAGGTAGAAACATGTGGTAAAAGTTAATAAGGCCAAGGAAGGCCTGCAAATCTGCCTTGCATCGAGGTTTAGGGGCTTCATTGATTGCTTTAACCTTGGCATCAGTAGGATGGATGCCATGCTTGTCAATCATATACCCCAGGAACTCAACTCTGTCTGTTTTGAGTGTACATTTGTCTTCCTTGACTTTTAAACCCGCTTTTCTGAATCTGGTAAGGACTTCTCTGAGTCTTTCTTGAAGCTGAGTGTCATTTTCAGCAGAGATTAATACATCATCAAAATAAGGTACTATCCCTGGCAGTCCTTGCAACATTCTTTCCATAAGGCTCTGAAAAATGCCAGGTGCCACGCTTACTCCAAATTGTAGTCTTTTACATTTGAAGGCACCTCTATGGGTCACAATTGTTTGTGCCTCTGCAGTGGCATCATCAACTGTTAATTGTTGATATGCCTGAGCCAAATCCAGTTTAGCAAATACTGTACCCCTGCCAAGGGAATGGAGCAGATGATGCACAACTGGTACAGGATATGCGCTCTGCTGCAGCGCATGGTTAAGTGTCCCCTTGTAGTCACCACAGATTCTCACTGACCCATCAGCCTTGACTGGTGTGACTATGGGTGTTTCCCATCTGGAGTGGTCAGTAGGCTCTAAAACCCCTTGAGCAATGAGTTTATCTAATTGTGCATCAATTTTTCCTTTAAAGCAAATGGGACCCTCCTGGGCTTTAAACGAATTGGGGGCACCTTGGGGTCTAGGCTGAAAGCAATAGGGGTCCCCATATACTTGCCCAGTCCTTCGCTGAAGACCTCTGGAAACTCAGACTTCAAGGACTCTTCCCAGTCAGAACTGCTCACGTGATGGATGCCAGTCACCTCGATGCCAAGTGGTTTGAACCACTCAAGTCCCAGCAAACTTGGGCGATCCTTGTCCACGATGGTCAGGGGCAAACGTTTGGTGTGGCCTTTAAACTGCACATTGAAATCTCTCGCTCCAACTACTGGAATCTTGTTCCCTTGGTAGTCTTTGAGAGTCAGTGCTTGCTTCTGGAAATGCTTTTTCTGAATTTTGGGAAAAAGTCTGTGGATAGTGTCCCATGACACCATAGATAAATAAGAGCCTGAGTCCACTTCCATTTGGCAAGGCCTTCCTTCAATAAACACCTTCACATGTACTTTTCTGCTTTTTAAGGGTGAAGAATGACCAATAGTGATTGTTTGGTGCGTTTCATTCTTGCCATTTGCTTCTAAATTTTGCCCCATTTTTCAAGGAAATCGTTGGGCTTAAAGTCTCTATCAGGGAATTTCTTCCTAGCTGGTGGAGTTCTGGATGATTTGCAGACTCTGGCTATGTGACCCGTTTCTCACAACGTAGGCAAATGGAGTCAAAGAACTTGCAATCAGTGGGGTGGCCCCCACAGCCTCTGCAATAGAACCCTTGCCTGTTCTTCCCAGAGTCTTTTCTTTTCTTCTCCATTCTGAGTTTAAAAATCCCTCCTCTGCCTCACTGCCATCAGAATCAGAGTCTATTTGTTCGCAATGAGTAGATGTGGATTTATCCCCATCAGAATGGCTTGAGGCCTGGCTTGAGGCCTTGTTAATCTTTTCATGGCCGCTGCTGAGGACTTGGTGGCTTCCGCTGAAACAGCTTCTTCAATGGCCTCTTTAAGCGTGATCTTAGGTTTCATTAATAGTTTGCTTTGTAAAACCTTATCTTTAAGGCCTAAAACAAACCGATCACGCATGGCCTCTTCTAAGTTGGTAAAGTCACAAGCACCCCCAATGTCCCTTAAACTTGCCATGAAGTCATTAACATTCTCGCTATCCCCTTGATCCCGACGGTAAAATTCGTGTCTCTTAATGAGGCATGATACTTGTGGGTCGTAATGGGCTCTCAAAAGTTTTTCTAAATCGGGCCATTCCATTACCTTCAGCTCTGCTGCTCCCGCCAACGCCTTCGCCATTTTGAAGACTGCCGGACCGCAGTGCTTGAGAAAGACTGCCCTCTTCCGTCTCTCGGGGATGCCGGCGAGATCGTTCCCCTCCAGGAACATGTGGAAACGATCCGCATACGATTCCCAGTCTTCCGTCGCCGGATCGAATGGTGCTGGGGGCGTGTTCAGCGCAGCCATCTCGCTCAGTTGCTTGTTCGTCGCGTCGTCTTCTCTTCAGGGAAATCCCACCTTCGTCGCCAGTGTTAAGTTTGCATGAAGAGTCAGACGCGAGGAGTTCCAGCAAAGACTTTATTAGTGACTACAGCTCGAATGAACCCGTCCCGGCTTGGCTACGGCTGCTTCTTATAGCCTGCAGCCGTAGCTGCCAGCCAATGGGAGTGCAGGGTTTCTTCCCGCACTATTCAAACCAATACCATTTGACATTTTACAAGAACAGTTCAAATAAACCAATAACATTCAAACCTACATACATAACAAGTTTGACATCCGTATTCTAGTAATCAAAGGCCTTTTCATCATCCAGCAGAGGAAGAACAGCTGTTTCCAATTTATCTGTGGCACTATCATATCAATCAACTCTTACTTAGAGTTTGAAATGAGTGAGTTACAGTTGGCATTACTTTCTCTAGCTTCTTGACTAATATTGTATTTTATATTTTAGTGTCCATGTGAAGCAGAAATATTGGTTTATACATGTTATGGTGTCTTTCTCAGGTTTTAATATTATTTTACTATACTATGAAGAAAATAATGAAGAAAATATAGAAAGATACAATGATTGATTATAAAATCCTACAGTATAGATGTCAATAAGACTGTAAACATTTTATACCATTCAACTGAAAATGCATGTGATCTGAATGCATTCTCAGTTTCAAAGGTTGCAATAGTTCTGCAGACTAACTTGTTAGTTAAGTTCTGACAACTGAATTCTAGCCTTGCTTATTTTCCACTCCCACCCATCCCACCCCCTAAAAAATCTAAGTATATTTAATGGAGAATGTCCCTGACTTATATATTTAGGATCACGGCCTGAAAGTACTTGGTAGTGTCTGCCAGTTAATAAATAAGCAGAATAAAAACAAAATAATCCTCCTATTAACAGCATAAAACCCAGCAGCCTTCTCAAGATTTCTCAAAATTCATCCTTTAATCAGTCGATTGACAAGTGAATATATTTGATGGTTGAAAATGAAATACTCAGTTTTTGATATGGATTTTGAGTATGTCATGATTCCGAAGGAAACATCAAAGAGAATGACTTACAATTTTCATTAATGTAGATCATCTCAAGTGTTGGATAAACAGAGAGACAGAAGAGAAATTTAATTAATTAATTTAATCAATTAATCAATCAATTGAAAAGGTCATGTAAGCATTTCCATAATGAACTACTAGCTTTTAAAATGTGTAATAATCCCAAATAAGGAATAACATTCAACAGTAATATGATGGTCTACAGCATTTTGATGTAAGTAATGAAATGCATATAAAGAATGTTGTTCAGTTACATACTTTCAAATATTGTTCCCTTGGCCCAAAGCATGCAAAAAATAAATTTTGAAAAGCAAACTGCAATGTCCAAATATCTACTGTTATGTTCAAAGTTCACTTTTATATGCCCTCATTATCCACCAACGCTTTTCACCTCTAAAACTGACAAGCCTGTGTAATTGCAGTTCAGGCTTTTAGTTGCAAAGAACAATTTCCTCTTACCCTCAAACTTTCCCAAGGGAAGTAAATCGCTTTCTGCTGTGATTTACCAAACAACAGCTCTTAATCCTACCTGCTTTTTGTCACTTCCACACAAAATAGTCCTTGGTGACCTGGAAGAAGGTTTCAACTTCCTGTTGGCTATTAACCTCAACACCTCTTATTATTTTGGGAACAGCTAATCAGCCCAGCGTATCCTGTAATTATAGGAGACAAGTGGAAACTTGAAAAATACATAGAAAGCGTTCTTCTATTGGTCTGTTTTATAGCATATCTCTTTGTCTGCATGCAACCTATCCCTAGCCCCAAAAATATGTATTTGCTATGAAGATTTAATCCTTAAGATTCTTATTCTGCAGGTCCTCACCCATTTATCTTCACATTTAGGAAATTCAAAAAACTTACTATACCTCACTTTTACATTTCCTGTTTTAAGAAAAAGAATGTATTGGCTTTGTTAAAGAAAGCTGTCCAGTTTCTAGAAAAGAAACTTTAAACCTGATACTGGAGTAATATCAATTATCAAGAAGGGTCCCATCAGAATCCTCTTAATGATTTACTAAAGAATTTGTAGGATATTGTGTATTTTATGTACTTCTGGAATTTAAAAAAAGTAATCTGTCAGATTATTATCCTGGGTGGCGCAGTGGTTAGAGTGCTGTACTGCAGGCCACTTCTGCTGACTATTGGCTGCATGCAATCTGGCAGTTCAAATCCCACCAGGCTCAAGGTTGACTCAGCTTTCCATCCTTCCGAGGTGGGTAAAATGAGGACCCAGATTGTTGGGGGCAATATGCTGACTCTGTAAAAACCACTTAGAGAGGGTTGTAAAAGCGGTTGTAAAGCGGTACATAAGTCTAAGTACTACTGCTATTGCTTTTAAGAATTGAGCTGAGATCCTTTGATCTTATAGCCTTCTAATATATGAATCTATCCTTCTAGTAATAGAGTGACAGCATGGGAGTAGGAAGGAAATAGGAAGGGATGAAGAAATGTGCTCCTTTTTTATGGACTTTGTGAGGAAATCTCTCTTTGCACATTGAATTAGAACTCTAAACATAGCCAGAATTTGGAGGGGTAGTGGTGAATCCTAGAATCCAGCAGGTCCTTGGCCTCCAATTCAAACCCCATACATACCACATTCCAATTTTATGATTTTCTAATGTTGAAAATTCAACACTTAGGAAGGCAGAATGAGAAATCCATCATCAGATTACTTTTACATCAGGGAATATGAAATATGTACAGTTGAGGCAATGTCTAAGGGATATAGGATTGTATCAAAAAGAAGTTAGAAAACCACACCATTCAGAGCTTTTATTTTTGAATGTAAAAGTTGCAAACTCCAGGAAATTAAAGTTTCTATCAAGTTTTGTATTTTATTCTACATATACACATCAATATATAAACAGTGTGGCACCTAGGCATCATACATTTGGTGCAAACAAAAATAACAACATTAATCATATCTCTTACATTTTGTATTGGATCCGTACCAATCGGGCTTCCGACCCGGTTTCAGCACGGAGACGGCATTGGTCGCACTGATGGATGATCTCTGGAGGGCCCGGGACAGGAGTTTTTCCTCTGTCCTGGTCCTATTAGACCCCTCAGCGGCTTCCGATACCATCAACCATGGTATCCTTTTGCGATGCCTCGAGGGGTTGGGACTGGGGGGCACTGTTCTTCGGTGGTTCACCTCCTACCTCTCGGGGTGGTCGCAATCGGTGTTGGTAGGGGGGCAGAGGTCAACCCCGAGGGTGCTCTCTTGTGGGGTCCCTCAGGGGTCGGTCCTCTCCCCTCTTTTATTTAACATCTACCTGAAGCCGCTGGGTGAGATCATCCGTGGTTTTGGGGTGAGATACCATCAGTACGCGGATGACACCCAGCTGTACATCTCCACCCCAAACCAGATCAGTGATGCCCTCTCCCTGATGACCCATTGTCTGGATGTGGTGCGGATTTGGATGAACGGGAACATGCTTCGACTCAATCCAGCCAAGACTGAGTGGCTGTGCATACCTGCATCTCGGCCCAGTCAGGAATATCCATCTTTGGCCATAGGGGGAGAGGTGTTGCCCCCTGTGGATAGGGCGTGGAATCTGGGGGTCCTCCTGGACATACGGCTCCGGTTGGAGGAGCAGGCGGGAGCCGTCGCCAGGGGGGCCTTTGCCCAGCTCCGCCTTGTTCGTCAACTTCGCCAATTTCTGGACTGAGATGCCCTGCACACAGTCACCTTGTCACCTCCAGACTCGACTACTGCAACGCTCTCTATCTAGGACTGCCCTTGCATACCATCCAGAGATTGCAGCTGGTGCAGAATGCAGCCGTGCGGGTGGTGATGGGAGTCTCCCAATTCTCCCATATTACCCGCCTCCTGCGCAGCCTGCATTGGTTGCTAATTGCACTCTGGGTGAGATTCAAGGTTTTGGTTTTAACATACAAAGTCCTACATGGCATGGGTCCTCAATACTTAAGGGAGCGACTCCTGCCGATATCGAATGCCAACCGCCCTGTGCGAACACACAGGCAAGGACTCCTCGGGGTCCCGTCAGCAAGTCAATGTCATCTGGCGGTCCCCCCGATGACGAGCCTTTTCTGTCGCGGCCCCTGACCTTTGGAACCAACTACCCCTGGGGCTCCGCCTGGCCCCTGACCTTCGCACCTTCCACCATGATTTGGAGACCTGGTTGTTTGACCAATCTGGGCTGTGACCCCTCCCTGGGGGGGGGGGTTCTTAAATTATTTTAAATTTTTAACTATTATTGGGCTTGTGACTGGTTTAATTCTTTTTAAATTATTTATAATTGTTGCTGTTTTAGTTGTGAGCCGCCCCGAGTCTTCGGAGATGGGGCGGCATACAAGTCCAAATAATAAATAAATTAATTAATTAATTAAATTATAATCCTTCATTATTTAATTATTCAATATTCCAATGCATTCTTCTATGCCAATCACCATATTATTTAAATATACATAATAATTTCATTATTCAATTTCTTCTTTTGTTTTTATCTTTAAAAAAAGCAGCTCTTTTGGCGAGCAGTGTGATTCCAGGTTTTTATATTTCAATACAAACACAAGCATAGTTACATATTCATCTTTCTTGTTCAATTTCATATCACATTATTACTTATTCTATTTTCTTTTAAATATTCTCAAATATTAAATTCATTAAACTTATTTTATCCAATTTCAGTTCATATCTTATTTCATTTTTCTTAAAATATTCTCATACCTTGCTTTACAATATTATCTAAGATTCTTATTTCGTTTCTATATTGACTACACGTATTACTTTTATCTGTCACATTTGCAATTTTAGCACATACTGTTATTCCATTTATTATTCAATAATTCATCCTTGTTCTAGTAGTTCAAGAAATTGTCCCCTTTGATGGTCGATTCGAGCTTACCACCTATTTACCTTGTACTTTTCTGCCATTTATTCCCTTTAAAATTAAAGTTTGTATCAAGAAGAAAAACTGAAGGAAAGAACTTTCCCTGCTGTACCAGGTTAATTAATCTTTTTGTTAGGACTAATTTCTACAAAATAAATTTTTTAAAAAAGATGAAGATTTGCATTTTCAAATATATTGTTTTATTATTCCAGGGAAGCATCTGACCCATAAAAAATAAAAATAGTGAAATCCAGAAGACAATACCTAAACTAGTTTTTTTCCCATCGGTAATTAATTTTTGCACTGGTAGCTAGTTCAGAATAAATACCTGGTTTGAACTGGAGGAATAATTATATTACAGCATCTCCCAGATGAAGGGACTACTTCTCAAATTCTGTACATTTACATGGTTCTAGAAATAATGTCCTTTGCTAATTCTTTGTTTTATGTGTGTCTATCAGCAGCACATTTAATTTCAGGGTATTTTACATTTCATATGTTTTACTAATAATTACAAAATTTTATACCAAGCCATTTGTGTTAATGAAGACAGAAAACATAGTTATTAGTGACAGTAAATAGAGTATGCATTCTCTACCTAACTGCAGTCCTTTAGCTAAAGTTTCTATATTCAGTTCCATTGGAAACAGATACTCATATTAAGTTTGAGTGACAGTTGACCTTGCAGTTCACCTTTTCTTATAGGTGAAGAAAGGCAGTTTTGAGAGATAATGATATCCAAGCCAAACAACCAGCTATATGCTGTATGTTATTGCCTTGGGTGCATAACATCAAAGTCTCTTTCAATCCTTCCATAACTGAAAAGCTCAGTGGCATGTCCACTGTAGAATTAACTTGCTCAGGCCACTCTTAGGATTTGTCACGTTATTTCCCATTCTCCTCAGCATTGTGATTGTGGACACTGGCTATTTAACCAAGGCAAAAAGAGACAGAAAATGTACTAAAAAGCATTCTCCATGGAGCAGCTTCTCTTTAAGATTTAAGGTGCTGTAATAATTAAAATTGATTAGAAATGAGGGAGACCCAGTAAATGTCCACAGCTGGCTATGGAACCTCTCCGAGTAACCTTGCAAAAGACCAATGACGAACTACCCTACAAGATTGCTGTCCTGAGGCAAAATGGATTATTCTGGAAGAAAGATAGGATATAAATCTAACTAAAAGAGAGGATCAGAGATGGTATTCAGCAGGTTCTAACCAGTTCTGCAGAACCAGTAGTGGAAATTTTGAGTAGTTCGGAGAACCCATAAATACCACCTCTGACTGAAGATTTTACAGTATCCTTCCCCTGCCACACCCACCAAGCTATGCCCACAAAACTGGTAGTAAAAAAAAATGAATCCCACTACTGGAGAGGATGCAACAGAAAGTAGCCAGAAAAAGGAGGTAGTTAACATCGTAGTTGCACAGAAATATTGGAAGAATGAAACTTATTGAATGTTAATGCTTTTTTTTGTCATGGACTCCTCCTTTGATCTTCCACTATGAATAACATTTTATTGGGGGTGGTAATGGTGAGGATCAATTGGACTGATTATGTGCCATCAAGTCAGTGTCAAATCTTAGTGATCACATAGATTTTCTATATAACAATCAATTTTCTCAAATATAATCTGTCCCTAACCTGATCTTTCAGGACGTCCAGTAATAAACCCATCACACTGTAACTGAGTTCTTCCGCCTTGTTGCTAATCATATAACACAAAACCATCCTCTTTTCTTTCCTTCTACCTTTCCCAGCAACATAACCTTTTTAAGAGAGTTAAATCTTTGCATGTTGTTTTCAAAGTAGAATAATCTGAGCTTGCCTCCAGTGAGAACTCTAGGTTGAAATGGCAAGTAGTACTAGCAAAATCCAAGCAAACAATTCTGAGTACATTTTATTTATTATTTATTTTTTTGGGGACTTGTATGCTGCCCCATCTCCGAAGACTCGGGGCAGCTCACAGCAAAAACATCAACAGTATATACAATAATAAATAGTTAAGAAAAAATTAAACTAACAAGCCCGAAAGTTAAATGCTAAAAGCATAAAACCACCCCACCCACAGAGGATCACAGCCCGGATTGGTCGAATAACCAGGTCTTCAGATCATGGCGGAAGGTGCGGAGATCAGGGGCCAAGCAGAGCCCCAAGGGGAGTTGGTTCCAGAGGTCAGGGGCCGCGACAGAAAAGGCTCGTCGTCGGGGAACCACCAGCCGGCACTGGCCGGCAGACAGGACCCCAAGGAGTCCTTGCCTATGTGCTCGCACAGGGCGGTTGGCATTCGATGTTGGCAGGAGTCACTCCCTTAAATATTGAGGACCAATGTCATGAAGGACTTTGTATGTTAAAACTAAAACCTTGAATCTCACCCGGAGTGCAACCGGCAACCAATGCAGGCAGCTCAGGAGGGGGGTAACATGGGAGAATCGGGGAACTCCCATCACCACCCGCGCCACCGCATTCCGCACCAGTTGCAATCTCCGGATGGTATGCAAGGGCAGTCCTAGATAGAGAGCGTTGCAGTAGTCGAGTCTAGAGGTAACAAGGGCATGAGTGACTGTGCGCAGGGCATCTCGGTCCAGAAAAGGGCATAGTTGACGAACAAGGCAGAGCTGGGCAAAGGCCCCCCTGGCGACGGCTCCCACCTGCTCCTCCAACCGAGCCGTACGTCCAGGAGGACCCCCAGGTTCCGCGCCCTATCCACAGGGGGCAACACCGCTCCCCCTATGGCCAAAGATGGATAATCCTGACTGGGCCGAGATGCCGGTATGCACAGCCACTCAGTCTTGGCCGGGTTGAGTCAAAGCATGTTCCCGCTCATCCAAATCCGTACAGCATCCAAACATTGGGTCATCAGGGAGATGGCATTGCTGATTTGGTTTGGGGTGGAGATGTACAGCTGGGTGTCATCCGCGTACTGATGGAATCTCACCCCAAAACCACGGATGATCTCGCCCAGTGGCTTCATATAGATGTTAAATAGCAGGGGGGAGAGTACCGACACCTGAGGGACCCCGCAAGAGAGCACCCTCGGGGTCGACCACAGCCCCCTGGCCAATACTGATTGCAACCGCCCCGAGAGGTAGGAGGCAAACCACCGAAGCACGGTGCCTCCCATTCCCAGCCCCTCGAGGTGTCACAAAAGGATACCATGGTCGATGGTATCAAAAGCCGCTGAGAGATCTAATAGGACCAGGACAGAGGAAAAACCCCTGTCCTGGGCCCTCCAGAGATCATCCATCAGCGCGACCAATGCCGTCTCCGTGCTGAAACCAGGTCGAAAGCCCGATTGATACGGATCCAGGTAGTCCGCTTCATCCAGGAAAAGTGGAAACTGCTGAGCCACCACACTCTCAACAACCTTCGCCAAAAAGTGAAGGTTGGAGACTGGACGAAAGTTATCTAACACGGTCGGGTCCAGGGCAGGCTTCTTCAGGAGGGGTCTCACCACCACCTCCTTCAAGGCAGAGGGAAAAACACCCTCCCTTAGTGAAGCATTGACAACTGCCCGGAGCCAACCGCAGGTGACCTCCCTGGCGGCATAAGCCAGCCAGGAGTGGCACGGGTCCAACAAACATGTGGTGGAACTCAGCCGCCGCATGATCCTGTCCACTTCATCCTCAGAAACAGCATCAAACTCATCCCAAATCACATTGGCCAGACTGCCTGTATCCCATTCCTCAGACCACTGCAAATCAGAGGACAACCTGCTCCGAATTTGAGCGATTTTATCCAACAGATGTTGAACAAACTCCTCAGCTCTTCCCCGCAATGGGTCCGCATCCCCCTCCAGACGAAGGAGGGAGCTAGTAACCTGAAACAGGACTGCTGGGCGATTATCTATGGATGCTATGAGGGTGGAGAGATAAGACCTTCTCACCTCCCTCATAGCTACCAGGTAAGTCCGAATATGGGCTTTTAGCTGGGCTCGATCGGACTGGGAGCGGGTGGACCTCCACCTGCTCTCTAAGCCCCTCCGACGGCGCTTCATCTCCCGGAGTTCCTCTGAATACCAGGGGGCCATCCAGGATCCACGACACGTGAGGGGTTGCATGGGGACAACCCTGTCGAGGGTGTCCGACGTGGCCTGTTGCCAAGCAAGCGTCAGATCCTCGACAGAGCTGTGGGCAAGGGAAGAGACCCCAGCTTCGCCTGGAACCTCTCTGGGTCCATAACGCGCCTAGGGCGGAACCATCTAAGCGGCTCCTCGTCCCAGCAGTGGGGGGCGGCTTGTTGGAAGACCAGCTGTAGGAGATAGTGATCAGACCATGGAACGGGCAAAGCCATAACAATGGCTTGCCCTCTGTCACTACGCCACTGCTCAGAAACAAAAACTAGGTCAGGAGTGTTTCCCCCCTCATGAGTCGGGCCCAAGATTAATTGGGTCAGGCCCATGGCTTCTATAGAAGCCATGAATTCCTGGGCCAATCCCGACGTTCCCCCCAGGGAAGGCAAGTTGAAGTCCCCCAAGACGATAAGGTCTGGGAACTCCACCGCCACCCCCGAGAGGATGTCGAGGAGCCCAGGCAGGGCTGCTGTCACACAGCTGGGAGAAAGGTATGCAAGCAGCAAGTCCACCCGACCATTAGCCCCCCACCTCAGGAGGAGGGTCTCACTCCCGCCTATTACCCCACCAAGACGGAGTGGCTGTTCTTACCGGCATCTCGGTCTTTATTGGATGTACCATCTTTGGTCATGGGGGGAGAGGTGTTGCCCCCCGTGGATAGGGCGAGAAACCTGGGTGTCCTCCTGGATTCACAGCTCGGTTTGGAGGAGCATGTGGGAGCTGTGGCCAGGGGGGCTTTTGCCCAGGTTCGGCTAGTTCGCCAGCTTCGCCCTTATTTGGACCAAGATGCCCTTCGAACTCATGCACTTGTCACCTCTAGAATCGACTACTGCAATGCTCTCTACATGGGGCTCCCCTTGCGGACCGGAGGCTTCAGCTGGTGCAGAATGCAGCCAGCGGGCTGTGATGGGGTATCCTGATACTCCCATGTTACACCCCTCCTGCGTGGCTTGCATTGGTTGCCGGTTGCCTCCCGGGTCGCCTTCAAGGTATTAGTAACAACTTATAAAGCCCTTAATGGCTTGGGTCCAGGGTACTTGCGGGAACGCCTCCTGCCAGCATCATTTTCCGATCGCCCTGTTCGCTCTCATAGGAGGGGCCTCCTTGGGGTGCCGTCGGTCAGGCATTGTCGGCTGGCGGTCCCCAGGGCTAGGGCCTTCTCTGTGGGAGCACCTGCCCTTTGGAATCAGCTCCCCGTGGATCTCCGTTTGGCCCCTGACCTCCGCTCCTTCTGCCGGGACCTGAAGACTTGGTTGTTTCAACGGGCCGGCCTGGAATGACCTGGGGGTTGGGTTTTATTTTTAACTGTATTCAGTTTGTTTATTTGTTTAATTCTTTTTATTGTAAATTTTTCTCTGTTTTAATGTTCGCCGCCCTGAGTCCTTAGGGAGTAGGGTGGCATACAAGTCAAATAAATAATAATAATAATAATATTTCTGAAACAGTGACATCCCTTGGAAACAAGGCCTCCCGGATAATCACAGCCACCCCACCACCCCTACCCTGGGCCCGCGGCTGATGCACAACCTGAAAACCTGGAGGGCATAATTCAACCAGAGGGACACCACCCTCTGGGCCCAACCAGGTCTCGGTGATACAAGCTTTTGTCCTGTAATGTGGTTGTTAAGCACTTAGAGGCAAGGGACTTAAATCAGCCTTACATATTTCCCATCTTCCCATTCCTATCGTTTTCTGAAGGCTCGAGGATGGATAGAAAGTGCTTCAACTCAACAGTGGGAATGAGGACAAACCCCATAAGTCAGCTTCTGAATAAACACCAGTGACATGCATATATTCACCCCATGAACATATTCACCATCAGGTTGTATTATTATTATTATTATTATTTATTAGACTTGTATGCCGCCCTTCTCCCTAAGGACTCAGGGAGGCTCACAGAATAAAAAATACAATACAACAAATTAATTAAAAAAGGATTAAACAATACAAGCCTAATTTAAGAACAAAACAATTTAAAACTATTAAAATGTTTTTTTTAAAAAAACAGAACCCCCCCCCTTCTTGGTTCAGTCCAGGCCAGCCTGCTGAAATAGCCAAGTCTTTAAGTCTCAGTGGAAGGAGCGGAGATTTGGAGCCAAACGAAGGTCCACAGGGAGTTGATTCCACAGGGTGGGTGCCCCCACAGAGAAGGCCCTACCCTGGGCACTGCCAGCCGACAATGTCTAGTCGACGGTATCCCAAGGAGGCCCTGTCTGTGGGAATGTACAGGACGATCAGAGTGTGATGCCAGCAGGAGATGTTCCAGCAAGTACCCCGGACCCAAGCCATGTAGGACTTTATATGTTGTATGGTGTCTTCCTACACTATGGGGTTTAAAGAAAATGAAAAAGTGAATGAATGAATGAATGAATGAATGAATGAATGAATGAATGAATAAGGATGGGTGGGTGGGTGGATGGATGGATGGATGGATCTGATATCTCTAGATATTAAGATCATAAATTTGACAATGGTTTGTCTTAATAAATACAGAACCCTAAAAACCCTGGATTTTGAGCTGTAGATAAACATTTCATATAAATATGCAGATCTGTAGTAGTATCTTACTGAATGTGCTGCTACACGATTAAATCACATAGTGTACAATCATTTGTAATACTTCCCATACCAACCAGATGCCTCCCAGGTTTGTGGGGACAACAGTTCCTATTATTTCCAGACAACTAGTGCTGTGAAATCATACCAAAATAATTAATCACTACACTCAGAAGACAGTTTTCTGGATGTGGCAGATATCCTCTCTGCTTTGTGGAAAGTCACTCAGAGAAATTGAAGGCATTTGCTGTTAGACTTTAACTGTTCAAGCCTTCCAGCTGCTTACACTGGGGAAATAGTGTTAAGTTTTCATGAGGAGGCAGACACGGAGTGCTTCAGCTCTTAAGTTTATTGTGACTTTCAGCTCAGAACGGACCCGCTTTGGCTGGGCTGCGGCTGCTACTTATAGCCAGCAGCCGCAGTTGACAGCCAATCAGAGTGCAGGGTTTTCCCGCACTTTTTAAACCAATCATTTCTAACATTTTACAAGAACAGTTCAAACTAAACCAATGACTTCAAACCTGCATACATAACAAATAGCACCTGCTGTTTCCAACACCATTTTATGGACATGATATTGCAGAAGGTGGAGGAAGTGGGAGAGGCTGCTGCTTCCTGTGCTGCAGAAGGGGATGGGGAGATAAAGATCTGCTGATAGATCTCCTAGGTGATTTGAAACAGATCAGCATGGACTTATGACTCCAATTGCTTCATTAATAGTAAATAAACAAGACTTTCTATCCATCCAACGACAATAAAAAATGTAGGAAACCAATAAGTACTCAAATAATCTGTAATATGAAGAAGAATCTGTCTAAATGTAGGTTTGTGAAATGACAAATCCTTCAACATTATCAATGCTTTTTAAGGGAATGTTGATAACTCAATGAATAAATCTCCAGATAAAGTCTGGAATCTTTGTTGCCATCATAGTAAGGGCTCCTTGTTAAATTAAAAAAATCTGAGCGCTGCCGATGATGTCAGTTCTTTGGTCTCTTAAATGGGGGTGGAGCTTTGTGGAGGAAGATCAATAATGTCATAACTGTTATGTCATATGGCCTTAGGTAAGGTTCCAGCTAGAAAAGATTCTCCAATTCTGATGTACAGCCAGGTTATGTCATCACTATGCCTGATAAGATCTGAGCATTGATTGCGAAACCTACACCTCCATGCCTTTGACTTGATAGTAAGTTGTGGTGTTTTTTTCTCTCCCTCTAATGCTATAGTTACAGACAAATTAGATTCACTGAGTGGGAAGGAAAACCCAGTTCTGTCTACTGTCAGACACAGAAGAAACTGTGTTGCCCAAATAATACAGACCAGTGTGAATCACCATGCTTTTTAAAATGTCATTTTGGTGGCCAGAACCCAAGGGGGAGAAATGAGGACTCTGCTTGGTGGTTGAAATAATACATAAGTGTATTATGTGTACCAGTGGGCATGAATTTTGTTGAAATTCTTAAATGTGTTAAGATTATTCTTCAGAATACAATCCATGCTAAGTTTAGGGACTTAGGGTTTATTTTTAAAGCCTTAAAGCACATATCTGAGGGCAGGATTTTAATTGTTGATTATACCATTTCATTTTAACAGATTAAATTTTGGTTTATGTTTTTATCTTTTTATTATAAATTATCCAGAGATTTTTATAATCTGTAGAATATAAAGCCTTATGAAATAACATTTTAATCATCTTCACTATCCAAGTGAGTAACTTAAATATGTTATTTGTTATATAAGCACAACTAATGTGTCTGGTTTCAAAATTCCAATAACAGGATGACTAAGTTATGACCATTAGACATGGAGAAGATAATTTTCTTTCCCTGTAGATGCCATCTTCCAGTTAATTCTAGATTTTAAAGCGGCAATTTGTATTTCCTTGATTCAGATTTCATTAGTTCCAAGGGAAGCTTTATTTCCAGACAAGAAGCAGTTGAGAGAAGCTTTCATTACCACTTCCTCCAGTCCTAGTACAACAATTCTACAGGGAGTCCTCAACTTACAACTGTAACTGGGATCAGAAATCTGGTCATAAGTCATTACTGTTATAAATTGAGTTACCAAGTCACCAAAAGTAATTTTCCAGGTTTTTTTACGGCAGTTGTTAAGCAAATGCTGTGAATATCAAATAAATTCATCCATCTGAATATTGTTGTTTTTAACCAAAAACTAGCAAAAAAGATCTCAAATCACAATCACATGATCAGGGAACACCACAACAGAACATAAAGCTGATCTGCATGACATGCAGTCATGTGGTTTCAGAGAAATGGAGAATAACAATTTACAATGGCCAGGGCTTTATGGGCCATAAAGCACCTGTTCCATGCCGTTGTAATTTTGAGCAATCACTAAACAACAGGTCACAAATTGAGGCCTTCCTGTAGTCCTAATTATTGGTTTTCACAATTGTCATTTAAATGTTAAAAACTATTCATTTTAATTACAACCTCACAATTAATATTAAGCTTACTTTTTGTAAAACATATAAAGATAGCATTTCCTGTCTTGGTGCTTTCCAAATATTCCAACTCCTTAATCCCCAACTACCATAATTAATATGGTGAATCTCTTTCCCTATTTAACCTTTACAATAACTTCATAAAGGTAGGTTAAATTTGGAGCCTGTGTTGCCTAAGGCTGAATATCTTTGCTTGCGTTTCATAGCCAGGAAGCAGAAATAGCACACAGGACTAAAAGATCAAAGCTGGGAGACTTCAGGAAAGTCCCAAGTAAAACCAGAACTAAGCCATAAATTAAGAATGCAAACTGTACAACAGTCTGAGTTTCCAGGTGCCAAGGAAACAAGATAATGTGAATGTCAAGAATAAGAATTATGACCATGGATTCCAACTGGGAATCCTTGAGTTCTTGAGATGCATTTATAAATAACATTTGTTCAGCCCTTCCTCCCTTCAAACTTGGCCAAATTAATTTCAGGAAGTCCATTTTTTATTCCTCCTGGAGACCCTTTCCTCATTTCTATGTAACTGTGGCACAAACATGCCCTATAATGACCTGTTTTTCTTGCTTTGTTTTCTTGATGTTGTCTTCGTCCGGTCCCTAGCCCCTTCATCAAACAGCCCTAAGTCATCCTTGTACTGGTTTAAAATAGCATTTTCTCCTTTATCTCAAATGGACTCCATAGAATGGTAGAGGACAGGAAGGCCTGGAGGAATGTTGTCCATGGGGTCGCGATGGGTCGGACATGACTTCGCAACTAACAACAAAAAGCTTTACTGCAGATATAATCTACTGTGTTAACCCAGCCATTCTGTCAAGAGTCCAGCTAGGTGATTCCTAGGGACTGGGATCAGCTGGAGACTTTTGGTCATTTTAGGCTGAACCGGAGCATTATATTTGAGGCCCATTCTGCTTTGGGCTGAAGGATGATCCAATTCTTTTACTGCCAACCTCTTTGCTTGTAAACTCCAGGTCTTCAAGGTGATCCCTGGCTCAGAAATTAGGAGCAGTTTGATCAGCAACTGAAACAGCAGAAGAGATATTATTCTCTCCATTCTCATAATCTATTCAGGCTGCCTTTGAATATAAATGGAACATTATCCTGGGATGAACAAAACAAACCTGGTGGTCTCATTTAGTTCAGATGTTTTTGCATGGCATCAATTGATGATTGGATAGATTTAGCATGGTTGTGGCTACTTAGCTGTCTTCTTCAGCTGAAGCCCCATCTCACATTGAAGAGGTGATGTTTGCACACTGGTTGGTGATGTTTGGTGGTGGTAGTGAGGGAAACAAAGCTGTGGAATCCATCATACATGCTCCTTGATGTATCCTACACACTATAAATAAGGACAGCCCCCATTTGCCAACATTGTCTCCATGGCAGGATAAGGCTTGTCAAGAGGGATAGCAGATTTTATGTTGGTGAAATGATAGCACTTACATTTATCCAATGGAAACTGAATCAACACATGCATTAGACACACACAACTCTGCTCTCATGGACTTTGAGTCACTCTAAGGTCTTCTGTCTCTAGGCCAGACACAGGCAGGTTAGAACCTGCCTCAGCTATTTTTAGACAGAAATGCTTCTTGAGCTTTCTCTGGTAAACCAGATATGAAGAACAAAAAGCAGCTGGGTGGGAAAATAATGACATGGACCAAGATAACCCAGAGATCTTCCTGGTCAATGGACATGTGACCTTGGATCTCTCTATTCCAAGTTTAACACACTAACCACTAAACTAAACTGCCATTCTTTTTTTTTTACACAATGTGTAATTGGCTATTCTAATTTGAACTAGCAATATCTACTTCTCATACATGTAAGATGTCATTTCTTTTCTCTTAATGGTCAAACTGTTAGAGATGCAGTTGATGGAGATACAAAACTGAGACTCCCATCTTCAGTATTTTGGGTTGCATCCTAGTAAGAACAAAGTGCCAGTTCAGGTCTGAGGAAACTACTGTGCAAGCAGCCTTTTCTCTCTAATGAAACCTTGTCAGCCTGTCTCTCTGCCTGCCTGCCTGCCTGCCTGCCTGCCTGCCTGCCTGCCTGCCTGCCTGCCTGCCTGCCTGCCTGCCTGCCTCCCTCCCTCCCTCCCTCCATCCATCCATCCATCCATCCCTGGTGGCACAGTGACTAAAGTGCAGTATTGCAGGCAACTCTGTCCATAGCGGGGAGTTTGACCCTGACAGGGCTCAAGGTTAACTCCTATTCTATGCTATGCTATGCTATGCTATGCTATGCTATGCTATGCTATGCTATGCTATGCAAATATCACAACTGTTTTTGTCTTGCTGTTCATATTTGGCCATTCATGTGGGCCTCTGCAGATTTAAAACAATCTTAATTACAGAGGAAATATTAGAAGAAATGTTAGAGGTTTTAATTCTAACTTTGATTTTGCATTTGGATTTATCTGATCTATCTGGGAAGGTATTTTGGTTAACCTTGTCAAGCATTTTCATTTCCACAAGGAAAAATATATGAAACAGCACTTATCCTTCCTTTCGGAAACTTGTGGCCTGAACAACAAAAGGAAACATGATTCACATGATTTTTTTTTTTGCAAAATATACATTGCAAAGCTTCTATCTCTATGCAATTAACTCAGAATGATGGATTTTTAATTACCTGGTACAAAGCTCGCTAAGAGAGATAGCTTTAGTCTTTCATCTTATGAAGTTTATTAACAAAAGCCATGGGCTTTTGCAAAAAGCCAACTGTCTTGTGTGTTTCTGTATAAATAAATGCGGATAACCAGCCTAATATCCATGTTTAGCCTGGGTGCCATAAAACTACTGTATAACTCATATAATATTAGGATGTATTTCTACTTTTGGGTGTGTCATTGAATTCCACGCCTTCTGGCTAGCCGAAATCATCAGAAGATAAATGACTAGGACTTTCAAAAAGTGTTTTCTGAACATATTTAAGAAGCACGAGACATTTATTTGAGCCACATATGTATTTATTTATATCAACATTGTGCAAGCAATTGTTTCAAATCAAATATATCAGAAAAAGGTATGTATCGCATTGCTGAGGATGAGGAGCAAAAAGTAATATCTGGTATCTTAATTCTGGAAGAAATGTTTTAGGCTAGATCCTAAATAGTAAGAGTGTATGCTGGAATTACCAGTCTGAATTCCAAGATGGAAGATGATATTTCAAAGTAGATTTTCACTTACTTGGAATAAAGTAGAACAGGGGTGGCCAATCTTGGCAACTTTAACACTTGTGGACTTCAACTCCCAGAATTCCTTAGCCAGCTTTGCTGAAGTTGAAGTCCACAAGTCTTAAAGTTGCCAAGGTTGGACACCCCTGAACTAGAAGGACTGACGCAAATGTTCTGGTCCTGATTTGTTCTCCAAAGGTTCAGCATACCATAGAGGATTCGCAATCACAACCAGAACAATCACAACAACCCTTCATTGGAGTTTATTATTTTATTAATTCGACTTATATGCCGCCCCCTCTCCAAAAAGGACTCAGGGCGGCTCACAGCTAAAAAATACAACAATAAATAAATTAGTTAAAAACATATTAAACAGATTCAAGCCGAATTAAAGTTAAAACCCCATAGTTAAAATAAAACCGACCCCCAGAGAATCAGCACAGCCCGGATTGTGAAAAGAGCCAGGTCTTCAAATCGTGGCAGAAGGTGCGGAGATCGGGGGCCAACCGGAGCTCCAGAGGAAGAAGATGCCACAGAGTGGAAGCCGCCACAGAGTAGGCCCTCCCCCGGGTTGCCGCCAAGCAACATTGAGTCGCAGACAGCACCCCAAGGAGACCCTGTCTGTGAGCCCGTACAGGGCGGTTGGTATTTGATGCTGGGAGGAGTCGTTCTCGTAAATAACCTGGACCCATGCCATGCTGGACTTTGAATGTTAATACCAAAACCTTGAATCTCACCCAGAGGGCAACTGGAAGCCAATGTAGGTTGCGCAGGAGGGGTGTAATATGGGAGAATCAGGAGGCTCCCATCACTACCCACGTGGCTGCATTCTGCACCAGTTGAAGCCTCCGAGTGGTACACAAGGGCAGTCCTAGGTAGAGAGCGTTATAGTAGTTGAGTCAGGAAATGACGAGTGCCTGAGTGACTGTGCGCAGGGCATCTCAGTCCAGGAATGGGCGCAACTGGCGAACCAGCCGGATCTGGGCAAAGGCCCCCCTGGCCACGGCCCCCACCTGCTCCTCCAATTTGAGCCGTGAGTCCAGGAGGACTCCCAGATTCCATGCCCTGTCCACGAGGGGCAACACCTCCTCCCCCATGACCAAAGATGGAATATCCAAACTGGACTGAGATGTCGGTATGCACAGCCACTCTGTCTTGGCTGGATTGAGTCAAAGCATGTTCCTGTCCATCCAGGTCCGCACTGCTTCCAGACAACGGGACATCACGGAGAGAGCATCACTGATGTGGCCTGGGGTGGAGATGTATAACTGTGTATCATCAGCATACTGATGATTACTCACCCCAAAGCCACGGATGATCTCACCCAGCAGCTTCATATAAATGTTGAACAGGAGGGGTGAGAGGACCGACCCCTGGGGCACCCCACAAGTGAGATACCTTGGAGTCGACCTCTGCCCCCCTGCCAACACTGTTTGCAAACATCCCGAGAGGTAGGAGGAGAACCACCATAAAACAGTGCCTCCCACCCCAACCCCGAGTTGCAACAGGATACCATGGTCAATGGTATCGAAAGCCGCTGAAAGATCTAACAGGACCAGGACAGAGGAAGAACCCCTGTCCCAAGCCCTAGAGAGATCATCAATCAGCGCGACCAATGCTGTCTCCGTGCTGTACCGGGCGGAAGCCTGATTGGTACGGATCCAGGTAGTCTGCTTCCTCCAGGAAAAGTGGCAATTGCTGGGCCACCACACTCTCAACAACCTTCGCTAAAAAGCAAGCGTTGGAGACCGACGAAAGTTGTTCAACGCGGCTGGGTCAAAGGCAGGCTTCTTCAGAAGGGGCCTCACCACCACTTCTTTCAGAGCAGCAGGGAACAGCCCTCCCTTAACGAAGCGTTGACCACTGCCCGAGCCAGCCGCGTGACCTCCCTGGAGGCATAAACCTCCAGGAAGGGTCCAATAAAGGGCACAGGTCCAATAAACATGTGGTGGAGCTCAGCTGCCGCATAATCCTGTCCACTTCATCCTCAGAAACAGGATCGAACTCAGTCCAATCACATTGGCCAGACCACTCGCATCCCCATCCTCAGGCCACTGCAAGTCCGAGCGCAACCCTTCCCAGATCTGAGCGATTTTATCCTGCAGATACTGGCCAAATTCCTCAGCTCTGCCCCACAAAGAGTCCGCCACCCCCCGCCCAGCTGCAGGAGGGAGCGGGCGACCCCAAACAGGGTGGCTGGGCGGTTATCTGGATGCTATGAGGCGGAGAAATAAGATCTTCTCGCCGCCCTCACCGCTACCAGGTAAGTCCTAATATGGGCTCTTGACTGGGCTCGGTCAGATCCGGAGCAGGTTGCCCTCCACCTGCTCTCTAGTCCCCTTCTGCGACGCTTCATCTCCCAGAGCTCCTCGGTATACCAGGGAGCTGACCGGGATCTGTGTCGAGTAAGGGGACGCATGGGGACAACCCTGTCGAGAGCCCCTGGGGCCAACTGTTGCCAGGTAGCCTCAAGGACCTCGGCAGGGCTGTGGGTAAGGGATGCAGGAAAAAACCCCAGCTCTGCTTGGAACCTTTGGACCTTTGGAGTTGCCTTGGACAAGGCCTGAGAAGGGAAAAGAAAAGACACCAATCAACGAAATTGCTCACCACAAATCAGGCCACAGTCCATCCATCACTGATTACACTGATCCTTATCACAAGTTCATGAAAAAGAGATCATGGATTAGCTGGATAATTCATCCATTATGTAATCTCATTGTTTCCCAAATTAATTAAGACTATCGACATTTTTTAAAAAAAAAGATAGTACAGGTATTTCTCGACTTACAACAGTTTGTTCAGTGACCATTTGAAGTTACAACTGAACGGAAAAAGTGACTTGTGACCATTTTTCACACTTGCAACCGTTGTAGCATCTCCATGGTCATGTGATCAAAATCCTGATCTTTGGCTACTGACTCGTATTTGCAGATCATGTGATCGCTTTTGTGACCTTCTGACAAGCAAAATCAGTGGAAAAGCCAGATTCACTTAACAACCATTTTCTAGCTTAACAATTGCAGCGATTCACTTAACAACTGTGGCAAGAACGGTCCTAAAATGGAGCAAAACTCACTCAACAAATGTCTCGCTTAGGAACTGAAATTTTGGACTCCATTTTGGTCATAACGTCGAAGACAACCTGTATTCTTTTTCTCATTGTCCAATTCCAGAGACTGATTCAGTCTGGGCTGCTGCCAGATTAGCATGTGTCAATGCATTTCTAGATGCCCAGCTCCATCTCTTCTACAAAATAATAAGGTTGTCATGTGACCGACAAAAATCAGAATAAATCTGTGCTGTGCAGTTTAGCTCTTTTACACAATCCTCTCAGTGTTTTTAAGTATAAGTTCAGCTAAACTCATACTTACTTTACATACTGTATGTGAATATGTATATTGATCAGGTTTTCTTCATGGTAATGTATTTCTGAAGGATTTTCCTCCCCCCTTTCTCACATGCCTTAGCTTTTGAAAGTATGTCTGGATAAATACAACAAAGAAAATATACTTTTACTGCCTGGCTATTTTACTGTCAGAATTAAAATTGGAATCGGCTCTCTATTGTAGTACAGCACTGCTATTTGCTGCCATCCAGAGATTTTCCAGGGATTTGCAGCCTAGATCTGGTAGCCTTAGTTAAGCCAATAAAGCCAATAAACGGAGAATGGCATATGGGAGGTATGGAAGAAAGCCAGTAGGCAAGAGATGTTGGAACAAGTACAGGCAGGTATCTGCAAAAGGAGACAAGAAAATTAAGCATGCAAAGCCAAAAGCTAGCTCTTGGAAAAAGCTGAGCTTTCACTCTAAAACATTTATGGCCAGGCCAGGCCAGTGAGCAACAACAGTTGCTGGAGACAAGACTGGGCAGAAATAATGGCTGTCTTCCCACTAGCTATTTCCTATAGTATGGTATGACTTGAAGCAGAGGCAAAGGTGTGCACCTCCAATTCTCCAATTCTCAGGTAAAAGCCAGTGGTTCCTAAAAATCCATTTTTATTGCATTTGTGCATATCCTGAAAATGGGCACCAAGTAGTCCCACATCAGAAATACATTCACCCATGCAGTACATTAGTATGAAACTGCTTGGTGTGGCAAATTTGCTGGCTTTGGCTCTGGCAACATCTAGAAAGATTTTCTAAGAATCTGATTAACACTACTCTCAATTACCAAAAAGGCAAGCTAAATTGCCTTTTTAAAAGATTGTTTAAGGACAATCTTTCTCTTATAAAGCACCATTACTGTCTTGCAAAAAAACCCCACCTTGCTCTAAAGTTTTAATTTTAATTTAAGAGAGATAACTAGTTTCTGGATCCTTGAGTATTGTCATAGATTAAAGTCTATGCCTTCTGACCACATCAGTTTGTTGTTTGACTCATAAGTTTGGAAACAAAGGTTGATAGAAAATACTTGCATAAAATGACTTTTTTCCGAACACATTCCCAAGCTGAGGTGGTTCCCAACTGAGGTGGTTCCCAACTGTCATTAAACAAATGTCATAAATCATGGATTACCTGTAAAATACCAATTTGATCAAAATAATTATGGTGTATAGCTATGTTTCCTTTAATTCTTTAACTAATATAGAACAGTATGGGGTGCACCCATTTACATACTTTTAATTCAATATGAGAGAGCCAGTTTGGTGCAGTAGTTAAGGCATCAGGCTAGAAACTGGGAGACCATGTGTTTTAGTTCTGCCTTAAACGTAGCCAGATGGTTTACCTTGGGCCAGTTCCTCTCTCTCTTATCCCTAAGAAAAAAGCAATGGCAAGTCCCTTCTGAAATCTTGGCAAGAAAAATGCAAGGACTTATCTAGGCACTCACCAAAGTCAACAATGATTCAAAGGCACCAAAATATACATTAAAAGAAGTTGGAGGCCTTCCTCCTTCCCTATTCATAAATCTGAGTTTAGGCATGACCTTAAATATTTCTGATATGGATTGTAATTTGGACTTGGACTTGGACTTGGGTTGGCTTGAGTAAAACTGAAGGCATAGAAGCAGAGGTGGACTTCAAATTTCTTAGCAAGGGGCTCTCTGCCCTAATGCCTTGGTGGTGCAGGCTATTAAACACCTAGCACTTAGTTCCAGCTGCCTGCAATTACTGCAGGCTCGAATCCCACCAGGCTCAAGGTTGACTCAGCCTTCCATCCTCTCGGGGTAGGTAAATTGAGGACCCAAGATTGTTGGGGGCAATAAGCTGACTTTGTAAAAATGCCGCTTAGTAATAAGCAGGCATATACAATGGAATGAAGGCTATTGCTGAGCACATTGGGTTGTGCTCCAAACATTGTAAGCCGCCCTGAGTCTCCAGAGAAGGGCGGCATATAAATATGAATAAAAATAAAAACTAAATTAAATTTTAAAAAATGACTGGCTGGATGGGCATGGCTGGGTGGGCATACGACTGGGTGGGCATAGCCAACTCAGGTTCTTTGCCCTAATTACCTAAAAAAAGATATATACCAAAAAGTTGTTTATTATTTCGAGCATTTAATACTTAAATAAAAGATTGGGTGAAACCAGGCTTAATAGCTGTGATTGTCAGACGGATCTTGGAGTCTTAGTGGAGTTTCTGGTGAGTTACATGATTCTTATTAATTGGGAATTAATCCCCTCAGTGGCTAGTGGCTATGTTATCTGATTTTCTCAATGGCTCTCCTTTGCAAGCCTGAGTGGATTGTTTATCTAGCTTGCAACACTTTTACGAGGTGTGAAATGCTCTTGGCTGAATGCCCAGAAGTTCAATTAAGCCTATTAAGAGCTTTCCCTTGCTGCTTGTCTTTCTGAGGTTATTGGGGGCTCTCTGAGCCCCGCAGTCTTAGCTAGGGGCTCTCCCAAGCCCCAGCAGCCCACCCCTGCTAGAAGTGAAGGTTTTCAGCAGGAAATAAGTCCCTTCCTTCTACCACTTGGAATCAGATTTATAAAACTGCGTATCTGGAGACCATCAGATTGGGAAAGCATCCTTAAAGCATCTTCTCTAACAAGCTTACAGAAATAGGAATTCTGGAGGTTCAATTTCATCAATCAGATGGGAAGTCTGCCATAAGGAATTACCAAATGGAACAGGAGTATGTAACCCTTTTTAAGCTGAGGTTCATACTTGGCTTTTGGGTCCTGTACCAAGAATGACCCTTGTAAAAGTAGGTGGGATTGTGAAAAAAAAGTGAGAGGGATCAGAATACAAATTAGAGTTGATTTCACTGCTATAATTGTAAGTTCATTTAAATGTAATTATCTTTGCTGATTTCCTGTGGGTATCTTCTTCAGTTACATTGAGGATTAAAGTTAATGACAAGTTTTGTAAAAGCTCTGTGAACAACCTCTAAGCTTTCCAGAGGAAAGGAGGGTGTGCACATGGCCCTAAGACCTCAGACTGTGGACTTCTCAAACCACTTAAACAGCATATGGCATCGCTTGGCCCTGAGGCTGAAGTTTTTTTTCTTAAATGGGAACCCTGATGGAATACATCAGAAGAATCCAAATTCTGGTGAGATGGGTGGATGTTGGTTTTAAAATCTCTTTATCTCATTCTATGAATCTGAGAGATTGCTTTGCCAGAATGCTGTGTGATCGGTGCAAAAATAATCCTTCCTCTTATTATAAATAACAGCTTCAGGAAAGGTTTGTGTCAAAGCTGCAATGAAGGAAAAGAGGTGATTTCATAACCTGGCATAGTTTCAGTTCTGATTACTCACACTTCCAAAGCTGTGGTTTAAATAGAAAAATTAAGGTCCTGATGAAAAACCATGCACATCATGTGCCATTTGGCCAACACCAGTCATTTCTAGCATGTATTTGTGAGTCAGAGTTTTGTCCCACTGAAACTAAAAGATGTAACAATTAATAGAATTGTAATGAAGATCAGAATTTGTATTATTTACAACATTCTCTGTTACTTTTACTTTACTACTCATCTTTTTGTTCCTTTTGACTTTCAGAAAATAGGCAGAAAATACACTGACCTGTTTTTGAGAAATCCCCAAAGTAATTGCCACACACGATCTGCACCTTTTTCTGAGATGAGTTTTGTTGAAACTGGCAAAGTAATTAGCAAAAACGTTAATGTATAATTTTGAGAGAAATATCTCAAGCTTAATTTTAATTACGGTATTTAGCACAGTTTGACCATATGCTCATGTTCTTCTGTGCAGAATTTGAATTGTTTTTTTCCCAGATTTGCAGACAAGGAGACAGGATAAAATGTGCACAATACAGTGTTAGAAAAATTATGACTTAGAACTGAGGGCCTCAAGCAAGCAGTACACATATCACAAAGAGGCCTCAGAAATAGTGTGGATGGAAAATGGAGTAAGTCACTGAATTTTAACTAAACTTTTAGAATTCAGTGTGAATGATAAATTTATGTAAATAATAAATTTACAGCAAAATGACTATAAATTTATAGATATCCTTCTTGAGGGGAAATGAACATTTGTTTTATCATGATGGGATCTAATTTCTTTGATAGAGTGATTGTGAAATTTAAGATACCAAAGTTTGAGGACCAGTTGTCTGTTTCTGAATCCCTGCATTCATCTAAAAAGATTAAAGAAAAACAGAATACAAAGTAATAAGGAGTTTTCTCTATTTTTCATTTTATTTAAGCCTACTGATAATTTAATTTCAAGATTCTAGAAAAGCCATTCTTTTGAAGTACTGACAGATAGCACATGCCATCAAATTAAGTTAACAGTAAAATTTCCTATGAAAATTAAGGAATTGCCTGGTTTAAGTTTCTACATTCATAGTCCATCTATTAATGGGGGGGGGAGAGACCACTGTTTCTTTCAACACCAAGAACAACTTGGAGCACACGCACACATCCTGCTAATATCAGCTCCAGGCATTCTTGAAGGACAGAGCCTCATGACACACCCTTCTTCTCATTTCCACCACATAACTGAGGTTATCTAGTTTTGTATTTATCTGATTCAGTGTTAAAGTGGTGTTCTTCCATGAAATTTTGTTCAGGTATTAGGTATCTGCTGTATAATGCCTTCCTAGTGCTTTGCAAAGTGTCAGTCAGACATTAGGTGAAGTCTTTATCTACAAGGTTCTAGTAGAATCCTGTGTGCGAGAAGGGAAATATGCACATTCTCTGTGAGGTAGATGGTTGAACAGCAGAGGCTTACCTCTCAAAGATAATATCTGTGAGGTTCAGTCTGATTCATGTCAACCAGTTGTTGAATTTTCAACTCACCAAACATTCTTCTACAACCATTGCAAATAAACTGAAAATTCTGTCTCCTAAGCTTTCCACCCATCTTGTAGAACTAAAGATTATTTCAGGCTGCCTTGACAGTGGGCTGGGGAAGAGATAACAGTGACCTCATGAAAAGATAACCCTTAAAATGTTAGCAAGCTATTCTCATATCTCAGCAAGCAAGAAAGGTATGAGGATAAGACCATAGCAAATTATGCCATATGCCATATTATTGTGCCGTTACAGAGACTAAAGAAAAGTATGTCAAACTGGATGGATGTGTAGAAATATCTGGGTTGGAGTTTAATAAAAATGGGAAGTAGGGAAGATTGTCCAGTAACTTTCATGGGCTAATTTTCAAGACTGTATTGACGCAATGAAAACATGTTAGCACTTTTTTGAGAGAAGTGTACCATCTTTTTCACATAAATTTGATAAATAAATAAAGATGAAGGGGACTAGAGATTTTAGATCACATAGAATTTTTACTCCCACTGTTTTAAAATTAGCTTTTTATGTGATCACTGGAAGCCTTATACTTTCTAACAATATTCTGATGATGGATATTACTGCAAAACCACCCAGAATCACTCAGATGAGATAGATAGATAGATAGATAGATAGATAGATAGATAGATAGACAGACAGATAGATATTTTTTATGTATTTATTTATTTGATTTGTCAATTGCTTACAAGATAATAGGTATAAGTATAAACATGAGTAAGAATACAGGAAATAGGTACAAATAAATGGGGACAATAGGACAGGGACAGGAGGCTAGATGATAGATAGGTAGGTAGGTAGGTAGGTAGGTAGATAGATAGATAGATAGATAGATAGATGATAGATAGATAGATAGATAGATAGATAGATAGATAGATAGATATGATTGGATGGATGGATGGATGGATGGATGGATGGATGGATGGATGGATGGAAAAGATAGATCTCACTTGATAGAAGGGAAACTGAGGCTTAAGAAATTGTAGTTTTCCACGGATGTTTATAAATGTACATTCTTCTCTGACCACTGCTGAATCAGTCATTGTAGGCAGACCTTCCCATAGCCATCTTGGCCTACCTCAAATACGTGGCTTTTCAGTGTGACCACTTCATCTGTTCAGTAACCAGCAATGCACTGGTGAACTTCACAGAATGATCACATACTTATGCACTTGGAAGGGGGCACTATCCTTTTAGCACCGGTTGAGCCCAAAAGAAATTCCAGTTTTTCTTGTCCTGAACTTTTACATATAATCTAAACACACAGTGGAAAAATGGAGCTCGTGAGGGCAGCAGGCTCCATTTTTGCTGGCAGAGGGTTACAGGAGGCTGTCACAGCTGAAACGGAGCTCGGGAGCCCATTTTCACTGACAGAGCACTTGTGCCACCACAGGTGCCCCCAATACGAGTGATCTCGAGCTGGCCATGCCCACCCTGGCCATGCCACCCCAGCCCCCCAAAGTCAAACACAATCCTGATGCAGCCCTCAATGATCAAGTTTGACACCCCTGCCCTATACCATTTTAGACAATTGGTTATCCAATCTCCTATTTAAAACTTCCAGTGTTGGAGCATTTAGAACTTCTGGAGGCAAGTTGTTCCACTGATTAATTGTTCTAACGGTCAGGAAATTTCACCTTAGTTCTAAGTTGCTTCTCTCCTTGTTTAATTTCCATCGGTTGCTTCTTGTCCTACCCTCACTTTTGTTTTGTTTAATACCACAAAGAATGAGCTGAATTGGTTTGGAAACCGGGGGTGTAGAAAATTGGATGTTTCTAGTTTGTTTTGGTAGCTTAATTAAAACAAAATTCTTGGAATTCCAAAATTCGACACAGGTTCAACTCTGTTTATGTGTGTGTGTGGTAAAAAATCTACCATATACTATAATGAACACTCCAGTGGCACTAGTTCATACTTTAGATGTGTGTGAAACAGGTTTGCTGCCAATGAACTATGCATAAGAACAAAGTTGAGACTATAAGTGTGTGCTGAAAAAATCCAGACGAATCACTCAATAGGAGCAATCAGTTTTCTCAATTTATATTTTAGAGGTTACCCTCACTTTTGCACCTTCATCTGGTAGTATAATTGTGTTTGTTTGCGTATGTGTATGAGTTGTGTGTTCAGTTTGAGTTTGTCCTTGTATCCTTCCACTACCCCATAGTTACAAGCCAGTTCAGCTTCTTCTTTATTCTAGTTAAACAAAAAAACATCACTCCATCCACTACCCACCCACGCACACACAGGCGAGCTACATGACAACTGTCACGTTCAGCTTGACCCTGAGGGGAAAATTATGACGGACTAATGATGAAAGGCTAGTTTTCCAATTCTTTCAGCCTCTCTCTTTAGAGGCAGACTCTGTATAGTATTGCAGTTCCTTCTGCCAACACCATTAATTAATCCAGCCAAGGTTGGAAGCAGACAGAGTGAGTCAAGCTGGTTATTTTTCGACAGTTCCCCCCATCATGCCCCCCACCCAGCCATCCCAAGAAGCATGCAGAAAATGTTCCGTTTTGCATATCCTAACATGCCACACGAAAGGTGCAATGTGGGTTGCTCAGCCTGTTGCGCCAAAGCATATCTCCCAGGCGTTGCCTCCATGAAATCGCAAACCAAACAGTTTCAGGTTTATAACCTGTCCAAGAAAAAAAATGAAATAAGGAAAGGAAGCAGCCAACCCTGAAAGACAATATCACCTGAGCTGTTTGAAGCAGTTTCTTTTTCCCTTCAGATTTTTTTAAAATGAATTACAAGGGTAAAAAAAATTGGCTCATCTTTCAAAGGCTGTTTTATTGCTCTGTCTGCTTTTATTCAAGTGCATAGAAGATAATGCTGGCTGTGTTTTTCACATATATCCATTCACCTTATGCTTACTTCTTTCTGACGCTGCATTTATCCCACCTTTGTGATAAATGGATGCACACGAAAATGAAAACACATTGCTCCTTCCACATTAAAATATCTATCTATTCATCCATTCATCTATCTCTGGTTAGAAATCATTTTATTTGTTTGTTTAAAAAAATTATATGCCACCCATCTCACTGTCAAACAACACTGTCCAGTGCTTTATATTTAAATGAGCAACATTTGAATTAAAGCAACAGTTCAACAATTCAAATGGAATATAGAGCAAGTAAATGGTTCAAAATTAAATACAGCAAGGTTATACACTGTTATCTTACTTATTCCGTTTATGCAGAATGCATCATGAAAAATGCTGGATTAGAAAACATGAAATTTGAATTAAAATTTGCAAAAAGAAGCAGTAACAGTCACAGACAATGACAGCCTGAAATGAAGACTTAAAATATTTATTTGTTATAGATTTATATGGCTATCCAATCGACACAGGATACTATCAATACAATAAATGTTATACTTTAAAAAATTACAAATATTTCATGCATGAGCCAAACTCAACATATCAAAACAGGCTCACCTAGTACCTAGGCCCAAAACTCAGGGAAAGAACCACTTCTGTATGGTTATTTTATATTGTTGTTTTATAACATTGTAAGCATCCCAGAGTTGCTGTACAATGGAATGAGTGATGTATAAATTTAATGAATAATAATGATTCCAGCCTCTCAAGAGAAATGCTACAAAAGCCAGTTCCACACGCTGGGACAAAAAAGGCAAACTTGCAGGGTCCCATTAGATGGCATTGCTTAATAGAAAGGATGTGCCGAAATAACTGAAGACAGGCGATCACATATGGCCTCATGCTAGGACAGTCTTTATGTAAGCCATAACCAGCATTTTGAATTGCATCCAAAGTCCATTTAAAGCCAGTATACCTTGCAGAATAAATATGTTATATGGCCAAACCAAGGCATATGTACACCACAGAAAGGTAATTAAAACTTTGATTTTAGAAAACTGTAAGCAGACTAAGGGTCATGATAAATTTGATAGAAGATTTAGGAATTAATTACTTTTTAAAATAGAATTTATTAAAAGTGTTAGAACATAAAAACAAACTCAAACTAATACAAAGTAGAAAGAACAAAGAAAAAGGAGTGCAAAAAAACCTGAAAGTTCAGTGAGACAGAATAAAAACAAATGCTTTTTAACTATTTTTTTAATACCGTAATGAAGTAAGACTTTAAAAATTGGATACTAGAGAGAACTATTACAATTAAAGTCTCAAACTTGATTTACAAATACAGAATGAAGCAAACTATTTTAATAATGGACATAATGAAGGATATTTTTGAACTAATGACCCAAGAGTTCATTTTAAGAGTGTTTACCTTTATAGATAGACTGTGTTTAAAATATGTTATTGAACAAGCTGTACCTGACTTGACTGAGACTGATTTGAAAGTGAATTTAGAAATGACAGACTACAAAACTGACACATGGAAAAAGATTTTAAGCTGGACAAAAACCAATTGATGTCTTAATAATTAAAATGGATATGCAAATAACAAACCAAGAATGTAAGCAGGATGGTTTTCCTGTATTGGATTTACAAAAGAGGCTTGTTAAAGATTTGAAGAATTTTGTGAGAAGGGTCAAAAAATGAAAAATAAAGTTCTATAACTTTATTTAAAGGGACTAAAAATCAAAACTGGAGAAGGAAGGAGTATAACGTTCTCAGATCAAGATTAAAAAAGATATCTTGTTTTTGATAACTCTTAATAGATTTTGGCAGAATAGAAATGAGGAAGCTTCATGGATTTGTTCATAGATAAGAGATGGGCTACAGAAGAAGAGGTTATTTGTTGTAGTTTAACAGGTGATAAGTTACTAAAACTATTTATACTTGTAAAGAGCATGTGTTGTGGGAAGTCATATATATATATATATATATATATATATATATATATATATATATTTGTTTTCGTAGATTTTCACGGGTAAAGGTATGTAGGTCTTGGTGTATTCGGGTCTTATCCCATGTAAGATTGAGAGTATCTTGGCGACGTTTCGACGAGATCCCACTCGCCATCTTCAGGCTGGTGTCTTCAGCAAAGCTTGCACAAGCACAAAGCCAAAGACACCAGCCTGAAGATGGCGAGTGGGATCTCGTCAAAACGTTGCCAAGATACTCTCAATCTTACACAGGATAAGACCCAAATACACCAAGACCTCCACCCAATCAGAACACAGCCAAGCCTCCACCCACAAAACACACCCCCTCTGGCAGTTTAAAAAGGAAAGAACAGCCACTATCAAACACTTCTCCCAGAAGAATGAAGCTGAAGACACCAGCCTGAAGATGACGGATGAGATTTTGTCGAAACGTTGCCCAGATACTTCCAATTTTACGCGGGAGAAAACCTGAATGACCAAAGACCTACATACATACACACACACACACACACACATTCCACTTATATTCTTATTTCTTGTTTGTTTTGTGTTTTTTCTGCAATTTTTATTTTTTAGTTTGTATTGGTTTTTATTGTCATAAGTGTAATTTTTAATAAGGGAGGAAGCATATGTTTCACCATAGCAACAAAGAAACTAATACAAAATGAAGTAAAACTAGATTGTTTACTAGAAGCAATAATCATGAAAGTATGGGACATGTAAAGCATAAGCAGATGTTATTGTAGAAGACCCTGGTGTTTGGAAAAACCAAAGGCAATTTTTAAAAAAGCCAATAGAAGAGATGGGTAAATATTGTCACTGATGACATGAAGGACAAGCTTACCAAACTCAAATAAACAGTTACTATTGACAGTTTTCATGAAATCATGTCCACAGGATCAAAACAATTGGAAAGAACTTCACTACTCAACAACAAGAACAATGCAGTTCTTTCATTTTATGCTTTGCCCTGTTGCTCATACCATTCCATCTCAAACAACTAGTTTAACAGAAAATAGAACATGACCTTGACTTTACTAGGATTCAACATGCAATCTAGCCACAAATACTGCAGAATTAATGCTATCATATGACAGGCCTTCAACTATGCCTTATTCAAGAATCACATGCCGCTCCATAAATTACAGAAGGCTCTTCATGCTTATTGTTATTAGACCTATCCAAAGGAAGAGTAATTATCTGATGCTTATTTCCACTGACTTCAAGAGGACAATAAAACATGTCTCTTCAGAAAAGCAGTTTAAAAGTATCCTGGGACAGGGACTCTTTATATTCTCTCTAAACCAAGAGCTGATCAACTTTTGTGGTTGGTAGGGAGAAGATGGGAGCTATAATAATTTTGTTTGGCCTCCAAAACCAACAAAAGAAAAATGGGTCAAACTTCTGGGCCTTTTCATGTTGATTTCTTCATAAACCTAACAGGTAAAGAATAGTAATCTTGGGTGGTCTTAGGGCCTTGTATTTAAATGACCATCTCTCCCAAAGCTGCAGTACCTGTGTACTAAGATCAGCTGAGGGAATGGCTTGGCTGTCAATGCAGTCAACAATAGAAGGGCCTTTTCTGCAGCACTGACCTTACACTGCTTTTGGGAGGGGCGCGGTTTATATATCATACAAGACACATTCAATCACCTATCCTTCTGCAAAGTGGCAGCTGATATTGGAGCAAGCCAATTTTTAAACTGCCTTTTAAGATGGACTCCATTGTAACTGTGCTCTCATTTTTTTTATGACAGCTTGTTTTGTTGTTTTTGTCAAATTGTTCTTTCTGTGGATTGTTTTTATGGCTCTGGACCTCTGTGGAAGGAAGAGTATTGTAAAGCTCAATGATGATGACTCGAGTTTTATGCTGAAGATAAGCTCTTTTCAATCTGGAACCCTGAAGATGTGCTAGATCTTCACCATTCCACCTTTAAAAGAAATAACAATGGAAGGCAACAACTAGCCATCATAGAGAAGGGAGCTTCCTAGGTTCCTTCTGCAAGCTGCTGCTGCTGCCATTTGAAATAAAAGGATTTTCCCACAAGAACTTGAAACACAGGATGCAAACCAGACAACAAATGCAGCCAGAACAAGACAGAAAATACTGTTTTACCAATACTTTTACTGTGGAACCAGACAACCTGGGCAGAGGTTATACTATCTGTTGGTTAGGAATAAGTTGAGAATTACATCATGTATTCCTGCCCTCTAGAAATGATGGGTAGGTCATGCCTGCATAGGGAATAGTTCGAAATGCTGATCTGCTGTAAGAGTAGTCATATAAAAGTAATCTTTCTCTCCTTTTAGCTATCGTTATTCCACCATAACTTCAAGATATGAACATACACATTGTTTCTTAACCAGAATCTGAAAGACAGTTACGCAGTTATACTGTTGTGTGAGCAGAAATCATTTCTCTCCCAGCATTTGTACCTTACTTTATATTCCAAATTCCTGTCATCTATTGCTTCTTTCACCAGCTTCTTTCCAGGTTTCCAACAAGGTAGAGGAGAACCAATGTCCACTCTATTATTTCCAAAGGAAAAGGGAATAATTTGTGCTATTTCACTTTAAAGGTCTTCCCAATTGCCACTAAGGGAGCATTCAGATGAAGCAGCCCTGTTTTTCATCATTGCTGTGTCCAGAAAATGCCATTTGACATGTACTTCCCTCTAAGACTCCCAAGCAAAAAAATAAATGATTGCTCAGTTGAAGTGAGAGCCTTGGTGGTACAGGCTGTTTTAATGCCTAGCACTTAAGTTCCAGCTGCCTGCAATTAGTGCAGGCTCGAATCTCACCAGGCTCAAAGTTGACTCAGCCTTCCATCCTTTTGGGGTAGGTAAATTGAGGACCCATGATTGTTGGGGGCAATAAGCTGACTTTGTAAAAATGCCGCTTAGTAATAAGCAGGCATATACAATGGAATGAAGGCTATTGCTGAGCACATTGGGTTGTATCCCAAAAATTGTAAGCCGCCCTGAGTCTTCGGAGAAGGGTGGCATATAAATGTAATTTTTTTAAAAAGTGCTACCGGGCCTAGTTAATTGCACAATCATGTTTTGCCCTCTTGTCTGCACGAATTTCTGTCCAGTTTCTTTTTGTGTGTATTCATTCTGTTTTTAGCTGGGGAAATTAATTCCACGGTGGTGTGGGAGGGGCAGACAAACTTCACTTAGAGAAGCCCAAGCAAAGTAACTTAAAATCCCTCCTTTCCCTTTCCGGTTGAAATAGCCTGCTGAATGGATGTTTTTCCCTGCTAACCCATGATCAAAGATGACATCAGCATCAGAGGACAAAACAACAACACTGTAACAAGTGCCGATTTCACAAATCAGGGCACTACCCTTCGACATGGAGGCTACTAAATAACTGGCAATGACTGACAATGGAAGGGGGGCAGCAAATCGATCTTTTTGTTTGACTCAGGAATCATTGGTGCATATCTTGGGGGGGGGTTGGACTAGATGACCTACAAGATCCCTTCCAAGTCTGATTATCTGTTATCTATTATCATAGCAATTTAAATCATAGCGAGGAAAGGCCCTTAAGGGATCCTCAACTCTGCTTTTCTACTAAAAAATACTCCTTTAAAAAACCCTCCTTTTACCTCATTGCACTGCCCCTGCTCCAGTGCTTGCGATTTGAATCAAACTGTTGTCCTTTAAGGGCTCCTTTTTAGGCCACAAATGTAAATCAACATATCAATTAACCACCTTCCAGTTACCAGGGTTCCGTCTGCTGCAAGCTGGTCTTGGAAAGCCGAAGGGGTTAAGGCAAACTCAGGGCAGAGGGATTTCTCCCTAATCCGCGCACATGTCATGGGATCAGGACTGTGGGTGGTAGTGCTAGCCTGTGGCGGTTGCTCCGGCCCAGAGCCCATCGCCTGACTGGCTCCCAAGCCGCCTTATATAGGCCGTTTTTCAAATTTAATTAAGAAGGGCCCCTGTCAGCAGCTTATAGCTTGTCGCCTACGCCGCTCCGAGCCTCGCTCGCACACAAAGGAAAGCGAAGCCGGACCTTTCCTCCGGACAGTCGCCTCGCGAGGAGTCAATGACGTCAATTTCCCCCCCCCCCGGCCATCACCCACAGCCCCAAAAGTGATGTCAGGGGTCTCTCTGCACCTCCGCTCTGCGAGAGCAAAGCCCAAGTTTGAAAATGGACAGGGGCGATTGTTATTATATGATGGTTGGTCGCCCAGATGTTCAAACTGCAATTGGCATTTTTTTTATCCACCTCTTGAGTCCCGGAGTCCAAGCAGGTGCGGTGGTTTGATGATGTTACCGTAGTTAGAGGTACCCTCGCAGGTTATACGCTGTTCCGAGCAAAGCTGCCTTTTGCAATTTGATTGCTGATGAATTTGTCAACGTCGATGTGGTCCAAGTGGTGCTTCGGTTATTTGGGGATTGTACCCAAGGCGCCTATTACTATTGGCCTTTGCTTTCTTTCCCAAAGGTGCTTTCTCAACAGGCAACTGGATTTTCTGCTCCAGTTCTGGACCTTGAAAAAACACCTTTGGGACAACCGTGACCTGGATGACTGAGAATCTCCATACATTCCTTTGCTTTATTTTGCCACGGTATTCTTCTTTCCTCCATTGGCTTCAGCGTTGCCCCCGATCTTCATCACACTGAAGTACTCGCCTCTTACTCAGCCCGGCCTTCGTAGGAGTGAGACAAAAGCCAACAGAGTCCCCACCTACGGCTTGAGCCCCGTCCCTCTTCCAAGGCAAGTCGAGCGGGAGGCAGACGGCAGACGACAGCCGGGAGGGAGGGCAGAGGAGGCAAGGGAAGCCCATGTAAGTGACTCTCTTTGGGATCAGGTTTTCCTGACGCTGAGCTCTTAAAAAGGGGGGAAACCGGCCGGCCAGCGCCTAGGTGGATCTGCAGGAGGCTGTTTCCAGAGCCTTTGATCTTTAAAGGAAGGGGGACGGAGTCCCGCGGAAGATCGGCAAAACGCTGTAACAAGAACACCTGGACTGCTATTGTCTATGGTAGTCACTCTTTCAAGGTGCCACGTGGGGCTCTGTGTATGTAAACATCACCCAGCTGCCCACACACACTCCATACACACTGCAGGAAAAACAGAGGTGGGATAAAGCTGTAGGTGAAATTTGTTCCCCTTCTATCTTTTTCCCCACTTAAATCTTTTCCTATTCTCACAATTTAATTTAATTTAATTTAATTTAATTTACCCCCATTTGAGGGCAATTGGTTGTTTTATGCTATACTTCCACAAAAACAGGTGTGTATTAAGCTATTGTTGGGAATACCCTCTAATTCATAAATACCTCCACAGTACTAAAGTGGTTTGTTTAAAATATCCTTTGTCCCATTCTGGATTTCTTAGGACAGATGAGATCAGAAATCATGTAAACTTTGTACCCTGATTTAATTCTAATAGGATGAAACACTTCATATAACTTTGGCTTCCTGTGATAAAACTAAGCAACTCCATGAATTGCTGCTCAGTCACTAATCAAAGTATTGCATTTGTTCAGACTTCCAGCAATTACACAAGAATGCAGTGTAGTGATTAAAGTGCTGGCCTAGAAGTCAAGAGACTCTTGAGTTCTAGTCTTGCCTTAGGCATAAAAGTCAACTGAGTGACTTTGGGCCAGTGACTGACTCTCAGCCCAGCTCACCTTGGGTTACTTCCAAAGTCAAAAGGGCAGGATAATAAAAAACTTTATTAAATAAAAAAATAAAATGTGATTTATGTTAAATTTCAATTTTTATTTGTTAGATAATTGAAAACGGAGCCATTTTCATTCATTATTTACCATTTTTTCTCTGCAGAAATGTTACTGCAGTGAAGTAGCTAAATTCCATACATTAAACTAGACATGGATACATTTTTTAGAGATGAAAAGGCATTCATAGTACTGAGGAATCATTAGATTAAGATTATATTATTTGATTAAGCCTGATCATTATTCTGATTCTATACTAACACTATGTATATATGTATAGTGACCAATAGTGGTATTCAGATTATTCTGGAAATACCAAAGATTTGTGTCCTGAGCCAGTGTACTACCAGTTGCACCAATGATGATTCATTCTTCCCCACTTTTAGGGTGGTAAGGTTAGCCTTGTCTTCTTGCCTGACAACTAGATGAAAACATTTATGCCTCAAATCTCTACCAACTGTCCTTTATTTATTCTTCCTTAAACAAGTTCATATGCATTAATAATACGTTGGTTTGTGAAGACTTGCTTTCACTTGGTTTTGATTTTGCCCTGAGGACGTAGGTCATTCAACTGAGAAATTAAGAAAGGAAACAACTTCAGTGTTATTGCTTCCTCCAGCTTATTTATCTTGAGCTGTTTGCTCTAGATAATAGCTGCAAAGTATCTCACCTCCAATCTGTAGAAGCCAAATGTTGTCATGCTAGGGGCAGCTTGAGAAATGGGGAAGACAACAGATCTAACCCACGAAAAAGGGCCTTGGTGGCTCAGGCTGTTAAATGCCTGCACTTAAGTTCCAGCTGCCTACAATTACTGTAGGCTCGAATCCCACCAGGCTCAAGGTTGACTCAGCCTTCCATCCTCTCAGGGTAGGTAAATTGAGGACCCAAGATTGTTGGGGGCAATAAGCTGACTTTGTAAAAATGCCGCTTAGTAATAAGCAGGCATATACAATGGAATGAAGGCTATTGCTGAGCACACTGGGTTGTATCCCAAAAAATTGTAAGCCGCCCTGAGTCTTCGGAGAAGGGCGGCATATAAATGTAATTTTAAAAAAAGCATAACAGAGGCAAAGAAGCTACAAGTAAAATATTTCATTAAATTCTTGCTACACATGAACAATAACAGTATTACTAAAAAAATCTACGCTGAATTAACCAAAAGTTTCTTTGCTGTTACAGTTATATTCTGCTTTTTCTCTAGATTAGCTTTTTTCACCTGGTACACCAATGCTTATCATCCCAGAAGTTCCTGTAAAAATCCATAGATTATAGGATAATAGACTAAATAATAATTTAGGCTTTTGTTTTAACCCTTTTGTAAGAATTCAGACACCACTATGACAGACAGACAGACAGACAGACAGACAGACAGACAGACAGACAGATGTTGTTAAATAAGAGGAATTAATCAATTTAGGAATTCTGTGCTTAATTTATCTTAATTCACTTTAATTATTTCTCATTCCCTAAGGAAAGTTACCCAGTAAACTCTCTGATGGCATGGATACTTGGATGGCCACTTGTTTTTCCTTTGAACCTAGTGGACTTTACTTCTGGGATGACCTACGTGTTGTTTCCAACTTTCCAGTGAAATTTCCATTTTGTTTTCAACTTCTGCCCAAAGGATCCAGAATATTTATAAGCAAAGGAACAAGATGAGCTTTCTTTTGGATTTAGAAGTATGCCATCTCTGAAAATTGAAGTGCCATCTGGTAATGGAGCAACCAAAACAGAAATGGTCATGATGGCACAGAGCCCAACAACTGGATGAGACAATACAGTCCTGCAATGGGCCAACTGAAGCCTGGCATTTCACCAACTTTCTTCATCACCGTCCTCACAAGAATCAGATTGATTGCATAGGGAAGCCTATTCAGTTTTCTCATTTAAAAAAAGCATTTTCCTGCTGGGTCACTTTGATCAGGCTAGTTGCATTTTACATTTCAGTGAATGATAACTAGAAGAACTGGATATGAGTTTGGGGCTAAACTGTACAAGACTGCAAATGAATGATACCTGGAGGAAAAAATATTCTTTTAGGTGACATGACTGGATGGAGAGGAACAAGATGAGAGAGTAAGAAAAAGCGATTAGGCCATTTAGAAAAACAAGAGAAATGAGAATGGTATCTTTTTGGCATGTATCTGGGGGAACAAACCATTTTTTTACAGAATGAGACATTATCAACAGTGAACCTTGAGGGGAAATGCACATGGAAAAAAGAAAAGAAATGAAAGAAAAGACAATGAAAGAAGATTGGCAAAGCATGAGTTCCGGATTGAAAAGTATTAGATTAATATATCAAGAGAATCAGAGGTGGTATTCAGAGGTTCTGACCAGTTCTGGAGAACTGGTAGTGGAAATTTTGAGTAGTTCGGAGAACCGGCAAATACCACCTCTGACTGGCCCTGTCCCCATCTATTCTCTGCCTCCCAAGTCCCAGCGGATCGTCTGGGTCTTTTTTTGTTGCCCTACACAGGAGAACGGAGCTGGAAAGCAGGTTAGTGGGGTGGGGAGGGAATGGGATTTTGCAGTAACCTTCCCCTGCCATGCCCATCAACCATGCCCACCAAGCCACACCCACAGAACCAGTAGTAAAAATTTTGAATCCCATCACTGAAGAGAATGATTGAAAGAGGATGTGAAAGAACGAAATGAAAATAATTATGTGACACAAAGTGCCAGAGGAGCATGTGTTGGTGGGAAGAAGCATTAAATTAAATGATTGATATGTCAGCCCTCAACTTAGAAGTGAGCCTTGAAAACAGACTACTAGATGCTCACTTACAGCATTTGAGAAAAAGTGGTAAAAGCTCTTCGGGTTGTGAGAGACTCTTAAGCTGTATACTATCTCTTATCTTAAGTAGGTGAATAATGCTATCCTGCGAACTGCCTTAGTCAGATGACCTGACTTAAGGACTGATTTATGGAAAATCTCCAATGTCATTATGATGGTACACAGGGTATGCTTTGCTGGTCACTCTGTATCTGCTAAACCAGTGCCCTCCCAAGCAAGCTATGTACTTGCATGCCACCTGAAAGGAAGAGGAAGAAAGGCAGGCCATCCAAGACCTTTGCAAAATGTTGACAGAAGACCTGGAAAGGGTAGAAAGTACTTAAGAAGAAGCAGAAACTGTTCCAGCTGAATGAAATTGTCGGAGAGCCATTGCTACCTTGGGTGCCATGACAGCATGGGTGGATCTAAAGTCTATGATTCAGATTAATGCCAGCCTTGCTGGTTGCCTTCAACTTCCAGACTTCAAAGCAAAGCAATGTCTGGGCTGGCTGGGGAATTTTGCTCTGAAATCCTCACATATGGAAAACACCCAGGCTGGGGGAGGTTGCTTACTATTTTTTCCTCAACCACATAATTTCCTCCTTCACTTTTAGAAAGGGATGGCAAGCATCATTCCTTATCAGTGCTCCTTTCCTTTGCACAATAGGCTTCATTCTTTCTGCCTATTTGAAAATTGGTACACGTGCACTTGTTTGCTAATGTAATTACGTTCGGTCCCCAGATACACTATTTTAAAGAAACAAAGCTTAAACATCACAGCAATGATTTCTCTGATTTAGCCTACTTGTCCACGAATCAAATCCCTAGACCCACTTTCCTTAATTTGGAACTGGATGGCTTTCTAAATATCCTGGAAGAGATTGGACAACTTGTGGTGCTCACAATAAGGTCCATGAAAAAAAATTGCTTATCTCTGCTAAATCCTAATGAAGATAACAAGCCCCCTATATTTCTGTTCTGATCAAAATCAGTTGTGAAGGTAATTAGGACAGCCCCATCTATCATTCTATAATTTATCTAGTTTCTTAGCAGAGACCTGTTTTACAGTATCTGCTGTTTTCATATAATTTATCAAGCGACATCGGGAATTAGGATTTTTTTTTAATCACCTGAAAACTTTTAATCACCTAAATACATTCCTTGCACATGAGTCAATGTTCTAATCCCTCTGAAATTTGGCAGGGTTTATCCATCACAGAAGGAAACAATACTATCTAATTCTGTTTAAAAATATCCACCAAAAACTTTATAAATACTTTTCCTTTTTAAAAAGAAAATCTGAAGAAGTTGAGTACCAGTCCCTCTGAGTAGTTTTAAAATTTGACCCAAAAAGGGGTTGTGTTTGATCTTGGGGGGGGGTGGCCAGTGTGGGTGTGACCAGCTTGACATCACTCGTGTCGGGGGCGGCTGTGGTGGCCTGAGCACTCTGCCAATGAAAATGGGTTCCTGAGCTCTGTTTTCAGCTGCATTGGCCTCCTGCAACCCTCTGCCAGTGAAAACGGAGCTTGGGAGGCTACATGCGGCCCTCCCGAGCTCCATTTTCATTGGCAGAGGCACCGTGGGCCGGTCCTTTATTGTTTGCAGGGCGGCCCCACCGGCCAGATCTAAGCACCCTGCAGGCCTTGAGTTTGATATCCCTGCTATATTTGATCATTATTACTGAGAGTTTTTTTTACCTTGCTAGTAAAATTGACTTGACCTGATTTGATTTGATTCCCTCATTCTTTCAGCACAATGCACTCTATCTCAAAAAGTGAAATGTCAAAAAATGTTTTAAAAGGTTGCAACCATTTGCATCTTCCATTCTAACCAATGTGAAAAATGACTTTTAGTTATTTAATTAATTTTAGTTTAGTTTAGGATTTGTTTTTTAGATTGAACTTTGTGTTGTCTGAATTGGTCAGCTGAAATAAGTTTGGTTTCCAAATTGTCAAGTCCAGACTTATTTTTATGATCAGCATATATCTTAGGTTTTGCATTATTTATGCATTAAAAAACATCCCATTCTAGTGATGATATCTGTTATTCAAAATGCATTACCTTTCTGCATAAATGTGAGTTTGTTTCTGTGAGTGTTTTCCATAAAGTGCAAAGTTTAAAATGGAAAAAAAGCTTTTAAATAATAATTCCCATAGTTTTCATTCTTGCAATAAACATATATCTATGACTACATGTGACTTCCTGAACAGAACCATTGCATTGCACTATTTTCACCATTCTGTGAAATAAATCTTAATATCTGAACCAACCCTAAATAATTATGACTTCGTTGACATACAGCTATCTGGCCTGAAAAAATGACAAGACTTGCCTTCAGTCCCCCTACATATTTGTCAGAGCTTTTTTTCTTGAGAATGTAATGAGGAATGCAATCCATGTTTGGATGATTTGCAACTACTGAGAACCATCTGACAAAATACTTCTGTTTGATGTTGACATTTCTAAACAGCTGCCATTATTATAAATGAAACCCTATTGATGTCAGAGTTGGAGGAGAAGAGCTGCATTGAATGATGAATACCAAACCTAGTAAAACAAGGGATGGGAAAGGGAAAACAGAGTTGAGTCGTATGCTTATTCTTATTATTAAACCAGTATCTCACATTTCTAATAACTGGACTGAAGTTTAAATTACAAGCTCTCTGTATCGAGTCAGGATCCAAACTGTTCAGAAGCCTTCAGATAACCATCACCTTCCTCCAGATAAGTTTCAAGTCGTTTCTTGACAAAGACAAAGCTCCTATTCAGAGGCCAGAGGAGCCTCCAAGATTTTCATTATCCTAATCATTGCAGTAGTGAAGAAAAGGGGTTTGGGGATGGGAGGGGAGGGAAGGGCACTGAGATTTGCGTTGCTTGAGATGACAGCTTAGGACTTACTGTGCCTGGTCTGTTCCCGCCTGCTTGCTGATAAGACAAGAGTAGAACAGGAAACAAAAAAGTGGGGGGGATCTTAATCCAGGCAGCAGAGCTGCTCCTGGTAAACAAGTTATATCACAAGGAGAAATTAAAATAGGTACAAGTTGGCCAAATAGACTCCCCAAAAGGGCAGTGCAATAAATATGCCCACAGTAGGCAAAAACACAGACCAAAGCAAATGGCATTTTCCACTGCTATCATGCACCATTCCTATCAAATCTATCTGGTGCCCGCTATTGTCACACATGCCCACACACCCACCAGTCATACACATGCTCACATGCCAGCTGACTGAGGAGCTGAGGCCCCCAACGATTAGGTCAATCACAATTTCAGAAGTCTCTCTTCTTTTAAATGGTTTTAAAGTTAAAAGCGGACTTTTTAAAGGATGAACATGTGCAGTAAATTTGTGTGCACAAGTCCTTTTTGGAGACAGGGCAACACCCGAAGAAAACAGAAGGCAGTCTGGTTTTTTTCCCTCTTCACTGTTACCATCTCTTGCTACCAAAGAAAAGGGGTCTTCTATACACTGCATGCTATAAGGAACACAAAAGACTCCATCTTTCCACAGGAATGGGAGGCATCAGGCATGCTTGAGTTGCATTTGGTAGAATGTTCTCTTTGGTAAGAATTTTGATAGATGTGAAAAGAAGGCCTTGGTTGGGCTTTTCAGAAAAATCAAAACTGGCTTGTATGTGTTTGCCTATTGCATCCAGTGGTGCGATTCAACCAGTGTAACAACTGGTTTGGTGAGTGCACTCTACTTTGTGTGCGCATGTTCTACATTTTAAAAAGCCAATTTTCAACTCAATTACCTTCTACTGCAGCCCCAGGACTAAAACAGCTAAGATGCAGCAAACTGCTTTGCTGCTCGAATCAGCTGTGTTAAAAAAAACAGGAAATAAAGAACAGGAAACAGCAGGGGCAGATGGGCAGGGCCAAATGCTCACCGGAACTACCAGTTCTCCCGAATCAGTCCGAACTGGTAGAATCCCATCCCTGATTGCATCCATTGTGTGGATATTGTAGGAAGGTATTATTGTTCATGTTTCATAATTATCTTCAGTATTGGGCTGTTCACTTTTACCTGGGATTGGTACAACTAAAGAGCTGAATATCTTTTAATAGGTCCTTCTTTCTGCTGAGTAAAGTCTTCTTTCCCTAAAAGAAAGTGCATATATTTTCTGGGAATCTTTGACATAACTGGCCGGTCCTTGTCCTGACTCTGTAATGGAGATGGTGTCCTTTGCTTCCACTTCAGTCCTTTTATTCTATTCTCTTTGTGGATTAGAAAAGTGCCCAAGCAGTAAGCTCTCTCCTTATACTGTGAAAACATGAACCATTAACAACTACAGTATTAAAAATATCCTTAATGTGTTTTGTATCATGATAAACCTCACCAACATTTAACATATCAAACTTAATTTATTGAAGTGTCCTGTGGTCATGTGATCACCTTCTGTACCCTTCTGACAAGAGAAGTCAATGGGGAAATCAGATTCACTCCATGTTACCAATTTAACAACTGCAGTGATTCACTTAACAAATATGGCAAGAAAATTCCTAAAATGGGGCAAGACTCATTTAACAAATTTCTCACTTAACAACACAAATGTTGGGCTCAGTTGTGGTCATAAGTTGAGAACTACCTGTACTCGAATGTGGCTGAAAAAACCAGGATTTCTTGTCCATTACTGCTTAGCAAAAAGATGATATGACAATGCAGACAATATGAAAAATAAAGAAAAGGAAAAAAATTAAAAGAAATTGAGAAAATAAATAAAAAAGGAAAGGAGATACAGATAGACGTTGACTTGTGACCACAATTGGAACGGAACTTCTGTCAATAAGTGAGGCAATTGTTAAGTGAGTTGTGCCTGATTTTACAACTTTTTTGGCCATGGGTGCTAAGCAAACCACTACAATCATTAAATGAAGCTGGCTTCCCCCATTGACTTTGCTTGTCAGAAGCTGGCTTGGAAAGTCACAAATGGCTATTGTGATGCAAGGATGCCACAACCCTCATAAATTACATGCTAGTTGCCAAGCGCCCGAATTTTGATCATATGTCCACAGGGTTGCTGCAATAGTCATAAGTGTGACAACTGGTCATAAGCATAAGTCACATAAGCATAAGTCACTTTTCAGTGCTGTCACGATTTTAATGAGTCATTAAACAAATGGTCATATGTCAAGGACTACCTGTATGTAAAAGATATCTCCTACCTCTCTTCAGACAAGAATAAGCAATTTCAATAAGTTAACACCTTCTATAACATTTCAGCAACAATACTAATAAATCTCTTTTTCCCACATCTCACCTCTTATCAATAATCAAATTATAAAAATTAATCATTCAGTCCTAATCAGCAAAAGTCAATTATCCAATCTGCTAAACTTACAATACTGACAAATAGTTCATCAGCTAGTATAACTAGTATTGGAGCCAACTTCTCCCAAGTTCCTTTTTTGTTATCGAACTAGAAAGACCCTGTTTCTAATCTTTTCTCAACTGTGAAACTCATTAGCTGACCTTGGACCATTCAGTATCTGTCAGTCTGACCTACTTTACTGAATTATTGTAATGCTCTGAAGAAAAAGGCCAGTACAGAAACGCAAAAAAATAATTGCATGTGTTTAAATATTCTTATCAGTTTGCAACAAGTCAGAGCAATGCGAAGTGAAAGAAAGTTTCATTAGAAAGGCTATTTTGCAGAATTCAAAACTGTCATGCATATTACCATAATCAGGTCATAAAGCAAATAAATTCCTTCTACTCCTCATCATAGAATTAGTCTTCCAAGTCTTGTGTCTCTGTTTCAGTTCCCAAATCAAGCAGGACCAAAACTTTGGTTTCATCTTGAATGTATTTGCTGAGTTTATTTTCTGCAAAGCCTGTGTGTGCAAAGTCCAGATTGAATTCTACATATTCTACATACATATGTAGTAATAAAGTTCTGAACTTTTTTTGGATCTGAAAATAGTAGCCTTTGAAAGAATATTCTGGGGAGGTGTGGGGCCAAACCAGAAACCAGATTAGATTTAAATTATAATTAAATTTTAAATATTTTTTTTCTGAGCATGACTGGAAACTTCATTTAATGTGCATTCTGCATGATTAGAGCTGAAGTCTAGAGGAAAGCAAACTGTAATTTTTACCCAAGTTATAACAAAGTCAAAGTTACCATCTGGTATAATTCTTCAGATCAATATATGGATAGTCCCCAACTTACTTCCATTCATTTAGTGACTGTTCAAAGTTACAATGGCATTGAAAAAGTGACTTGTGGCCGTTTTTCACACTTATGACCATTGCAGGATCCCCTGCTCACATGATCAAAATTCAGATGCTTGGCAATTGATTCATATTTATGACAGTTGCAGTGTCCCAGGGTCACATGATTATCTTTTGTGACTTTCTGACAAGCAAAGTCAATGGGAAAACCAGATTCATTTCACAACTGTGTTACTAATTTAACAACTGTAGTGATTCACTTAACAACGGTGGCAAGAAAGATTGTAAAATGGAGCAAAACTCACTGTCTCACTAGGCAATAGAAATTTTGGGCTCAACTGTGGTTGTAAGTTGGTGACTACTTGTACACATACGTTGTCAAGCATGGAAATCAAGAAACTGAGGCAGTTCAAATCTATATAAAAGTTTATTGCAAGTTTCAGCTCTCTATAAGAATCTGAACTACTAATGGTCAAAGCAACTTGGCAGAAGATAAGTCGGTGGAATTAAAGGTGGGCTGGACTTAGATCTCGCGTGGGTGTGAAGGGACTCAAGACTTATGATGCATTTGACCCCTCCCCTTGGGCTCAGCCTGGTCAAATGTTTCAAAAGTGTTAATGTTTCATTCCTTTTTCATTTAAGCAGTATGAACAAAGAATACATATATTGTGCAAAGTGATCATCTATGCCAGAATCAAAAGATGATAGATAAGCTAGTAATACGCTAGTAGATCAGCAAGGGTTTGTGACTGGGATTTAACACATGTGCAAAACTCAGCCATCCATTGTATAGATGCCATGAAAAAGGTTCGGTAGTTTCAGTTCAACCAGTAGTCTTATTTTTGTGCAGAAGACATTAAAAGCCAGTTCAGTTCTGGTTCTTAACATAAATTCCTTAGAAACAAAATTCCTTGTTCCAAGTACAATCTGCACTAGCCTCTATTTGATAGATGTTTCAAATCTAGAAGTAAAATGTTGAAGTAGACCACTGCCCAGCCCTAGACTAATTGGCTTTGCTTCCAATAGGTTGCACATAAGGAAATATAAACACCATTTCATTATTTTCATCCCACCCTGCTTATGAGAAGTGGCTTGCACCTGCAGAAAGCCTTCAATAAGCTTCATGTCCTCTGTAGTTAAGGTAGGTTGGCTTTTCACAGCACCCAGGCTCTGGAACCATCAGTCAATAGAAGGATTCATCTTTATGACAAGCTCTTATCTTCCTTTATTGGCAAGCTGTCAATCAGGTAATTCCATCATTCCCTCCACCTTCCTCTGCAATTCAGAGGACACAGAACTTCCTGGCATAACCTGACCATCCTTTTTTATTCTGTTAATTATACATTGTATAAGTCACATAAGGGATTGTGACTCAAAGCTGCAATTATCACAGCCCTCTGGGCAAAAGCTTCATTCCATTCAGTAGATACAAGCAATGCTGAGAAACGGATACACTAAACAATCTTCCATGGGAAAAGCAATGAAATTAATCATAGCTAGAAGTCTCCCTGTTGCTTCACATAGCTAATTTATGACACACAGACATGCTCAGATACATGAAGCACTTATTCTGACCTCCAAGTTCTAATCATTTATGCTACCATGGAATGGTTGGTTTATGGAGTCCTTGCTGTTCTTTGAGCTTGATTGTTTTCTTGAAGACTTTTCATTACCAAACTAGGTAACATCATCAGCACTACAGGGGAGTGAGGTTTGCTCCCATTTTATATATTTGCTCTGTGAATGTTAATGGGAATGGTTTTGGTGGGTCCTTGATTAGGTTGTTGTTTACTGTTAGCTGGTTTTTCGGAGTTGGTGGTTTCCAAGTTGGTGAGGTATAGTTTACTTCTTGATTGTTGGTCTAGTATTAATCTTAGTGTTAAGCTATGTTCATTTGGATGTTGATTGCTGGTGAGGAGGTGTTTTGGTCTTTTTGTTTGTTTTTTGGCTTTTTGTTTATCTATTTTGCATGGTCTAAGGTGTTGTTTATCTCTATGTGCCTGTTGATGGCTGATTTGTCTGAGTGCCAGGCTTCCAAGAATTGTCTCATGTTTTTGGACTTGACTTGAACTAGAATGCTCACAGTTTCCCAATTGAAACTACGGTTAAGTCTGTCCATGTGTTGTGAAATTAAGTGTCTTCTGACTGCTAGTTGGTGTTCATGGATGTGATCTGCCAATCTTCTTCCTGTTTGTCTTACATAGTGATTGTTGCAATCCTTACACTATATGTTGTAGATGACTCCTGCTTTTTCTTCTGGGGCTGCTGAGTTTTGGAAGAGCAAGAAGATTTAAGATTTCCAGCAAAGACAAGTCACTGTAAAAGAACAGTCTTTTGCTCCATATTTTACCTGCTATTCTTTTGAAGGAGATCATCATTAAGAAATCTGGCTCTTTAGAAGTAGCAATTTCGCACCTCTCTATGCAATCATTTGCATTAATATGGGTTTGAAGTAATGGGGAAAGTGGGGCCATGAGGTTTTTTTAAAAAAAATAGTTAATAACAACATCAATTTATTACATGTCTTTGCCTTCCTAATCCCAATGACTCTGTGTGGTTGGTTTAAATAAAAAAGGAAGGTCTAAGTCATTCCACACAATAAGGTGCTTTAATTATGAAATTAATTATAACAATATTACTATGATGGTGGTAACCATACAAGGCTGAGATTCTTAAGGAACAGAAAACAAGATCATTGAGTGATTACTAATAATCTCAACTTCCTTGAACCAATGGAAGTGACGTTTCTTTGCAGAGAATGGCAGAGCTTGGCTTGGAAACTCAGCTTCCTTCTCCAAACTGCTTTGATGCAATAGTACCAGCAAGCCTTTTTCATATACTGGATCTTTGACAAGGTAACAGCATGCTGGATACCATTCACCTGTCTTGAGTGTGCATCCCCAGATTTTCTCTGTCTTACTGTTGCCATCACCCCCTTCCTGTATTGCTCAGCCTCATTTTCCTGTTTTGCAAGAGCCAACCCTTGTTGGAGGACCTCTATCAGCCTCAGCAAATTGGGGGAGGAGGAAGCTGTCTCTCTGGCCTGTTAGAGTTGCCATTCTACATACGGACAGCCCACCCCCATCTCTCCTGCAACCCCCAGTCATATTGAGGCCATAATTACCACTGAATAGACTTCCAGATTCCCATGCTTGTCAGCCTGCCCTCTCTACCCATTTCTCCCCCTCCCAATCTGCTTTGTTCTAAAAATGGGTGGGGAAGAAGGGGGAGGGAGGGGAGGGAGGATTAACAGCTAGTACAAACTTCTGAACAAAAAGAGGATGGAGGGGAAACTTGCAGCAGCCATTTTGTGGAAGAGTCGTATAGGAAGCAGTGATAATAAATCCACCATCTTTTTCTATCCCCTCCACACCAATGCTCTTCCTCAACTGCTCAAGGTCAACTTTGGGAAACCTGTGCTAACTCTGTTAGGCCTAAACCAGGTTGAAAAGGATAAAAAAAGATCTGTTTAATCTAAGTATTCCTGGAAAAGCCATGCCTTCTTCAATGTTTTGGCTGAATATGGCAAGTTGTTAAAATCAGTTAGATCCAAAGATAATTTCTTAGGAAAGAGCTTTATCTACATTTCCTTTAAGGTGATAGGAAACTCAACCACAAAAGTAAAGTATTGGAGACCACTGACAGTCAAAATGTCTTTAGAAGCCCTTGCTAGATTTGGGAGGGGTCCAATGTATCAGTAGTGGCACAAATAGAATAGACCCCCAAATTATTTACTTCCCCAGGAGACAACCCACTATACTGACTCACACAGAAGTTATAAGATGGCATGAGGGACACCTTTGGCATCATTTTTCTCAAAATAATATCAAACCCAGCATGAATCCAAGTAATCTTGCCTATGAAGAAGCACCCAACTGTGAACAGCAAAAGTCAGGTGGAAGCTGGACATAGGCCAGAACCACTAAAGACTAGATCATCCAACTAACAATTCAAAATAAGTTCACTCTCATCTGTGGTTCTCTATGCTATACTCAGGAATGTTATTTCATTATTCAATTGTGAATGCTTCAGCATAGATTGTTCCCGACCTGACATGTCCCTAAGTCTATAATATAGCTGTTCCAGCCTCCTGCCATTATTCTATAATGTTTGCAACTGCTCTATATACAACCATGTACTAAATGACACATTACAGAGCAGGTGCAATTAGAGGCTTTCTAATCAAGTATCTGGAAGATTCAGTCTTCCATATCTAGGTAAAGAAAATACCTCCCAGAAGTCCTTGGAGAGTTCCTATTTCCTCTGAGATGAGCCAATATAATCAAGATCTGAGCTCCAATGAGGAGAATACATTACAACAAATTGTCATAATTGCCAAGGATATCATTTTGGAATGGGCATGTATAAGCCATTCTCCTTCAGACTTGGATGGTAAGTCTTCTATGGGAAGTCATGGGAACCATGAAATTGTGGACAAAAATTATTAGAGCCCTGGTGGCACAATGGTTAGAATGCAGTATTCCAGGCAAACTCTGCCCACAACCTGGAGTTCAGTCCAGGTTGAACTCAACATTGACTCAGCCTTCCATCCTTCCAAGGTCTGTAAAATGAGGACTCAGATTGTTGGGGGCAATATGTTGATATTGTAAACTTCTCAGAGAGTGCTATAAAGTACCATAGGGTGGTATATATGTGCTACTGCTATTGGAGTAATCTCACTATGAATCTTCTTAAGACAAAGGCCTCCAACACAGTTGATGTTAGACAGTTGATGTTAGTTCATTCATGAACTATGTGAGGTACATAGCTGAATCCTTTGCTTATCCTTCACAGTTCACAGTTCAGGAAGTCGTCAACCCATGGCCACAAATTTCTGTTGTTGAGCAAGCCAGTTGCTAAGTGGGTTGTGCCCCATTTGGCAACATTTTTGCCACTGCTGTTAAGTGAATTGCTGTAGTTGTTTAAGTGAATCATATGGTCATTAAGCAAATTTGGTTTTCTCCCACTGACTTTGCTTGTTTGGAAGCCGTCTGGGAAGATTGCAAATAGTGTTCACTATGACTCCAAGAAGTACAACTATCATAAATACATGCCAGTACCTGAATTTGGATCACATGACCATGGGGATGCTGCAACGTTGCAAGTGTGATCATAAGTCCCTTTTTTCAGTGCTGTTGTAATTTTGAACAGTCACTAAATGAATGGTTGTAAGTCGAGAATTCCCTTACAGGCCTATCATACTGATAACGTCCCAGATAAAGAACCTGGTAATGGAGATGGAATGACCAGCTCTTAAGGACTAAGGCAACACCCCTTCCGTGATCAACAGGTCTGTACCACTCCTGTATACTATAAACCAGCATTAGTTGCTTAAGAAAACCCCTGGAACAGTGGTTGTTTAAGGAAAGATATAAACATTCATATGCAAGTTATAACTATGTAAGTGGTAAGCTGTGTAAAGAAAACATTATAGAGATTTGAGCGAGGCAAGATGGCTGCCGTTTGACAGCCTTTTTAGTGAGCTCCTTTTTATCCTCCTATTACAGCTACTTTTATATGGATGTAAAATAGTTTATTTTTTATTTAATTTTATCTATAAATTAGTTAAGTTAGTTTTATTTTATTAGGTGTAGCAGTTTTAGGTTTTTAGACTTAGGATTACGTAGCATTTAGGTTTTAGATTATGAGTTCCAGAACTGAACATTATTTGCCAGTGCTGTGGGAGCAGAATTTTTAGCCGAAGTAATTCATAGTTATGTAACTTGACTGCTTAATAGTTAGCTTATATTTGTGCTTAACTCCATAATACGAATATGGGATAGTTTTGAGTTTAACCATGGGAGCATTTCTATTTATAGCTTCCCCCACAGAGCAAAGAATGGATGCAATTAGAAGGTTGTGGGAAAAGCTTTAGTTAAACATCCAGGGAGATACCTTCAGCAGTGCTGACAACAATGACCAGGTATGAGTCCAATTTTAGGCCAACACTATGGCGGTAAAAGCACTAAGACCACAATACTTTGTACTTTTTGTTTACTGCAGAGTGCTGGTCAGAAACTCTGTTATACTGCACTAGTTCCATCCCAAACTTAAAAATGGGCCTTAGATATCAGCCTGTATTCAGGTCTTACTAACTGTGCCTTTAATGGTTTGTTATGAAGGAAGGTGCATTGTTTTCCATGAAATAATGAAAATGAATTTTCTTAATGCCACTTTAGTAAAAATGTGAACACAAAGAATCTTTGTTAGCCTGATTTTCCACTAGTGTAATACAACCAGGCTCCCTTGAATGGATCAGGACATTGTAGGACCATTTGAATTATGGAACCAAAATAGTCTCAGTTTCAGCTAACACATACTAAAATATTGCAGTTTTCTTTTTTTACCGATTTCAGCTGAAAACTTTATAAGCTGTGAACAATGCAGTTGATACTTGCTGTGGCTTGGTTTAACTGGATCTCACTTTATTAAATTTAAAAACCACACTATTTTTAGTTCCTAAAGTAGCTCCCAGCCACTGCACAAATACATTGTGCATGAGTTTTTTCTTGGCTAAGTCGACTCAGCCAGGGTTTGGCAACCAGAGAGACAGGAAATCATTTAGATACATTATCATCCTCTTCAGGCAGCTCAGAGGAGCTTTATGGAAAGGTTCACACAAACATCCAGACTAATTATTTGTTAGTCATGCTCGCCCATTATATAACAAATAAGAATTTCTTCAGCTTGACTGGGAGCTGAGCCAGAAACTAGAGCTCAAGAGGTAAGGACAAACTTCTCTATACACCCTGCGCCCCATTAGCGGCTTCAGCTCCTAGAAAAGAGTCACACCTTTTTCAAAAGGAGATTGCATGTTTGTTCCCATTCAATTTCTTCTTTGGTGAAGCTTTGCTGCTGCCACAGAAGGGAAGATTTAAAGTAGTGGGTGGACAGAGGCATGTTATTCCTCCTCGTGACCTTCTGAAGAAGCAGTCACCTATAATGTATATGTGATGTGGGTTTTTTTTCACATTTGTTTTCTTAGCTAAGCATGGGTCCAAAAGTATTCTAAAAGACAAGGGGTTTTTTTGGTTCGTACTTTCTAAGCAACAAAAAGCTCTGGCGTGTTGAGAAGAAATCAAGTCAATAATTTGCATTTGGAACGTTGGCTCTAAAACAAACCCACTTTTGAAAAATAACATGACAAGAAGTATTTGGGAAAATTGTAGTTAAAGAGCCAAAGATAACAATCTTTACCTTCGTATAATTTAATCTCATAAAGATGAAAGGAATTCCACATCTTAGAACTGTCATATATTTCCATGGTGAAATAGTAGTGATAGAAAACAAAGACTAACATATTTTTGGTAAGACACAAATTCAGATACTTTGTCTACAATCCAGCAAGAGTACAACTTCCTTGAACATAAAGGCCAGTTCATGTTCACTTTAAATGGGAGCACCTCTGATATATTAACAAATGATGTTCAATTTGGCCTTTATGAATTGAGACTTTCTTTTTACAGCCGATATAATTTATGTTATCAGAACAAAAGTAGCTAAAGATTTAGGACTATTCTGTGCCTCTTGAAAAAATGCCAAGGCTAACTTGGGTATTTGCTGCAAAAGGAATTAGCAGGAATTCCGTGCAATCCACCTCCCCACCCCACCCCCACCATCTCAAATACACCCTTCCAGTCACATTTTATTTGACAGGATTCAGAAAACAGAAAGACAATAGGGAGCTTGTTTTTGTTATTGTTGTTAACTGTAAGTTATTCCTCTCACCCTCACATTTCTTCTGTCAAACCTATAATGAACTGCCTTTCCTTTGGACGAGCAAGCTAACAAGACTTTGCCATCACCCTGGCAACAGCATCCCACAGAGAAGGCAGGAGAGATGGGGAGATGGAAGCCGGGAAAGACAAAAGAAGGGGGTGATGTCACCTCTCCCGTGGGAGCTGAGCAGCCAATCGGTTGCAAAGCCTATGAGGTCATTCGCCTCCCCCTCCCCTTTTGTTTCTCCTGGGCAAATCCATTCAAAACTATAGAAGTGTGGTGAATTATCAAGGCCACCTTCTCCCAGCCAATACCGGAGGGGAGGAGGAAGAGGGAGATAAGGTGGTGGTGGGAGACAAAACAGGAGGGGGGGGCAAGAAGGGAAGTGGAGGAGGGGGAGAAGGAGGAGGAGGAGGAGGAGTGGAGGAGGAAAAGAAAAATTCCCCTCCAGCAGAATGAATAGATCCTAATAGTCTTCACCAGAGGCAGCCTCATAAAGATATCATCAACTTTGGCTCTTTGCTTTGGATGACAATAAGGGAGGGGGGACAGATAAGTATTGCCAAAGATTTCAATCCATTTCTTTCTTTCCTTTCTGCAGAAGGAGGAGAGGTGGGGCTGAGTGGAAGCATCAGAAAGTCATCTCCCGAAGCATCCAACCATGTAGGGAAGCCAAAGTAGGAGAAAAATCAGAAGGGGAGAAGGGTTTCACTTTTTCAAATTGGCCCTTGCTTGCTTTCTGATGCACCCGGTCTCTCCTTTTATCGGGAGCATATTTTTCTGCAAAGTTGGACAATTCTGGTGTTAAAATGCTTTGAACCAGAGCTGGGGGAGGAGGGGAAATATGCTGTCTCCTGGAAGGAAAAGAGGCCGGGCCCAGGAGTGTCTCAGAATCAAGCCTGTGTTGTTTCCTTCAGAGGAAAATTGAATGCGACTAAAATCAGAGGCCTGAAAAGCTAAATAGTTCTGATGGAAAGTGTTAAGTTTGCATGAAGAGTCAAACGCGGGGAACTTCAGTAAAGAGTTTATTCAGTGACTACAGCTCGAATGGACCCGAGTTGGCTGGGCTACGGCTGCCTCTTATAGCCTGCAGCTGTAGTTGCCAGCCAATGGGAGTGCAGGGTTTCTTCCCGCACTATTTAAACCAATACCATTTAACATTTTACAAGAACAGTTCAAATAAACCAATAACATTCAAACCTACATACATAACAGAAAGGAACTGCAGTACCCAAACAGGTGCTTGTTTTGATTCTAAGGACAGGGTGAAGCCAAATATCCCATGAAATGACAAATGGCCTGAAATAGGCAAATGAGTGGTCTCTCAAGCCATTCCCAACAACAATCCTTTCCTCCGGTGCCTGTTTTAGGTCAATTTCCTGCATGACAGCTGCCAGGAAAAACAGAAAAGCAAGTAGAAACAGAGAGGTTCATGAAAGGAACAGGTGCTTAGGAAATTAGCCTTGAAAGTAACCGAATAATAGAAAAAGGGCAAAAACCACTTTTTGTCACATGAAGGAGGGAACAGTCCCTACAAAAAGGAAATGTTACCAATGAAACTAGACTCCCCGCCCCTTGCTGTTGCCTATTTCATATATTTCAACATTATCCAAAGGCAATGATTGTTTAAGATGGAATAAATTCACGATGAAGCGTGGGTGCCTGTTCTGAATGGAATGCATGGATAAAATCTGCCTGAACATTCAAAAAATATGATGGTGGTGCTTTAAAATAAGTGTTTTCAGGCAAATTAGGGATGTGTTTCTCATTTCCACCTTACTTATTAAGCAGGATAAGAACCACCCTAAATTTCTTAGCCAGATGTGATAGGACAGAAAAAAATATTCAAATAAAACCAAAAATAAAGTCATGTAATCTCTGAACAATTAACATTCTCACTCCCAATGCAGTTAGATGTATCTCAGCCATCTTTACCACAAGAGAGAACTCTGGGACTTGTTTTCACTTGACAAACCATTAAACACTGTACTTTGCAGTGCAAAGGGGTGTTTCATTGCATACTTTTCTTTGGGGCCCTGGTTGCCAGTTGCCAGCCTTTTTTTTTAAGTCACAACACTGCAGGAATCATATAGAGTGGGAAGGTATTACCAAAGAACATCTAGTCCACCCTCCCGCTAAATACAGAAAATATACTTCTTTAGCATTGCTAACAGGTGATTTTCCAGCTTCTGCTTAAAATCCTAAACATGTATAATTCTTTTTGTATCAAGGGATAATGAAGTAGGCTAGGACTAGTAAAGAACGGCAAGAGGTTTGAAAGTATGCCTGCAAGTTATTTCCTTTAGGAAGCAATTCTGCAAATCTTGATGACTTGAATTCATTTAGTCTAGACTAGAGGTTGTAAAGGTTCTGTATTTATTTTTGTTCTGCTGTTCTTCATCATCTTTTTGGTTAAGCTGTTGGCCTAGAAAGCAGGAGATTGCTAAGAGTTCTAGTCCCACTTTAGGCATGCAAGCTGGCTGGGTGAGTTCGGGCCAGTCACTCTCTCTTAGCCCAATTCACTTCACAGAGTGGTTGTTTTAAGGCAGGTGGGGGGAGAGAAGAAGATGTGTTGGATACATTTGCTGCCTTGAGTTTCTTATAAAAGTAATAAATAATAAATTAAAAAATAAACAGGATAACAATAAATAAAAATTCAAGAGGATAAAAAAATCTAATAAATAACAAGCCATCATTTGCCCTGTTTTTGCCAAATCAAACAAGGGAAAGCACCTAAAGCAAAGTTAGAACAAAACAGCTTTCTCTGCTGTCATTCTGTAACATCACTTCATCTTCTCAACCCATTGAACCTCCTTGTTTCCTAGGTAATTCCATCGGAGAGAAACTTTAATGTCATTGCAAAGAGCAAAAGCACTCAATGTATTATCATACGTGTTATATTTGCAAAGCACATTGCACGCTCTTTGCAAAATAGGTCAATCATTTTTATCCAAATATTTATTTATTCTGGCAACAATCTGATGAAGTACATTGGCTAACAAACTGTGACTGGCTTTACGGGATGGACCGGACCTTTTACAGCTGAGCAAAGATTTGAAGTCTGCCTCCCCAGTCTAAGCCCACCCTTCTAGATACAGAGTACTCAACACATACTGACTTAACTTTGCATCTTATATGTGAGTAAACGAAGAACCATCCAGTTATGAGCCTACCCCACTCTATTTCAACGTGACAGCTTCTGAAGTTGGACTCCTCTGCAATTTTGCCTGCAAGTCAGAACTGCTTTCAATCTGACCACATAAATCCCTAGTGTCAATCAAGAAGGTCACACCCCTTGATCACCACCCCAGAATTCCATTCACAAAACAGGAGATGGTGGAAAACAGCTTCTTGGCGCGATTCCTGTCAAGCAGGTTTACTTTCCTGGCTCCATTTTCTTCCTCTAACAATGCAAGCCCCCCTTCCCAACCGAAGGCATCCTGAGGCATGTCCGGAAATGTTTGCAGTTATCTACAATCCCCTGAAAGCTAAGCAATGCCATGAAGGCACGATGGTTTACACATGAGTAAATTCTTATCCATTCTAAAAATGTCAAAATAAATTATTTTTGTAGTTTCTTCACAGCAAAAGGTTTATATCACAATCAAAGAACTGCTCTGTCGTGAAATATATGTGCAGAAAGGTCAAATAAAATTTTGAAGGGCAGTCGTTCAAATAATTTTCAGTGATGTTAGATTTGCATTTGATTATGGGTAATTTGTTGTTTGATATATTATTACATCCCAGCATATGACATGGATAGGATTGATAAAATCATTGTTATATCCAGTTGGGAAATTCTGCAGAGGACTGGAGATTCTTCAGAACGTATCTCATATGATATGATAATATGAAAAGTCTGCCTAATGCAAACTTACTGTCGCAAAGAACAAGCCACATAAATAGACATAAATCACCTCATGGGGGATGTAATAATATATCAAACAATTTAAGACATTAACAATGATCAGGAGGGTATCATTACTGTACATGATTATACACATACATCTCTGCAATTATTGCAGTTTTCATGATTGCAATTTTTTTAAATTGTGATTTGTAAGCTGTCCTGGAAATTTTTTTAAGAGTGGGATATATATTTTAAAATAAAATAAAATATGCATATAGAAATCTGTTTACATAATATGAAAAATGCATATGAGGAAGAAGAAGGGCAACTCATTTTATTTACACTAGCTACAAAGACTTTCAGAGAAATTCATTATGTTTACATGAAGTTGATCCATTAAGGCAAATACAGTCTACTGAACATGCACAGTTACTCTTTAGAATTTTTTTAACAGCTTTCTATTCTCTGTCTTCCTCCTTTTTTTGGAAGTGCCAAAAGACACACTCTGCTAGAGATTTCAATAGAGTGTTGGAAGAAATATCCATCTGGTTCAGTTCCAAGCTGGGAGAAAAGCACTGGAAACAAAATGGAGGCTGGAGGCTGATTGGAAAGAGGGTCCATTTTTTGATGAACAGAACCATATGTTTGTAGTCCTGATGCAGCTGACCACATGGAGTTGAGAGTGGGGGTATTTATGCCTTCTCTTGGGCTTTGCACTTGAACTTCCTATTCAAGAACATGTGTTCTATTGTCAAACTCCGATGGGGCCATGTACAAATCCTAGCAGTTTGTCTGAGCTAGGTTTGGTTGAAGTTTGAACTGCTGGAGGTGATGAGATGATGCAATGAAGGGGCTTTGGGCAATTCCTATTGTGGCTGAGGGCTAATCCTATCTTTGTTGGATCTTGGTTGAAGGTATTTGCTTATGAATACAGCTGGCTATTGCTTTATCTCTTAAGTGATGACATCTGCTGAGGGCTATTAAGAAAGGTTGGGGCTGCTTTCCAAGAGCATGTTTTTCCATTCCTCATCCGGGGAAATATAATATTCTGCCTTTTTAATAATTCTCAAAATATTTCATTCTTCTAGGAGAGAGGTGGGTGCTAACTTTCTATAAGAGATTTCACCCATATCATTATCATCATCTCACTCTTCCTCTTCCCTGTCCCCCTCCACCTCAATGATAGAGCAAGACTCTTCTATCATATCCAGGGGTGAAATTCAACCACCACACACCACCTCAGGAGAGGTAGTAGGGACAATTTGAATCAGTTCAGAGAGGTGGTAGGGACGAATTGAATCAGTTGGCCCCGCCCACACCTGCCTGCCTTCTTCCTTTTAGAGACTGAATCCTACCCACACACCAGTGGTGGGATTCAATTTTTTTTACTACCGGTTCTGTGGGCGTGGCTTGGTGGGCATGGCAGGTGAAGGATACTGTAAAATCTCCAGTCAGAGGTGGCATTTGCCAGTTCTCTGAACTACTCAAAATTTCCACTACTGGTTCTCCAGAACTGGTCAGAACCTGCTGAATACCATCTCTGCCCCATGCCCACCCACCTTCTTCCTTTTAGAGATTGAGTGCCACCAAGCCACGCCCACAGAGCCGGTAGGGGAAAATTTTGAATTTCACCCCTGACATATCATATCATGTTACAAACATTGTCCAACAAAGAGAAGATCTCCTACATCCCTTCTTTCAGCATCTTCCTCAGTAGAACATTTGGACTGACGTCAACAAAGGCGCACCATGTACTACCACCCCATGCCAAAGCCATGCAATAAGAAGGCGGAGCTTGGACAAATGCCTAGTTCCTTGACGGCCTAAATGTGCCACACTCACATTAGGTAAAGCAAGAGGAGAGTCAAGTTCTGGATCTCATCATTTCAACATGAGTTACCCAAGGTGTGTGATCTTGAGGCTACACCTGCAACATAGCATGTTCAACTGGTTCTTGATAGTTTATTTCCCATGACCCTTCTCTCAACTGTGATATTTTCTGGCTTCTTTGGCTTCCCCTTTCAGGCCCTAACTTGTCAGGCAGGCTTGCTTTGGTACCACAGCTTATCCAAACATCTACATCTCTTTCATAAATCCAATTCTTCCTTATCAGGAGCAACCATCAGGAGGAAATGCAAGATTTTTAGCAACTGAACTGTGGGGGAAAGTAGAGCTTTGATTAGCCCACTTACTCCTAAAGAGGTCACTCACAGTTCACTTAATGAGGATTCACATGTTAGAAACTAGGTCAGAGGCATAAAGTTTCTGCAGCTGTGTTTGGGAATAGAACTTTTCTTTTTTTTTCTTTACTGAGAAAAGCCATTAGAAACGTTCAGTTAAATTGCTTTATTGGACTTTCATTTTCCAGTTTAGAACATTCAAAACTCAAAATAAATAGTGGCCTCTTAAAGCCCATAGCCCATTTCTAAGAAAGCTGATGCAATAATAAAAAGTTTAAAATGCCACAAGTCTGTTGCTTTTGGCTTCAAAAGACTAACACCCAGAGCTACCCTTCTGGAAAATGATTCCAGTGTATGAATACCATAACAGTCTAATCTTATGAAAGCTTACCTGGAAGTATATCCAACTGGATTCAGTATCGCTTATTAATTATGTGTGTATGGGTTTCAGTCTAACCATAGCCACTGTACAGATGTTTAGAACAGGGCTGGGCAGTACCCTAAATTTGATAAGAAAAATGTGTTTCAGACTGCCCAGGAATACAAATATAGCATTTGGTTTAAAAAACTCATCCCAGGACCTAGATAGCTTGCTTACCCTTTGTCAAGAATATGTCCTTACAACAAAGCTTCCATCCTGGGGCACACCTGCTACTGAGACAACCTGAAACTAGAGCAAAGCAACCAGAAACTGGTCTTTTTTGTTGTGAACTGCTCCTACATGAACATCTAATTCTCATGGTTGGAAGAGCCTGAACAAGATCAGTGGCCAGGAGGGCTGTAATTGTCGCATTGCAGGGCTGCCCCCTCACATCTGGCTGCTGAGCTCTGTCTCTCTATGGCTATTTCTGCTTTGGCTGCCAAAGAAACATCTGGCAATCACCATTATTTTTCCCTGTTTTAAGGCAGGGGTGTCAAACTCGCAGCCTGTGGGTCAGATATGTCACATGCTGGCCACTCCCACACCTGGTTTAGCGAAGAGGGGGAAAGTCATGAAATGTCACGTGACAACCCCCCCACCATGACGCCGTGAGTTTGACAACCCTGTTTTAAGGCTTAGGTAGAAAACTCCATGAGATTGATATTTCTACTAGTAAATTCTATTGCCACTTCCCACCAAGTGATTCTTGCCTCCCTGGCCTTCCATTTAGCTCCTCCATCAACCAAGGCCAAAAAGCCACAGTGGTCCACTTGTGTCTTCTCCAGAAGCAAGGAGACTAAGCTAGCCCTCCACATCCAAGTACTGATCCTTATTCCTCCCGGCTTCTCTCCTTTCACTGCACTGCCATTATCTCCGGGCTTCTCCAACTGCCCCAGCAACTGGTACTCCTGCCCTTCTATGAGGGCATCAACTTTGCTTCTCAAGGATGGAAGAAAAGCACATCCTTGGAAGCATGGGGGAAAGGTCCAAAGAGTTGCAGGCAAGTGTGAGGTTTACTGCTTTGCCTGCTTCAGAGCAATTTGGGGGGGGGGGAGGCGCAAGGATCTGATTGCAAGCATTTCACAACTCTACTCTAGAGATCTTACTATCAAATAGCCATGATGCAGGTATATTTTAACCTCATCCTTTCACCATAGCTGATTCTGTGGTTAATTCTGACATTATAATTCTCTGTGAAACTACGGGCAAGGTATTTTCCTTCCTGAAGATAACAGATGCAAAATATAGCATGCTGGTCTGTTGACTGTAATGAAGATTTTATTTGTTTGTTTGTGTGCATTTGGAAGCATAAGATGGATATCACATGCTCCGTGCTAGATCACATGGCCAGGAGGAAAAGGAAGGAGCAGCTTAGGACAGAGCAGCATCTTTAGCTTTTTCCTCCCCTTTCCTTTTCTCTGAAATTTCTCGCCTGATCTGGCCCATTTGTGGATCTGATTTTAATTTGGCAGCTTCTCTACCCACATCAAATTGGGTCTCACTCAATGGTTCCATTTTTCAAAGTTTTTCCAGTTGACAGACAGAGTCCCGAGTCTTTATTCCTTTCCAACATTTCCTCACTGATCTGGCAAGAGTAGAACGTTTTTAACTTCGCTTCAACTCCAGAGAGTAATAAGTGAAATAAAATAAGGTGCTATCGCCCATTCCCAGGCACGTGCCTCCTTCACGTTGTGTGCGTTTGTACGGTTGCAAGAAAACAAACGTGAATGTCTGAACTGTTGAAGCAATCAAGCCCTCATTCCTCTCAGGACCTGACAGAGACAAGAGTTGCTGTCAGGGACTGTTCCAGAAGCTGCACAGGGCATACGATTTCACCTCCCTGCAAAAAAAAAAAAATGTACCTGCCCTTTCAAAGACATTGCAGCTGAGATAGAAATAAATCACTCCAGCTTTCCAGCTCGTTGTGGAATCTGAGCAATCTGGATCTGCTTTGAACCATTAAAGGCAGGGCTTGTAAAGCACCAGGCAATGGAATTTGGGGGTTTCGTGATTCCCTCCAGTTTCTCCATCACCCATTGTTCCCAGTTTGCATCTCCTGTCGAAAGAAACTGCCCCAGGCAAGGCTGATAAAGAAGCCAGGGGAGTTAAAGATGGAAAGGTGTCCATTTGCATCCTTGATGGTAACAGAAGTCTTGATGCTGCCTCTGAAACCTGCCGGATGATAGCCCTCCGAAGAAACCCTATGATCAGGTTCTTTGCCAAGCCACTCAATAGGAACCATATGTGCAGGAAAATGTAACTGGGTCCCTGGTACTGTTTCTGAGACATAAGGCAGGTGCTTGTTTTAACAGGTGAAATTTTCTGAGCATGAAGAGCTAATCTAGGGGAAATTTTTCTTAACTGAATCTGCCCATGTTTAAGATTGTGGACTCTTAGCTTAGAAAAGTCGATAGCTTGAAATCAGGTTGCTTCCACCATAAGCCATTTTATTTAGAGCATTGTATCTCAATTTACAGCCTGGAAGGCTTTTACGGTAGATACAATCAGCAAAACATAAACTGTCACAACTAAAATGATGGGACAGGAAAAGGATAACTTCAAGCAGCATTTCGAAAAGTTAAAATCTAATTCTTGGGCATCTTTGTAAAGTAAAGTAGCTGCTTCCCCAAGGTAACTATTTATACCCATGGGCCACAAATATTGTACCAACTACATAGAAAGCAGCTCTCTTAATGAGCCTGCTTACTACCATGATGGGAATGGGTAGCCCTTCACTTCCAGGTGAGTTTCAGTTGACCTGTCAGGACAAAAACACTAAAACTAACAACTGCACAACAGCCTGATGAGGATTGCCCCCTCTCCTTCAAACATACTTACTCTACCTGCCCCCTTTTTCAGCTCCTCTTCCTCCCTCTGGGACTCCAGAGAAGGGCAAAAAAGTTAAATGATGAGATTTCCTACATAAATGTGGGTTGTTGTTGTTGTTTTGCTGACTCTAGTATATAACTATCATATTTGTACTACATCCTCCAAATAACTGTTCTTCAAAAATAGGAAAGATACTGAAAAGCCTCTTCAAGAAATGTTCATTTTTTGTACTACTTTGGAGGTACTATTTCAAATGTTCCATGGGCTGCTTCTGAGTGCTGTCCATCATGGCAATTTGTTATTAGCACCACATTCCTTTGTGGCACTGGTTTGGGTTATAAAGGAGCATGTGGGAAATTAACAAGAGTTTAACCTGATTCCTCTCTTTTGCCCCAGTGACAAATCACAAACATATTGAGAAGCCTTTTTTGTATCAGGTGTCAGGAAATGATAGATACCAGGTAGCCCTTCACTTTCGACCCCAATGAAGCTGGAATTTCCATAGTATGTCATGAGGATCATAAGTTGAGGCACCCATGTGACCAACTCATTTTTACAACATTTTTTGCAGCAGTTGTTGGCAGTTATTGAGCGAATGCCACAGTTGTTAATTGAAACCATTCATAATGGTTGTATTTTGTTGGAAACCAGAAGTAAATTGTTTCTGGCAAAAAAAAAGACATAAATCAATGTCATGTGACTGTAGGATGCTGCAAACAGCCATAAATATGAGCCAGTTGCCAATTGCCCAAAATACGACCATGTGACTGTGAGGGGGACCCCGGCCATCAGAACTTCAAATCCAGATAGTAAGTACATTTGGGGGTGGGGATGGAATATCCATTGTAACTTTAAACAGTTGCTAAGCAAATGGCTGCAAGTCAAGACTACCTGTGCATTGAATTTACCCAGATGAAAATGATGGGTGCCTACAGCAGCTGTAGTACGTGGCTATGGGGAACATTTATTATCCATCTGCACATGACATGAGGACAATCTCATAGCACTGGAAACAGAGAGAAAAATCAGAAATAGTAAGAGAAGTGTAGGAGACAACTAGGCTGAGCCCAAGGGAGGGGTCAAATGCATCATCAGTCATGAGATTCTTTGTGCCCACAAGAGATGTAAGTCCAGCCTACCTTGAATTCCATTGACCTACCGCTAATTTGCTTTCACCATTAGTAGTTCAGCTTCTTGTAGAGAGCTAAAGCTTGCAATAAATCTTTATACTTATTTGAATTGGGTGGATTTTCTGATTTTCCCTGGTGCTTGAGGTGTGAGATAATCAGGACTATACCCTAAAATGATAAATCTTAAGATGAGTATTTAAGGTTCCTTTACTTGGGAATTTATTACTTCTGGATTAGCCCTTAGTAACTAGCTGCCCTGGCTTTTATGTTGTATATTGTGTAATTTTATCTGATTTTATTAGATATATATTATTAGTAAGTTTTATATGGGTTTGTTTATCTACTGTTTTTACTGTAACTACTTGCATGGACCCCACTGTTCCTTTAAAGTTAGCGCTTCCCTCAGGTTTGTAACACCTCTTTGTCAAGTTCTATATTTTAACTCATATTCCTTTATTTACCTTCTGTGAGATTAAGCACATCCTGTTTCACAGTTTCCCTCTCCATATGTAAATACGTGTATCCCGGTGATTACCAAGGTTACACAAGAAGGTCAAAAGCTAATAAGGTAGACATTTATGTGTGAATCATAATAGAAGATACCAAAGCTTCAAAGGGAGTGTCGAAGCTTCACATTTCCAGTTCAAACCTCAGCTTTGATTCTGTTCCAGGTTAAACTGAGCAGCTCCCAAATTTGCCCAAGTTAAATATGGCTGTTTTCTAAGTTACCAGATTAGAGTCTGAAACTAAATCTTGTGATTGGCAAACACTCTGACAATGAACACAGGAGAAGGCATTCCTATCCCAGCAGAAAAGAAAAGGATTGCATAGAAAGAAAACTTCTCCAATAGGAATTTACTATAATGTGAATGTACGGGGGTGGGGTGGAGATCTGATATTGATGTTCCAAACAAAAGAGGCATGATAACTTCACAGGGTAGGAATTGTCTATCTCCCTGAGTTAATTGGATGAAGAGCTAATTTGACAGGAGGAGGAGGAAACACAACTTTGATGGCATTTGCAAGGAAAATAAAATACTTGTTTTCTTTTTTTAGGTCCGAAGATACAGATTTTTTTTTTCTTTATGTGGGTTGGATGAGAATTTTTTCTGCAGGACCTATGTCTACAATCCTAAAGTAGTTCCAAATCCCGCCCTACATTGGCTCAGCTCCACTTTTAGCAAAATGTTGTCTATAGACTTCAAAGGGGATTTAGATAAAGTCTTAACCTGTGTCAAGCATCTGTTTGAAATGCTACCCACACCCGAAACATGACCTCTAGAGGCCCTAATGTTCTGATCCAACATCTATCACCCATACAAAGTTCTTATACAACAACCCAGCCCTGAGTTGTAGAAATCCCCAGTGGTCCAGACAAGAGATGCCCACAAACCTGTCAGTAACCTTGAATCATCCTGCTTTTCCAGTAGCCAGTTCTTGCTACATCAGCCCTTTTACTGATTCTCAAAACCTGTTTGCCTGTTGCTGTGATAGGTCTGTGTATACAGGTATGATCTAAATGCTGCTTTAGGGAATTATTGTAGGCTTTGGGAAATTGAAAAGCAAATTCCTGAAAAGTTGGTAGAGGAATGAATACGAGGAGTATTCATTCTGAACACAGTGCTGTCTGTATACAGGAGTTTTGAAAGAATTAGGGACTGGTTGGGATGGTGCAAACTTTGAAAATTATTTTCTCAAAATACTAGAATCAAATTAGATTTAACTTGAAGAAAGAATAACAATTCAGACAGCGTAGTACTTTGGATCCCATTCCTAAAACTTGCTACAAAATGATCACCAGTGAACGTGTTCCATCAAATTCAGTGGGAACTCAAGTAAAAGAAAAGCGTCATGGAACATTACTGATTTATTACTCCCCTTCATTGGCTGCCACTCCAGAAATGGGAGGAAAAGGACAATAGAGAAATCACATTGCATTTATTAAATATGATGGGTATAAAATATTTCATGGAATTAGATAAAGTAGATGTTAAAGGCAGGTTTATGAAAGTAGCTGTAAGGCAATAATTCCATGGTCTCTTGAAAGGCCATTAACAGAATAACCGAGTTGGAAGGGACACTGGAGGCCTTCTAGTCCAATCCCCTGCTCAGGCAGGAAACCCTACACCATTTCAGACAAATGGTTGTCCAATGTCTTCTTAAAAACTTCCAGTGTTGGAACATTCATGAGTTCTGGAGGCAAGTTGTTCCACTGATTAATTGTTCTAACAGTCAAGAGATTTCTACTTTGTTCTAGGTTGTAACTAGTAGTTATAGGATTTAGCAGGCCTTCTTCACCCATAAAATGAGAGAGGTTTAAGGGTAGAGAAGGAACTTAAGGCTTGCCAGTCTCCCTTAACTTAATTTGTTCACTGAAATATACCACTCTCCTATTTTTGTGGTCACCCCCGCTATGCTGCCTTCTGTAGGTGCATGTGTGTGTGTGTTAGCATTAAAGCCTACTTTTTTCTGTGAGTTCAAAGTGTTTTATAAGGGAGCTCCCTGCATTTCATCCCCCAAACAGTGTGCTTCAGCAGCTAATATCACTGGCCCAAGGTCGTCAGTGAATTTCTTCTCCAGTCCTAGTTCAATATCTGGATTCAAGCCCATGTTCTCTTAACTGTAAAATAAAAATGACCTGCTGTTTTTAAAGGACATGTCCACATGACAATTGCCTTCTTCACATCTCCCCAGTTTGGAAGTTAACATCAGGCTAAATTCAAGGTTTAATTGATGATGTTAGTAATGACACAATGGCAGTTGGGGGTTGGAGTCTGCTCAGCTCCTTCTGTCCATTAAAGGCTACTGCAGGCATGTCTGGTTGTTGGGCATTGCCCTCGGTGGCCTTTATGGCTTGACTTACAAAAGAGAACAGACTCCTGATTTCTGCAGAGGCATTTGCCTGCATAATGCCTGTCTGGCAATTCAGAAAGCACAGTCCGGCATTACATGGGTTCCCTTCAAACAAAATCATAATGTACAAAGAATGATGAATGTATTTTTAATCACAGGTTTAGAACACTTCTAAAAAAGCACTGGACTTGAGGCTAAAAAAAAATGGCACTAGCATTTGGAGGAGCACCAGTTCTGAACTGCGTAGGAGTTTGATTTAAATACAAAAAAGGAGCCAGGTTCCATCACCAGGAAGTGTTTTACAGATGTTGCATGGTCATAGGTTTTTATTAAGGTTCGTCGCACAGTCATTCAGATGTTCAGACTGGATTTAACATTTTTTGTCTGCCTATTGAATTCTTCCCAAGGACCTGGGATAGGCAAATGTTGATGTTTGATAGCATTACAGGCATCGTCCCAGAATCTAAGCTGTTCCCAGTAAAGCCACTTTTGCAACTGATGGTGAATTTATCAATACCGATGGTATTCAAGTAGTGCTCTTATTGTTTTGGGATTGCATCTAAGGCACCTGTTATTATTGCTACTACCTTTGTTTTTGGTTTTTTGTTTTGCCACAGTCGTTCTATGTTTATTTGCAGGTCTTGGTATCTTGTTAACTTCTCCAGTTTTTTGTCTTCTATTCTGTTATCTCCAAGTACTGCCACGTCCACTATCCAGATTTTTTTGTCTTTCTTTTCAATAATTGTTAAGTCTGGTGTGTTAAGGAGGAGCAGGCGGAAGAAGAAGAGGAGGAAGAGGGATGGAGCCATTTGGCCTATTCTGTGGGTTCCTTCTGGATGTTGCCAGCCACACTCACTGCCAGCCTTGCATATTTCCCTTGGATCCATTCCCCTAACTCACAGGTCACAGACACGTAGAAAAAGAGGCAGCAGGCAGCCACGATCTACAAAGAGGACACTTCAGTCACTTTCTGCCAGCATAAATGGCTGACTTGAAGCAAACCACAGGCCTCAGATTGATAAGAATTATATAAAAGTGATTTAAAAAGATAAAGGACATGCAAATGATTGAACTCATTGCCTACATATTGAAAACAGACGTGTATTTTAACTTTGCCACTGTAAGAAGATAATCTTATCTTCACCCATCTCTAAGGTTGCATTTCTCAGCTTTAAGGAAATCATATATTTTTTCTTAGCACAAATGCTTACAGTACTCAGAATGAAAACTCACAGCCCATCTCCTACCCCCAGGCTCATTGTACCACAAGGCCTTTTATTCATAACAGAACATCATCAAGTCATCAAGGGGAAAAATGGCCTGGAAAGTCCCTCATATAATTTAAGAAGAAAGAAGGGGAAAAATGCTCATTCATACTCTAAAAAATCAATTAATTATCTGCCTTGTCCGAGTACAAAATACCTCGCTGTTGTGTGAGATTGAATTATAGTAACAGTTCTCTAAAAGTTGCCTGCTCCCATTCCTTTACTCAAGATTACTCAGTGAGTAGGGCAGGATGATTTTTTAAATGCATGCTGGGAAAGACACAGATTGCACAAGACAGCTTTTGTCAAAGGTGGAGGGATGTCAGAGGTAGAACAGGATGCTTTTTTTAAATCTACCATAGCCCTGTTGGTTCATGGAGGAAGCAAATCCAGAATGAATAGCTGAGCAATATGTTTGACAATAGACGCAGCCAAAACTCTAGGAAAAAAGCCCACAGACATTCAAGTTTTCCAGAACTTTTCAGTTTGCTATGTTCCATGAAGTAAGTTCTAGGAGAGATACACATTATTCCTCAAATCTTTCCTTAAAAAACAAAGCATGTTTATACCCAAACCTCATTTTAATAATTGGCTTGATCGAAGAGATTTGGCAGTCTTTCCTCAGAGCCACAAGATGCAACAGAGTGGATGCTCACTAGGGCATCCTTTCTTGTGGTTCTTCTCATCCGGCTGGAGAAGTGCAGCCACACTGATATGTAGGCTGCTAATCTCCCCATATTAATGAAGCATGTGGGAGCAGCCTGTGCCTGGCTCTCTCCAAAGCCTATCACATTCAAATCCCTGATGGCCAGCAGCTACAGCAGCTGTAACTATCTTGCCACCCTTGGCTTTCCAAATCAGATTAAAGACATATAGCCGCCAGGTTTCTGAAGGTCAGAAAGATGGCAATTAAATAGGGCTTTTCTTCAAAGAGTTTAGGGATCCTTTCTATTCTTTTCTACCCAGAAACATAAATGCACCCTCCCTCCCCCTCAAAACAAAAGTTAGTTAAGTAGCTTATGGTAGAAACGGGCAGCATTTCCTATTTCTTAATCACTCATCAACTTTAAAAAAATAATAATAATAATACTCGGCTCTGGTTTTCTAGTGAGAAAATATTCTCAGCATCCACAGGCAAAAATCCAGAAATTCTGAGGATACATGGAACCTACCAAGTATTCCAGCAAGAGAACTTTGGGCATATATGATGAATGTCCTTCACTTCTATAGTGGCTCTAAAGCAGAGCTGAGTTGTTGCTTTTAGCCTAAGGAGCCACTTGGCTTTTCAAAACCAGACTCCCCACCCCTACCCCCTCAAAAAAGGCAGCCTCAGGGTCAAGAAATGGAGAAGGAGACCAAAGGCAGAGATGATTTTTGCATTAAGTTTTTAATTACGCAAAGCCCAATTCGTTTACATTTATTTTTGTTATGTATGTAGTGTTTGAAATCATTGGTTTAGTTTGAATTGTTCTTGTAAAGTGTTGGAGATGATTGGTTTAAAAAGTGCGGGAAAACCCTGCACTCTGATTGGCTGTCAGCTGCGGCTGCTGGCTATAAGTAGCAGCCACAGCAAAGCCAGTCGGGTCCGTTCTGAGTTGAAGTCACAATAAACTTAAGAGCTGAAGCACTCCGTGTCTGCCTCTCTATGCAAACACTGGTGATGAAGGTGGGGTTCCCCTGAAGAGAAGGCAACGCGGAACAGAAGAAGAGCGAGATGGCTGTGCTGAACACCCCCCCAGCCCCATTCGATCCGACGGCAGAAGACTGGGAGTCGTATGCAGATCGCTTTCAGATGTTCCTGGAAGGAAGCGATCTGGCCGCCATTTCTGAGCAGCGGAAGAGGGCGGTCTTTCTTACGTACTGCGGTCCGGCAGTTTTCAAGATGGCGAAGGCACTCGCAGGAGCAGCAGATGTGAAGGTAATGGCTTGGCCTGATCTGGAAAGGCTGTTAAGAGCCCATTACGCGCCACAAGTATTGTGCCTCATTAAGAGACACGAGTTTTACCGTCGTGATCAGGGGGAAAACGAAAGCATAAATGATTTCGTGGCAAGTTTAAGAGACATTGGGGGTGCATGCGAATTCAAAAGTTTAGAAGAGGCCATGCGCGATCGTTTTGTCCTGGGCCTTAAAGACAAGGTGTTACAGAGCAAGTTACTGATGAAACCTAAGATCACGCTGAAAGAAGCAATAGAAGAAGCCTCTTCAGCAGAAGCTACCAAGTCCTCAGCAGCAGCCATGAGGAAGATGAACAGGGCCATGAGCCATTGTGATGGGGAAAAGTCCACTATGAATCATTGTGAGGAACGAGATTCTGAGTCAGATTGCAGTGAGGTGGAGGAAGGAATTTACAGACTCAGAATGGAGCGGAAAAGAAAAGACCTGGGAAGAAAGAGGCAAGATTTCTACTGCAGAGGTTGTGGGGGAAGCCACCCCCGCACCGAATGCAAGTTTCTAGACACCATTTGCCTCCGTTGTGAAAAAAGAGGACATCTAGCAAGAGTCTGCAAATCATCCAGAACTCCACCAAGCAGAAGGAAGTTTGCTGCAACCAAAGACAAAGAATTCAAGCCAAACAACCTCAGTGAGAAAATGGGGCGCAGCACAGAAGCAAGGGGGAAGAATGAAACTCATCAGACAGTAACTATTGGTCATTCATCTTCTATCAATAACAGAAAAGTGCATGTCAAGGTACTTATTGAAGGAAGGCCTTGCCAAATGGAAGTGGACTCAGGCTCATATCTGTCTATGGTGTCATGGGACACTATTCACAGACTACTTCCAAACATCCAGAAGAATCACTTCACGAAGCAAGCATTGACTCTTAAAGACTACCAAGGGAACAAGATTCCAGTAGTTGGAACAAGAGAATTCAACGTGAATTCCAAGGCCACACCAAGAGTCTACCCCTGACCATCGTAGACAAGGATCGCCCAAGGTTGCTGGGACTTGAATGGTTCAACCCGCTGGGCATCGAGGTGACTGGCATCAATCACGTGAGCAACACTGAGTGGGAAGAGGCCTTGAAGTCTGAATTTCCAGAGGTCTTCAGCGACAGATTAGGCAAGTACTTGGGGGACCCCTATCACCTTTAACCTAGATCCCAAGGTACAACCAATCCGTTTTCCATTTGCCTTAAAGGAAAAAATTGATGCACAATTAGATAAACTTATAGCTCAAGGGGTTTTAGAGCCCACTGACCACTCCAGGTGAGAGACACCCATAGTCACACCAGTCAAGACTGATGGGTCTGTGAGAATCTGCGGAGATTACAAGGGGACATTGAACCATGCGCTACAACAGAGCGCATATCCAGTTCCAGTAGTGCATCATTTAATACATTCTCTTGGCGGGGGCACAGTTTTCACCAAATTGGACCTGGCCCAGGCATATCAACAGTTAACAGTTGATGATGCCACTGCAGAGGCCCAAACCATTGTAACCTATAGAGATGCTTTCAAATGCAAAAGGTTGCAATTTGGTGTAAGCGTGGCACCAGGCATCTTCCAAAGCCTTATGGAAAGGATGCTACAAGGGTTGCCAGGGGTGGTGCCCTATTTTGATGACATTTTAATCTCTGCTGAAAATGACACTCAGTTACACGAGAGACTCAGAGAAGTCCTAACCAGATTCAAAAAAGTGGGGTTAAAAGTCAAAGAAGAAAAATGCACACTTAGAACTGACAAAGTGGAATTCTTGGGTTACATGATTGATAAACATGGCATCTGCCCCACAGAAGCCAAAGTTCAGGCAATCAAAGAAGCCCCCAGGCCAAAATGCAAAACTGACTGAAGCACTCCGTGTCTGCCTCTCTATGCAAACTTAACAATTTTCATATTGTGTGCTTCCTATTTTGCGACGTCACAGGAGGGGACAGCACCTAGTCAACTTTGAATGTTTTAGAAACTTCCAGCAGGGGCAGTTCTGGTTAACACTTGGATTTGTTAACCCTCAAGGAGTCTCCAGGTTGCAAGCTGGACTTGGGAGCACAAAATCATAACCACTTTCATTGTATTGCTAAGGAAACTCCATACATGTGCATGAGTTAACCAAGAATTGACCCTGACTCAGGACAACCTTCGCTTTCATATAAACATACTTTACACAAATAAAAAGATCTAAAAAGAGACATTCAAAAATATTAGACATCCATATTCAATATTCCTATTCAGAGAGTCTTCTGTAGAAATGAAGACAATCTGATAAGAAAATGTTATTAGTCCTGTATTTTATTTACTTATTTATATCCTGTCTTTTATTATTTTTTGTAAATAACTCAAGGCAGCGAACATATGTAAAACTCCTTTTATTTTCTCCACAACAACCCTGTGAGGTGGACTGGGCTGAGGGAGTGTGAGTGGCCCAAAGTCACCCAGCCAGATATCATGCCTAAGACAGGACTAGAACTTACAGTCTCCCAGGTTTTAGGCTAGCAGTTTAACCACTAGACCAAACTGGCTCATACTGTGTAAGACATTGAGAGAAATCTTATCCTCAAAAAATGGAAGATGTAAAGGAAAACTTCCAATTTGTTCTACAGGTCAAATCTAACTTATCACTTTTGATATTGGGCTTATACCCAGGGGTGGGATTCTACCAGTTCGCTCCTATTCTCTAGAACCAGTTGTTAACATTCTAAGCAGTTCGGAGAACCGGTTGTTAGAAGAAATTACTGGCCTAATCCTGTAAGGAAGGCAGGAAGGAAACGTTCTGCTGTTGCTTACAGAAACTGCCTCTCCGTTAACCCTTATTACATTCTTGGCAGGACTAGACTTCCTGTCTCTGGAGCTTCTCTGGAGTTTTTTTTCTCTCTCCTTTGCTGGTACTTTGCTTGTGTGGAGTGACCATTGAAAAAAGTGACTTATGACTGTTTTTCACACTTATGACTGTTGCAGCATCCCCACAGTCATGAGAGGCCAGGCGAGGAGATGCATGCCTTGATGTGAGTGATATTGAGTTGGCCACACCCAGCCAATAACATGACCACCAAGCCATGTCCACCCAGTCACATGACCACCAAGCCATGCCCACCACCTAAGCCATGCCCACAGAACCGGTTGTTAAAAACTTGAATCCCACCCCTGCTTATACCTGTGATATATCTAGAGTAACAAATGCTAAAGAGCTAATTCAAAATGTGAAGGTTCCCTTCACAAATGACTTTTTAAAAAGAGAAGGGGCCTTTACTAGACCTGGTTCTACTTGTTCTGCTTATACATGAGTTTAACCTTGGTTAAGAAATAGCCTTTGAGATAAACCCTAAACTTTTTCCTTTCCTCTGTTTGGCATACAATTTCTAATTAGTTTCTCAACCTTGACATACATGATTAAGATTTCAATCCTTATTAAATTTCTGAGATTCCTAGTTAAGTTCCAAAGTCCTCTCAAGTCAGCCAGCTTGATAAGCAAATCAATTTAAATCAAAGGGGGAGAAAAGAATAATCACCTGTGGTTGAGAGAAAATTTGATATGATAATTTTTAAAAAACTTCATAATAAGTAAATCAAGAATCATTTGTTTTTAAAACGGGAAGAAAAGCAAGCATCTCTTTTCTGTGCATTGCTCAAGTTCATAAAAAAACGTCTTTAGGTATTTCTGATTTTCCTTAATCTGCTATAGACTGTACATATCTCCTGGCAGTTTTTATGATGTGGTAATCATTTTCTCTCTAACACTATGTATACACTTTCCTCCAACTTAACTAATTCAAAGGAGAAAAATGCTCTTTATCATTGGAATTAGAATCAATGGTGATTGATGGGCCGTATTAAAGAAATCCAAAACATACAGCCATTGTCAACGTAAACAGTTCAGTCATGCTTCTGTAGCCCATAGGGTACAATCTGGAAGTGGAAAATCCTCCATCCTATCTATTCCTTTTTATTACGTGCCATCAGATCAGTGTCAACTCTTAACAACCACAGGGAGAGATTTTCTCTAAGATGATTAAGAGCAATTGCGTTCTCTTCGCTGATGATGTAAAGCTATTCAACACCACAGATAATACTGCTACCCTTCAAAAAGACCTTGACTATATATCAGAATGGTCAAACAAATGTCAACTTCAAATCTCAACAAATAAATGCTCTGTCTTACATATTGGCAAAACAAAATCAGAAAATAAAATACAAGCTGAATAGTCAAGACCTTGTTGATGATCCAAACTCTGTCAAGGACCTTGGAGTACTCATCTCTAATGATCTAAGTGCTAGAGCCCACTGTAACTACATAGCCAAAAAGGCATTAAGAGTTGTTAACCTAGTGCTACGTAGCTTTTTCTCCGGTAATATCACACTACTAACTAGGGCATACAAAACATTTGCTAGACCAATTCTCGAATACAGCTCACCAGTCTGGAACCCACATTACATACCTGATATTAACACAGTAGAGAAAGCCCAGAAATATTTCACAAGAAGAGTTCTCCACTCCTCTACTCATTGCAGAATACCTTATGCCACCAGACTTGAGGTTCTAGACTTAGAAAACCTAGAACTACGCCATCTTCAGTCCGATCTAAGTATAGTATATAAAATTATACATTGCAATGTCCTACCTGTCAATGAATACTTCAGCTTCAACCACAACAATACAAGAGCACACAATAGATACAAACTCAAGGTTAACCACACCAAACTTGATTACGACTTCAGCAACAGAGTGGTCAATGTCTGGAATATGCTACCTGACTCTGTGGTTTCTTTCCCAAACCCCAAAAACTTTAACCTTAGACTGTCTACTATTGACCTCACCCCTTTCCTAAGAGGTCTGTAGGGGACATGCATAAGCGCACCAGCGTGCCTACCATCCCTGTCCTATTGTTTCTTTTATTTTCTTATATGTATCCATGTATTTATAACTATGTTTATACTTATACCTATTATCTTTTAAGCCACTGACTAATCAAATAAATAAATAAATAAATAAATAAATAAATAAATAAATAAATAAATAAATAAATAAAATTATCTGTTCCATATCTGGCTCTTCAGGTCTTCCACAAATCACCCCCATAATTAAAATAGTAAACTTCCTCCTTGCTATTTCTGACTTTGGCATTCCAATCTGCAACCACAAGCAGCACATCTTATTTGCGTGGTTCTGTCAATTTCTGATTGAGCTTGTAATGGTCTATGGGATTGGCTTTGGGAGACAGGAGGAAGAGCTGCAGACTGAACAAATGGCGTGTAAAAGTTATCTTGATCCACAGAAGGAGAGAGCATGGGAAGTATTTCAGAAGGGACCTTCCCTAGTTTTTTAGAGAGTAAAAGGAGGGAAGGGGAGAAATACTTTCAGTCTTACAAGATTCTGTTAATGTAACCTTACAATAAAAATTGATCTAGGATTCATTGTTGTGCTTTTTGTCTCAAAGGGCTAACACAGGGGTGTCAAACTCACATCGTCACAGTGGTGTCTTGTGACATATTGGAACTTTTTTTCCCCCTTCATTAAACCGGGCATGGGCATGGCCAGCGCATGACACATCTGGCCAGTGGGCCAGGAGTTTGACAGCCCTGGGCTAACAGATCTTGACATGAAACTCATTAACCACCTTTTATGTGTCAGTAGTTGAGGCATAAACTAGGATAACTTACATGAAAGGGTTGTCTAGGAAATTCATTTGTCATTATTCACTCATTGACTGAATTGTACCCAAATTCTCTCTTTGCTTTCTGACTATGAAAATAATGTTGTTTCTTCTGTTTTTCATGTCCTTAATGAACAATATGATCTTTGGACTCGGAGTGTCCAACTTCAGTCCATTCTAATTTACTGATGCCTAAGCTATCAATGTGTAGCTTATTTGTTTCATCTTTGCCTGTGTTGAATTTCACATGCTCATTCTACTTACAGTAAGTTCCATATTCCCACTGTAATTTTGCCTTTGCAATTTTGGATTTTCTTTTCCTGCAGAACAACGTCAACAACTAGACATCCTGAAGCTTTAATCTGGTTTTAGGATAAACACCATTCATACTCTAAAAGATCCTCAGTTCTTTCCCACTAGTGTGTTGACTGCCATCCAACTAAACCACCTGTCACATCACACTATATCATTTGTCAGGCGATGTTGTTTATCCATGTATTTGACTTGGTACAATACTGGAGTGCTTTGCCATTGACTTCTCCAGCCCATATGAAATGCCTTGTCAGTCTGACTATATACTTGCAGTATCTTTCTATATGCCTGCTTGCCTCACCTGGACAGTTGACCCACCTGGTATTGTTTGAGTCTCTAGAGTGCCAGATAGAAAAGCAAATGATCTGGAGAGAAAAAAAAACATTTCATAGTTTGATAATGGTGAAATTTGGGGGAAGGTTTACTACTGAATCTGTCAGGATCAAAGCTATTCCCTGGGAAGGGGCATCTAATTTGTAAATGCTCAGTCATTTTGATTCTATACAAATTAAATTGTACACATGGGCTAGAGGAAAGGTTTGGGGAATAAACCAACTCAGCTGGTTTCAAATGATCCTATTAACAATCTTAATATGGCAAAGAACTTAAAGAACCCAACCTTTCTAAAGCCTCACGAAGTTGCAGTATGCAGTAAAGCAAAGTAGGATTGTCCTTGAGTAAGGAGGATAAAGCCCCAGATTTTAACAGGCAACTACTTGCAATGACTTTATATAAAAACTTGGCTTGTTCACTGAGCTACGTCCTTCTCATCGGCTTGTTACTTCTAAGCTCATTTTAAGCAACACAAACTTCAGAACAGGCTGGAGTTTGCCTTGAAAACTTACCTATAAACAAAGACGATGCAGCAACAACCCATGAGGGTGGAGAACAGGAATTTTGCTAAAGTCAGCCAAAACAGTTATCAGCAGGCCACACACATACACCTTTTTCTTAAATCCTGTTTCTCTTCCTCTTCGTTCCAGAACAGCATAATTTTAAAATTCAGATTGCAATTGTGGGGTCCTTGGTACTCTGTGAGCATTATGGGTTTTTTTTTTGCCGATGTTTCATTATCCAATTTTGTGGCATCATGTAATTCAATCAATCAAACAAACGTTTTTGTCAATGCACAACATGTGTACAATGAAATTGAAAATTTGGGGAATGAAGCATCTGCAAGAAAGTTACAAACTCAGAGAGCACCAAGGGCCACCCAGTTCAACTCTCAGCTGCAAATATGCTGTTCTACTGGTATCAGGCTGCAATCCTGTTCCTAGGTATTTGAAATGAAATCCTATTTCAATGGTTCTCAACCTGTGGTCTGCAGTTCCCTTGAGGGCCCACAATGTCATCACATGGGGTTCATGAAGGCTTGAATAAATATTATGATTTAAATCTTGAGTTAAGTCTTGGGGTCCATGCCATGGTCCATAGCCACTACTATGTATTTAAAGGGGGTCCATGGTGAAGAAAAGGTTGAGAACCACTGTCCTATTTGAAGTCACTGGAGCTATTGTCTGAATGACTTTGCAGTGTCTATCTGTGTCAAGAAAGTACAACACTCCTCTAACTGAGAGGTGCACCAGCCTTTAATAGAATGCCAAAGGACAGAGCATCTGCTAAAGGACAGAGCCATATCTAAATGATTAAAAAATAAGAGGAAGGCAAGTATGTAATTAAATGAGGTATTGTTCCATAGGAGTGCTGCTCCAGGGGAAAAGAGGATAGGAAGTGGTGGCAGGAAAATTTTGCAACTGGGGATAGGGTGAGGAGAAAGGCATCATGTCTTTGGTATGGGTGAGATAGCAATAGCAATAGCACTTGGACTTATATACCACTTTATAGTGGTTTACAGCCTACTCTAAGCGGTTTACAGAGTCAGCATATTGCCCCCAACAATCTGGGTTCTCATTTTACCCACCTTGGAAAGATGGAAGGCTGAGTCAACCTTGAGCCTGGTGAGATTCGATCTGCCAAATTGCAGGCAGCTGACTGCAGCAGAAGTGGCTTGCAGTACTGCACTCCAACCACTGCGCCACTGAGATAGTGCAGAACAATACTGGTTGTAGGCGAGGGAAGGAAAGATGTGGAAAGGACAATAGAAAAGAATGTCACGAGGCAGTGCAGGGTGTGTCGATGCCACCAAAATTTGGAAGTAATAACAAGAAAGTTGTTAGGAACTAATTTCATTCCTGCCACACCAAATCTACCAAATCTCTCCATTGACACCCCACCATCTTTCACTGTTTCAGGAATACCTTCTCAAACATGTAATTCTCCCTTGTCAGTTGTCCCAAAAGGCTAGCGCTTAATCAAAACCTTCTGCAAAGTTCTGCAGAATTGCACTTTCTGTAACTTCACCATATTATGCTAACACATCTTGCTTTGTTCTTCTTTGCTTGCAGTTCTGAGTTCTACCTCAACCTCACATGTGAATGGGTTGAACAGAAGGACAGGAAGACTCAGTGACCTAGTGTGCTCATGTTTGTTGGTTGATTTGTTTACTTCAGATGAATGCTACTTACTATGACTCTACTATGACTATAACATATGTAAAACTGGATGCTTGTAAAGTTAATGCCGAAAGAGAAAATAAGGCCTCACACACCTCTACTAAAATGTATGTTTATTTGTTATTATCTTGTTTCTACGCTGCATCGTTTAACAACATAAAAGTTTCCAAAAAGAAGTTGCTCAGGTACAGCATTAATGACAAAGCCAGGTGCTGACTATGGAGCACACCACAAATTGGTCGTTGAAAGTTCCAAGCCAAACTAAAGAAGAAGAAAGACAAGTTCCTACTATTTGACCTTCAGCATATGCTCACTATTTTCTAGAAGAACATTAGGAATCGCTTTAATGTCCTGAATCTGATTGATGGGAACCAGAGGAACTATGGAATGAATTTAAAGACATTATTAAGGATTAATGTGAAAAGAGACTGCCAAAGATGAAGAAACAGAAGAAAATAAACCAGAGAATAAACCATGGAAATTGCCAAGAAGACGAGAAAAGCCAAAGCTGAGATAGACAAAAATCTCAGACAAGAAATCAACATGTGGGTTCAGAGAGCTACTAGAAGACACAGAAGACATTATTGAAACAATATCTATAAAGATACTGAAGATGGAAACAGACATGGTGGGGGGAAATGAGTCTTCCAAAAGATTTCTAAACTCAGAATGAGGTCTCAACTTTGAATTGGTATACTTAAAGAATGATGGCTGGATATTATCAAAGCTGACACCATCTAGAGCAGAGGTGTCAAACTTGCAGTGTCACGGTGGCATCACCTGACAGATTGGGACTTTTTTCCCCTTCCCTAAATCAGGTGGGGGCGGGGCCAGCACATGACGCATCTGGACCATGGGCCGTGAGTTTGACACCCCTGATCTAGAGCATAGAAATTCTAGGTGCCTAGAATCACCAGGTACAGCAATTAAATGGATAACATCATCATCAATGACATCAAGAGTCAGTGTAATCAGTTCAACAGAGATCAAAGAATGATGGGAGGAATATATTGCAGCACTGCCTAGTAAGAAGTGTCAACATCCAAGATACCTTAGTACAGTGATGGCTAACCTTTTTGTTGTTGGGTGCCGAAAGTGCATGCATGTGCATGTGTGCGTATGCACACATGCCTGCACCCATAATGCAATGCGTGTGCGTCCCCTCCCCCTGTGCATGCATGCATGATTCCACATGCACTGCACATCTCTGCGCATTCATGCGCATCTCCTGTGCACACCCTGCCCCCACACATGCTTGGCAGGTACCTGACAATCAGCTGGCTGGCAGTGCACGCATGCGCTTATTAAAATAGGGATCCCAGAACTTCTCACTGTTCTCATTGAAAATCTATATACAAGTCAGGTTGGCACAGTTATGGACAGAATATGGCAGAGCAGACTAGCCCTGGGTTGGCAAACAAATGAGACAGAGTACTCTCATCTTATTTATTCAACCTGTATGCAAGATACATATATATTAAGAGAAGATGGATTGGAGAAGAAGGACATAATTTTAACACTGGAGGAAGAAACAGTAATCAGCACTGTTCTGATGACACTATTTGATAGTTGAAAATATAGATGTTCTGCAAACTCTAGTAATTAAACTCAAGGAGCACAGTGAAAATATGGAACCAAGATTAAATACCTAGAAGATCAAACTAACGACAACATGTACAACTGCCAAACTTAGAATTGTTATGAAGATACAGAAGTGGTGAATAGCTTATGCTTTTTAGGATCAACCATCAACAATTTAAATAATAATATAATTTAAAAAACGAGCAGTCCAGAAATACCCTACAAACTAGCATTTGGTAGTGCAATCATGAAGGCCTTGGAAAAGATATTTGGATGTTGTGGTATGTCTATACCTACAAAAATCAAAATACAGCAAGCCATGTATTTCCTATGCTACTTTATGATGTTAGACTTTGAAGAAGTAGCAGTACTGATGCTGTTGAACTTTGGTGCTGGACAAAATTCCTGAGAATCTTTAAACAAATGAATCATTGAATAAATCAACCCATAATTCTTACTCGAGGCACAAATGACTCACTTCAAATTTACCCTACATTGGGATTCATACATCATATGAAGACTTAGGTCTCTCTAAAAGTCTGTAATGTGGGGAAAGTTGGAAAAGAGAGGTAGAGAATGACTACCAACAACTAGGTAGACTCAGTTACAATGACAGTGGGTATCCTTACTGGAAGATCTGAAAGACCAAGTTAGGGACAAGTCTTCAGGGAGAAATCTATGTATGTGGTTGCTCATTTGATAGCATATAATCAATTAATTCTTATCTGACTGGATCTTTTCCTGAGAACCAAAAAAGCTTCCTTACAAGCATAGTAAACCATTAAATCTGTCTAATGATAGAAAATACCCAGTACATCCATTAATATAGTTAATGATTTGTAAGGAAATAAAACAAGTCAAGAATTTGTTATACCAGGTAATATTGGAGAAAAATAGTTCTCAGCTTAGGCAGTGAGAAATAGAACTATTGCCTTTTTTGTTTTATTTCATTCTGGGCTGATTTTCCAATGACATATAATGCGCTTATGTATAAAATGCCTTCAATCTTCTTTAAAAACATACTTGCACTTTGTCATTAAGAATCATACTTTATCCTCCCCTTAATTGATTTGCTATCAGATTCCACACACACACCCATGAACAGTTTTTATGTTCATTTAATTTAAATAGTTTGTTTTAAACTAATTGATAGCAGATTAATAGGAAGAAAATGTGAAGTATAATTTATTTAGAATGTTATATGACATCTTGGAAACAGACATATACATTCTTGGAAACAGATATATATCTAGTTTTATTTCATATTTAATGAACTCCAGACACTAGTGATATTCTCCCCAAAGGAAGAAAAAAAAACCTATTAGAGTTTAATTTTTTTAATGTGTTTTCAAACCTCTTTTTAATTGTTCAACATAAACCTGTCCTAGAATTTTATTGCCTTCAGTAGTCAGGACCTCCTTGCTGGCTTTCATTAGTCCAGATTATATCTGGTACATTAAATTAGAAAAGCTGGGCCTGCAAGAAGGGAGGTTTTTAAAAATAAAATAAATGGTTTGCTACAAGGGGATCTCTTCTCTTGCTAGAATCAAGGGTTCGTCTCCATGACATACTAAATGTATATTGGAGACACTTCAGCAAACACATTTGATGACCTACATGAATAACATTATGTTCAATTCACCAAGAGCTTCATGTAGTTATTTCCTACTCCAGTGGCACTTTTCAGGAAAAATTATCCTGTCCAGCACATCTGAAGTGTAACATGCTGAAGTGAAGTTAGCAGCTGAAGCCTGGTCTACTTCCATTGGTTCATCCAAAGCTGCTCTGGGCATATGTTGCTGGCCCTGGCTGCTGAAATCCCAAGTGCAGTGGTGAAGGTGTTAGCCTAGAAACCAGGAGACTGTGAATTCCAGTACTGCTTTAGGCACGAAAGCCAGGTAGTTGATCTTGATCAGTCACTCTCTCTCAGCCCAACTCAGGGATGTTTTTGTGGGGAAAATAGGAAAAGGGAGTAATTAATATTAGATATCTTTGCCACCTTGAGATATGTATACAAATAATAAAGGCAGAATAAACATCTAATAAATAAATAAATTTCCTTTTTGATGTGGATGAACCAGGACATTCCTCCACTGCCCAAAAGTTATTTCTTCCACTGACATTGCCAATCTAGGAATAGGAAAAGAAGGAGAGGAAGCACTTCTGTCACCATCCCAAAACATTACCTTGCTCCAATGGAGTAGTGGCTGAAGAAATGCTTTTCCCACTTCCCCATCCCAGAGGAAAAGGAAACAGCTCTTTAATTGTCCTATGGGGCATGCCTTGGTTGCTGTCTGTATTGCAGCCTATCCCCACCCCTCCAACTTAGACACTGCAGCATTTACTCTATGTGGGGTCTTTTACACACATTCTAGAGATTCCTAAGCTGCAGGGGAGAAATGTACTACAGGCAGAACCAGCTCTTCAGCTGGCACCCCAACAAGGAGGCTGCCCATGGCTTGTCCTTAGAGGTGCTGACTGAAGAGCCAATTGGCATTGTTCCCTTCCTCTGAGATTACTGTCCTGGGGGGAAAGCAGTTCTTTGGGTCAACTCTCTTGTATTTAAGCTCCATCACAAATTACATCGCTCAGTGATAGGTTTCATTTCACAGATATCTATTATTTATTTATTTATTATTTATTTATTAATTCGACTTATATGCCGCCCCCTCTCCAAAAAGGACTCGGGGCGGCTCACAGCTAAAAATACAACAATAAATAAATTAATTAAAAGTATATTAAACAAGTTAAGCCGAATTGAAAATTAAAACCCATAGTTAAAATAGGACCAACCCCAGAGAATCAGCACAGCCCAGATTGTAAAAAGAGCCAAGTCTTCAAATCGTGGCGGAAGGTGCGAAGATCGGGGGCCAGGCGGAGCTCCAGCGGAAGAAGATTCCACAGAGTGGGAGCCGCCACAGAGTAGGCCCTCCCCCGGTCCGCCAAGTGACATTGAGTCGCAGACGGCACCCCGAGGAGACCCGTCTGTGAGCCCGTACAGGGCGTTAGTATTTGATGTTGGGAGGAGCCGTTCTCAAAATAACCTGGACCCATGCCATGCTGGACTTTGAATGTTAATACCAGAACCTTGAATCTCACCCGGAGGGCAACCGGAAGCCAATGCAGGTCGCGCAGGAGGGGTGTAACATGGGAGTATCGGGAAGCTCCCATCACTACCCGCGTGGCCGCATTCTGCACCAGCTGAAGCCTCCGAGTGGTACGCAAGGGCAGTCCTAGGTAGAGAGCGTTACAGTAGTCGAGTCGGGAAATAACGAGCGCCTGAGTGACTGTGCGCAGGGCATCTCGGTCCAGGAATGGGCGTAACTGGTGAACCAGCCGGATCTGGGCAAAGGCCCCCCTGGCCACGGCCCCCACCTGCTCCTCCAATTTGAGCCGTGAGTCCAGGAGGACCCCAGGTTCCGTGCCCTGTCCACGGGGGGCAACACCTCCTCCCCCATGACCAAAGATGGAACATCCAAACTGGACCGAGATGTCGGTATGCACAGCCACTCTGTCTTGGCTGGATTGAGTCGAAGCATGTTCCTGTCCATCCAGATCCGCACGCCTCCAGACAACGGGACATCACGGAGAGAGCATCACTGATGTGGCCTGGGGTGGAGATGTATAACTGTGTATCATCAGCATACTGATGATAACTCACCCCAAAGCCACGGATGATCTCACCCAGCGCTTCATATAAATGTTGAACAGGAGGGGCGAGAGGACCGAGCCCTGGGGCACCCCACAAGTGAGATACCTTGGAGTCACCTCTGCCCCCTGCCAACACTGTTTGCGAACGTCCCGAGAGGAAGGAGGAGAACCACTGTAAAACAGTGCCTCCCACTCCCAACCCCCGAGACGCTGCAACAGGATACCATGGTCGATGGTATCGAAGCCGCTGAGAGATCTAACAGGACCAGGACAGAGGAAAACCCCTGTCCCGAGCCCTAGAGAGATCATCAATCAGCGCGACCAATGCTGTCTCCGTGCTGTACCCGGGCCGGAAGCCCGATTGGTACGGATCCAGGTAGTCCGCTTCCTCCAGGAAAAGTGGCAATTGCTGGGCCACCACACTCTCAACAACCTTCGCTAAAAAGCGAAGGTTGGAGACCGGACGAAAGTTGTTCAACGCGGCTGGGTCAAGGGCAGGCTTCTTCAGAAGGGGCCTCACCACCGCCTCTTTCAAAGCGGCAGGGAACAGCCCCTCCCTTAACGAAGCGTTGACCACTGCCCGGAGCCAGCCGCACGTGACCTCCTGGAGGCATAAACCAACCAGGAAGGGCACGGGTCCAATAAACATGTGGTGGAGCTCAGCCGCCGCATAATCCTGTCCACTTCATCCTCAGAAACAGGATCGAACTCAGTCCAGATAACATTGGCCAAACCACCGCATCCCCATCCTCAGGCCACTGCAAGTCCGGCGCAACCCTTCCCGGATCTGAGCGATTTTATCCTGCAGATACTGGCCAAATTCCTCAGCTCTGCCCTGCAAAGGTCCCACCACCCCCCCCAGCTGGAGGAGGGAGCGAGCGACCCCAAACAGGGCGGCTGGGCGGTTATCTGCGGATGCTATGAGGGCAGAGAAATAAGATCTTCTCGCCGCCCTCACCGCCACCAGGTAAGTCCTAATATGGGCTCTTAGCTGGGCTCGGTCAGATCCAGAACGGGTCGCCCTCCACCTGCTCTCTAGTCCCCTCCTGCGACGCTTCATCTCCCGGAGCCCCTCGGTATACCAGGGGGCTGACCGGGATCTGCGCCGAGTAAGGGGACGCATGGGGACAACCCTGTCGAGAGCCCCCCACAGCCGACTGTTGCCAGGTAGCCACAAGGACCTCGGCAGGGCTGTGGGTAAGGGATGCAGGAAAACCCCCAGCTCTGCCTGGAACCTCTCAGGGTCCATCAGGCACCTGGGGTGGAACCATCTAAGTGGCTCCTCATCCCAGCGGTGTGGGGCAGCTTGATGGAAGACCAGCCGCAGGAGATAGTGGTCTGACCATGAAACGGGGTGGGTAACTATGTCACCACCCCCCAGACCACTCCACCACTGCTCCGAGACAAAACCAGGTCGCATGTTACCCCCCTCATGAGTCGGGCCATCAATTATCTGGGTCAGGCCCATGGCCTCCATGGAGGCCATGAACTCCTGGGCCAAACCCGACGCCAGTCCCAAGGAAGGCAGGTTGAAGTCACCCAGAACTATAAGCTCTGGAAACTCCACCGCCACCCCCGAGACGGCATCAAGAAGCCCAGGCAGGGCAGCTGAGACATAGCTGGGGGACAGGTATGTAAGCAGCACGCCCATCCGACCTGCAGGCCCACACCTCAGGAGGAGGGATTCACACCCGCCTATCTCCGGGGCAGGGACCTCCCTTGGAAACAGGGTCTCCCGAATGACAATAGCCACCCCACCCCCCCTTCCCTGGGGTCGTGACTGGTGCAACACCCGAAAACCTGGGGGGCAGATGTCAACCAGAGGGACTCCACCCCGGCCCCAACCAGGTCTCGGTGATACAAGCCAGGTCCGCGGCCTCCTCCTCAATCACATCACGGAGGAGTGGTGCCTTATTAACCACGGACCTGGCATTAAAGTACACCAGTCTGAGCCCAGGGGTCCTGGAGATGAGAAGAGGCTAAGGGGTCGGAGCGCGCCACAGCTTGGACATAGCGGGGGCGCGCTCCCCTAACATGATATGGCCCCCCGCCTCGTCGGCTCCTACCCATTCCAACCACCCTGGGGATCATGGCCCCCACTATTCCGCCCGGAGTCCCACAGGCCCCCTCATGCACCCCCCAACCACGGCCCTGTTTCAGGCTGCACTGAACTCCTGTAATAAGACCCCCACCCCTCCCACCCTTCCCTAACCCCTAAGAACCGAAATAAAATTTTAACAAAGAAGCCCTGGGTCCTTTTTCCTTATCCCTCCCGAGCCGGCCCCTACCCTTTCCTGTGTCATGCCATCTCTCCGGATTCCAGAATCCATCCTCGAGATAGGCTGATGATAAACCAGTGGGCCAAACCCAAGAGAGGGGAGAATCCCTCAGAGCCCACAATTCAGCTGCCCGAAAAGTCCGCATATGTTGGTACATGTCCCATCAACAAAGGGAGGAGCGGCCCTAGATGTAAGTGGTATGTCCTCATAAAGATCTTATAGTCTAACCATTGGCATAATTCAAAACCACTGAGTTGCCTCCATCCCTGGATGCCCTCTCACGGCATTCCAGGGGGCTGTTGGTCGAGCATCTAAGGCTGGCCACTGCTCTCTCACCGCTCGTGGCCCCCAGTGATTAAAAGAGATGTTGCACCGCAGTTGAAGTTGCGCTGGGGAGGAGGTGGTACAACCCATCCCATTGTTCTCTCACAACAGTGGGTGGGTGAGCCAACAAAGTTCCATCACCCTCGCCAATGAAGACTAATGAGGGCAGGAGAGGTAACCCCCACAGCACGGAGGAGACAAGAGTTCTGGATGGCAGATTCTATTAGGTAGAATAAGGGCTCCAGATTTTTAGGACATCACCAAAATGTCACTATCCACCAATCCCTAGGAGATAGGATGAGAAATTATTAGAGGAGGAGGAGGAGGAATAATATTATCTCACATTTATGTAGAAAGCAGATGATGGTTTGAATGAGACCATTGGTAATCAAGAGGAGAGAAGCTAGTTGGTTGCTCTTATGCTGCTCTTCTTCTATGTCCTGAACTCAGATCAGATTTATTGTTTACTTCTTTGCCTTTTGAGAGAGAGAGAGATTTTTTTTCCCCAGGACCCTTGATTTTTTTGGCAGAAGGATGTAGAATTGGCTAAATACAAATGGGTAAATTCAGATGGCTTCGCTTGCAAAAGCAAGATTGCATTATTTTCACCATCTTTTCATCATTTTCTTTGTTTCTGAACACTTTACAGCTCTTTACAATTCAGGGACATGAGATCCTTTTCCTGACAACTGATTTCTCTCTTTATGAATCCCCTACCCACTTCTTTTTACCTAGCAACTGAACATTTATATTGTTTAGCAAAGCCACATCAGGATCTGGGGTTTGAAGCAGGTAGTGAATGAAGACTGAAAGTACTTTCTGGGCCCAGAGATAATGTGTCCCTTACCTCTAGCAGTGCTCATGGAGTAGAACAATTCTGGCTTCAGTTAGTGTCTTGTTTTACTAAGCCAAAGTAAGTCGCAGAGTTCAAGGAATGAAGTTGTTCCTGGCTTCCAAACATTTTTGTATTTTATCAGACTGAAAACTTTGGTGGAACCATTTCATCTGCTGTACTTCCAGTATCTCAGGAATTCTGAAATATTTTCACACTAATTTCAGGAATCTTTGATCTTTATCTGCCCTCTTTCCTCCAGTAGTTTCATCTATCCGGCCCCAGTGATCTGACTTAACTAGTTAAAGCAGTCTGCCAGCCCCCTCTACTACTCCCCACCACCTCAATCATTCATCAGGCAGACTGAATTCACTGACAGCAAACCTCTGTTTGAAATACTGTTCTTCACCTCTAATATGCAATTAAAGATTCATGAACTGGCCTTAAACTATGATGCAATCAGAAGCGCTTCTCTTTGGGCCTCAGGTTTATTGAGTACTTCTCAACACTGAGAAACCAACACACACACCCCTTCTTGGAATTGAAGACAGGGTCTAGGCGCCTTTCTTTTCCATTTGTCATCTTCCATGTTGCATCCATATTCTGTCTTTTGGAATATCTACTAAAGTCCAAAAGATTGGAAATATGTGGAATGCCTTTGAATTGGGGCGGGAAAAGCTGCCTTTCCAGACAAGATTCTTCCAGAGAAATTATCTGAATGTAACTTTGACAACATATTTGTTAGATTTGCATGAAGAGTCAGACGCAGAGTGCTTCATTGAAGAGTTTATTAGTGACTACAGCTCATAACAGACCCAATTTGGCTGGTCTGTGGCTGCTACTTATAGCCAGCAGCCGCAGTTGCCAGCCAATCAGAGTGCAGGGTTTTCCCGCACTTTTTAAACCAATCATTTCTGACATTTTACAAGAACAGTTCAAAGGGCCTTGGTGGCTCAGGCTGTTAATTGCCTAGCACTTAAGTTCCAGCTGCCTACAACTGCTGTAGGCTCGAATCCCACCAGGCTCAAGGTTGACTCAGACTTCCATCCTCTCAGGGTAGGTAAATTGAGGACCCAAGATTGTTGGGGGCAATTAGCTGACCTTGTAAAAATGCCGCTTAGTAATAAGCAGGCATATACAATGGAAGGAAGGCTATTGCTGAGCACACTGGGTTGTATCCCAAAAATTGTAAGCAGTCTTCGGAGAGGGCATATAAATGTAATTAAAAAAAAAAAACTTAACCAATGACATTCAAACCTGCATACATAACAATATTCTCCCTACGAAACTTGGAAAAACAACATAAAGTACTATAAAGCGCAATTCAGGGGATCCTGCTAGTTCGACAACTTACTCAACTTTGTTGTTTTGCTACGCAAATCTAGAATTTATGAGAGATTTATCCGGATAAGTTAAAGACAGAGAGCAGGCCTTCCTAGAGCGTAAGTATTTCGTCTCCTTAAGGAGAAATAACTGATTTTTGTTTCCTTGCTTTATCACTGCAAAGATCAACATTCCAGAAAGGACTGGTTAAAAGGAGAATGAAAGGCGGGACTGAACTGAACTGAGACTATATAAAGCTTTTTCCAGGAAGACCAAAGCATATGTAGAGAACTCAGAAGAAGCTGGAAGAAAGAAGTGGGGATACAAGGAATTCCAGGGCACTTCTCAGTGACCAGATCAGGGAGATCAACCCAAGTAAACTTTGCTGCAGCCCAGGCAAAACACTGAATAGATCCCCTTCACATTCTTTTTTTCTGATCCTAAATGTGCATAAACAAATAGTGGTTTCTAATAGGCAGCTGAGGGGAAAAAAAACCCTTCCTAATAGCTGCATACACAAAGAAATAGTCATACTTTAACAAGCCTATCCTGGAAAATGTCCATAACCAAAAAAAAGAAGCAGTATCAAGGAAATTTTGTTTTAAGAAAAGTATGTAAGAGATTATGTACATGAAGAGACGTTTGCAGGCAAACGTCCTCTATGTTTAGAAAAAAGTTATAAATAAAAAAGATTGAGGGGGGAAATATTTTCTTTAAAAAATACTTTTTAAAACCCTGAATAAACCAATTAACTACAGTGAAGTATAGTTCCCAGTTAACTACGGTGAAAAGGATTGCATCCCTAGAGATGGATTCAGAGGAAAAGCCAATCTTTTCTCTGACAGTATTGAAGTTCTGTAGTGCTTGTGGCCAGTTTATTATTATTTTTTCCTTCTCTTACTTGGTACTCCACCTTCTAACTTGGAACTTCAATGTGTTGTTTGCAACATTTCACCCACTCTCCCACTCATGCTCCAGCCACTATATCAGCACCCCAGTCAGGATGGGTCCATCTGAGAGAAACTGGAGAAAATGCTGACATGCCGTCCTTGCACAGTTACAATATATCTTGCAAGAGGAATTTCAAGATGAGGGAGAAAGGCAACGTTGGGGAATCAGTTTTTCTTTATACATTAAAAAAAGCAACTGCTGAAACATTTTTGCAAAACAAATAGAGAACTATAGACTATATGACCTTAAATTTTGGGGTGGGGAAGAGAGAGAGAGGTGGAATAATCTCTCCATGTATTTTACTTCCTTTACTTTAGTTCCTGTTTGGTTTTTTAATATAATTTTTACTGAGAAAAATATATATATATACAGAATTAGAAACTATAGGAATTTAAAGAAAGAATTAGAAAAAAAAAGATAAAAGCTCCAAATTTCTGTTGCTAGTTATGACAGTTGTTTAACTTGAGGTTTGCCTCCTTTCATGACTTTTTTTTGCCACTGTTGTTAAATGAATCACTGCATTATTAAATTAGTAACATGGCTGTTACATGCATCTGGCTTCTCCATTCACTTTGCTTGTCAGAAGATCACAAAAGGTGATCACGTGACCTCCCAGGACCCTGCAACCGCCATAAGTACACGCCCTGTTGTCAAGTGTCTGCATTTTGATCATGTGACTGCAGGGATGCTGCAATGGTCATAAGTGTAAAAAACTTACATCATAAGTTATTTTTTTCAGAGTCATTGTAACTTTGAACAGTCACTAAATGAATGGTTGTAAGTTAAGGACTGTCAGTATGTTATTGTATTAATGCTATTATTGGAAAGATCTGCAGAGGAAATACAAAGCAAAATACCTTGCCAATCAGGCTTCATGGTAGCTAAGAACCTCTTTAAATGTCATTAACTCTTTACCTTAGACTACCTCACCTGCGGTTTGGGGACGATGGATGTTCCCTTGGTTTTATCTTCAAATGGAGCCTAACCCTGTAGACTCATCCGAGCTGACTACACCTGGCGCCAGGAAGCAAGAGAGTTTGGGGTATGGAGCTTAGCCAGCCTGGCTCTTCAACAGATGATAGTTAGTGCTTTCTAAAACCCGGTAGTTATTACAATTAAGAAACATTACTGGGGAGCGTCTCCCTTGCTTAAGCATATTGGGATTAGAATAAGTGAGAGCTGAACCCCTTGCAACGAAGAAGCCACTTTATATACGCTGTTATTATTTTTGAGAAATGATGTAGGAATTTGGGGGTGGGCAGAAAAGACCTGGCAGAAACACTACTAACTGATGTAGAAAGTTCAGGGTGAAAAGTGGGAATCTGAAGCCTACCCATTTAACTCTATGTGGGCTGGCAAAGATAGTTAGCGATTGTTTATCCTCTTCCCTCCCTCCCAGCTGCGTAGAGGCATTCAGCGGGTGGATCCCACTTGGCTGTTCCCCACTGAGCAACTTTAGCCCACACCCTTCCACAGAGCCTAGTTCCTAGTTCCAGAACCAACGCTCTCCCTACGTCTCTCTGTTATTGTAAAATTATTCCTCATACCAATGCACATCGACGAATTGTAGTCATTTCATTGCCAAGTCTAATATCTGCTTGGAGAGAATGATTTCAAGAATGCACAAATCATATTCCTTAACGCAGAATCATACAGAAGTTCTTTTTACTTAGATGATGTTATGGAAGCTAAAATCGATGTTCAGATCCCGATGTAATCAGAAGTGATTGCAACAAAAGAGATCAAATTCTAATTGCATCTCTCTCTCTCTCTCTCTCTCTCTCTCCCTCTCTCTCTCTGCGCGTGAGTGTGTGTCAGTGGTGGGATTCAATTTTTTTTACTACCAGTTCTGTGGGTGTGGTCTGGTGGGCATGGCTTGGCTTTGTGGGCATGGTTTGGTGGGCGTGGCAGAGGAAGGACACTGCAAAATCCCATTCCTTCCCCACCCTACTAACCTGCTTTCCAGCTCCGTTCTCCTGTGCAGGGCAACAAAAGAAGATCCAGCCGATCAGCTGGGACTCAGGAGGCAGAGAAGAGATGTGGGTGGGGCCAGTCAGAGGTATTTCTGCTACAGGTTCTCCAGAACTGGTTAGAACCTGCTGAATACCACCTCTGGTGTGTGTGTGTGTGTGTGTGTGTGTGTGTGTGAAGAGCTAAAATTACATATTACATATTAACATGTAAACATATTAGGTAAATAAATGCCTGGTAATTGCTCTGCAGATAAAATAATGCAGTGTTTCAGGAAGGCAAACATGTAAAGATTTATTTTAATTTCATTTTTAATTCACGTAGTGCCTTTCTAGTGCCCATGCACTGCTGTAAGTGATTCCCAGTGAAGGTACAATACACCAGGTGTATTAATCGAATATCATCACTGCAAAACTCAGCTGGCTGTGAAAGGCTTTATTTGTCTGAATAGATTACCTGCAGCATGTTCATAAGGCTGTTTGATACAGAGCAGAATTGGAAGGGACCTTGGAGGTCTTCTATTCCAACCCCACTCCTCAAGCAGAAGGCCCTATACCATTCCAGACCAATGGATGTCCAATCTCTTCTTTAAAACTTCCAGTGATGGAGCATCCACAGCTTCTGGAGTCAAACCTTTCCACTGGTTAATTGTTCCCATTGACAAGAATTTCTGCTTAGTTCTAAGTTGCTTCTCTCCTTGATTAGTTTCCATACATTCTTCTTGTCCTGCCCTCAGGTGCTTTGGAGAAGAGGTTGACCCCTCTTCTTTGTGGCAGCCCCTCAGATATTGGAAGACTGTCATCATGTCATCCCCAAATCCTTTTTATTAAACTAGACATACCCAACTCCTTCGTTCTTCATATGTTTTAATCTCCAGCTTTTGTTGCTCTTCTCTGCACTCTGTCTAGAGTCTCCACATATTGTAAGATTGTACAATATGTATAATCTTGTAGCTTGATTGTGTCACAATAATCTCACTGCCAGCTGACAGGGAGGGAATGAAACAGATCATCAAGATTTTCCAGGGTTTCTAAGAACACATTTACTTGAGGTGGGGATGGAAGGTTTCGGGTATATGTATTTATTTCGTGCAGGATAAACCTGAAGGGCAACATCATTGCGAATGACTTTTCAAATAGTGAATGCCAAAAGAAGCCTAAGCAAAACTTTATTCAGACTTAAATAGTTTTGGAATTAAACTTCCATACTCTTTTTAAGCTTTGTAATCAGATTATGAAAACAGTTAATCCCACTTTGGAATTTTTTTTTTTAAAAAAAGACTCAACTTTCTATTTGTGTCCAAAAAAAGGGGGGGTGGAGGTGAAATGTGGAAGAAAAAAAGCATGTCTTACAGAGAGCCAAAGATACACACACACACGCACACACACACATATCACCTTTTTTGCAATTGAGTTAGTGTTTCCAGATCCAGTTCTTTGGGAGATCCAGCAACAAAACATATATAGTTTGCAAGGGACACTGGAAACCTAGACAGAAAAAGACTTGTATGTAGTGGGGATTAGAAACTAAAACTAAAGAGAAATCTGAACATATGGGAGAAAGAACTTTAATATAATGTGAATAAGCTTGCCTTATAATAACCAGAATGGGTCTGTAGTTCCAGGAGCATAATGTTGTGCAAATGGAAAATTCCCCCATCAACTGGCCCATCGGTATCATCTCCATTAATCAAAAGTTTCTGTTAATAGAAGAACCCTGTATATTATTTAAATTATCAATTTTGGTCATGTTGGTAAACCTGAGCAATAAGGAATCTCAGGGACCAATGATTTGACCACATCTGACAACTTTCCCTTGTTTGTTTTATACTTGTTAAGATACAAGAACTGTCATGAAACTCTCATGCATTTCTAGACATTGCAAGGCAGCTGCTAAACAGCAAGTAAGCATTTCTACATTAAGCCAATAATTGTCTTGATCTGAAGAATCAAACTGCTACCAATTAAAACGAATTCAAATATTCCAGCCAAGTTGATATGTACCGTATATCTCAGCTTTTCTCTTTTAAGTATTTTAATTGCATTTTTGTTAAGCATGCCAGCGTGGTATGCATAATCATGCTCAAGAATATAATATGATATTTAAAAATTCTACATCACTTTTTAATATCTTTCATAATTAGCTTCTTCTTGACTAAGTCAGAAGTGGTCTGAGCTGGTCTCATATCTAATAATTGCTAAAAAAAACTTTGTAAAATTGTGGAATAATTTATAGCATGCCACTCAACCACTCCATATTTACCAAGGACTAGAACATTTCTATGGAGAGAAAGAGATTAGCGTGCAAGCTGCAGAGCTTATTTGACCTTGGTTGATCTTGAAAAGTTAAATTAGACAGGTTAGTACATACATGGGTTAAAGAGATCTCAGTAAACTAGACTGGGAAGTGTAAACATATCTCAGAAGAATGCTATGGCTAACCTGTTACCAAGAAAGAATTGTGAATGTGTAGTTACAAGGGAAATTATTTTTTAACAGCTGCAATTTCACAAAATGTCTTCTAAAGGATGTTGGTTGTATTATTATTTATTATGAGCCAGGATGGCACAATAGTTAGAATGCAGTATTGCACACTACTTCTGCTGACTGTTGGCAGCCTGCAGTTTGGCAGTTCAAATCTCATCAGGCTCAAGGTTGACTCAGCCTTCCATCCTTCCGAGGTCGGTAAAATGAGGACCAAGATTGTTGGAGGCAATAAGCTGACTCTGTAAACCACTTAGAGAGGGCTGTAAAAGCACTGTGAAGTGGTCTATATGTTTAAGTGCTATTGCTATTATGAGGATTCTACTTACCTTGTGCTACCAGAGATGGTCATGGTATCACCAATAAATAACAACTTTCTCTTTTCCAGAGTACACCTCCACAGTAAACACTGTCAAAAATCATGTTTTGGGAAGGATTGCTGAAGATTTACGCACGAGTATTGGGAATATTGGTTGTGTCTTTTTCAGTTCTTACACTCTCTTTCCTTTGAGGCCGGCAGAAGCATCTAGCTGCACACCTGCAGCTGTTGAACTGGGCATTGTTAAGCTGTCAAAACAAATAGTGTAGCAGAACATATGTTCCATTGGCATCTGCAAATCATCAGTGTCAGGGACCACACCAAAGGCTGAGAAATCCCTGGAGCTGGCCTATAGCTCCTCCAGCAGATGGACTTTATGAGTCCCAGAGGGGAAATAATGAGAAGAATATCTACAAGTCCCTGTAAAATATGCACCAGATGATGCTGGAAGGAACAGAAAATAGCCAGAGGAACAAAACTTTAGGGAGACACTGCTAAATAATCTATGGAACAAAATATGCTTTGTGTGAAAGGTTCAGCAACCTACAATTCAGCTTCGTTAACCTCATTCTCCTTGTCCTTTTCTTGTGACTTACTGAGAAGGTTCCATGATATTAATTCTCACCAATTAAACACCAATTTTATGGTTGCAGTGTAGAGGCAATATTGGGCATATAGGTTAGTTTTAGCTACTAGTGAAGTTAATCAGAAGATTTTCAGTCATCTCAGCCACTCAACTCTTGAATGTCTCCTTGTGGTAGTCCTTTAAATTCTAGAAGTATTAATAAGTGAGTAGTTATTTGCTTATCACTTTCTGAAAATCAGGGTAGAAATTGGATGCCTATCTTAATTAATCCTCATGTTTAGTTGGAGGCACCTTGGGTTGCATCTTAACTGCTCATTTGTCTCCATCATCTCTTAGTGTGTTTAAAGTAGGATTAGCTATAAGGGCATTATGGATATTTACTGGGGCCAAAGTGCATTGAGGGAAGAAGAAATTTACCATGTCTCCATATTTTCAAAATTGGCATGCAAATACCTCTCATGCATACTAAAATTGCATTAGTTTATGTGAACGAGAGTTCACTTCCTCAATTTCATGGCATACCACCCAGGAAAGCGAATATGTCTGACAATCCATGATTCTGATGAAGTAGATTTGACCCATAAAAACATATGCTATAACCAGTGGTGGGATTCAAATTTTTTTACTACCGGTTCTGTGGGCGTGGCTTGGTGGACTGCAAAATCTCCATTTCCACCCCACTCCTGGGGGAACGTTACTGTAAAATCCTCATTCCCTCTCCCCCACTAACCTGCTTTCCAGATCTGTTCTCCTGTGCAGGGCAACCAAAGAAGACCCAGGCGATCAGCTGGGACTCAGGAAGCAGAGAATAGATGGGGTGAGGCCAGTCAGAGGTGGTATTTGCCAGTTCTCCGAATTACTCAAAATTTCCGCTACCGGTTCTCCAGAACTGGTCAGAACCTGCTGAATAACACCTCTGGCTATAAGGACCATCAACAATAGACAACTACATTTTGGATCAATTGCAGTTTCTGAGTAGCAAAGGGGCAGGTTTGCTGAACAGTTAATATCTGCATGTCTCAAAACCATAGACACAATTTATTTCCTGCACTTCCAAGTTTATTTATTAAGAAAAAATATTAATATACTTCCTAACAACATAGAGAAATAGAAGTAGAGGTCCCGTATTCATCTCCTTCCCTTTCCAGCTGTGACAGTGTGATCCATGGCTTGTTTTTCAGTACCACCACAATCACCCTCATGTTTCTACATTTGATATGCAATACAAAATTATTTTTCGGTCACCAACAGCATGCAAGGACTGCCACATCCATCCAATTCTGTAAGTGGGGCTTGACTAGGAGGATTTGGGGAGGTGGCGAAAGTGAGAAGAAAAAGCAAACAATTTTCAACACCAAAGGGATATTTATCAGTCTCCGTTAAGCAAGTTTTTACAGATACAGCTTGTGGGAACAGGTCCATGTGGATGTGTTACTGCTGGCTCATGCATGGCCAGGAGGGGCTTTGCGAAAAGCCCAAAAGTTACTGTTATGATTTACGATCTGTGGTCTCCAGGCAGAGATGTATGATATTACTGACTGTAAGAGCTGCATCAAATGTCACAGGATAGTTTAAATGGAACTTCCGTTGACAAGGAATGCAAGAGCAGGCTTCATCTCATCAGCAACCTGTACGCAAGATCAAATATCCTTTAAATAATACGCTTCCCCAAACCCCTGATATTAACATGCTTCCGATCTCAGGAAAGTGAAACCTTTCAATGATGTAATGCTATCGAATACTTACCAGACCGGAAGACTCAGAGCGAGTCCGCCAACACTTCATAAAAGAACAAATTCATCAATATAATGTGAAACTGGCCAAGGCAGGTAAAACAGTTATAGGTGCCTATTTTTAACAGTAAATCAGAGCATACCACAAATTACAAGCTTCATCTGGTAGAACTATTATTATATTCCATTTGTTGCTACAGTGAAATTCAAAGCAGTTCCTGTTAAATTTGCATGAAGAGTCAGACGCGGAGTGCTTCAGTGAAGAGCTTATTAGTGACTACAGCTCATAACAGACCCGATTTGGCTCCGCTGCGGTTGCTACTTATAGCCAGCAGCCGCAGGTGCCAGCCAATCCGAGTGCAGGGTTTTCCCGCACTTTTTAAACCAATCATTTCTGACATTTTACAAGAACAGTTCAAACTTAACCAATGACATTCAAACCTGCATACATAACAGTTCCTATTCAGACCTTAAGTGCCTTCAAAGTTGCTGCATCATGACCCCTCAGACTTAAAAGGCAGGATGATACACGGTCGCAGAAATAATTCTTAAATCACTTCAAGCAAAGATGCAAACAAATCAATGCATTTTCTAAGCTCTATCTTTTAAAAAAGAACTGTGAATGCTGGATGCTCCATAATAGAATGAAGTTTTCCTGCAGAAATTAGTGCAAAGATTCTAGACCTAGTTCTAGAATCTTTGGAGTGTATAGCTTCCATCACTTCAAAAGTTAAAATTGGCCTTGAATAGTATAGTGGTTGAGTACAACACTACAAAAGTAGGTGGACACTTCAGTCAATTGATCTACTTGTCCTTGAGTATTTTATTTTGACTCATTCTGCACAGCTTTTGGCTAACTAGCCTGCATAGACTGGCACATTAAGAAATCTGGGAAATCCTGAGATTTCATTACAGAAGAACATTACACCTGGAAAATGAAAGATAAACAAGAAAATTCATTTATCATGCCAATCCCAAAGGTGTTTTTTTCAAAAGGCAATTGGACTTTCTTGGGTTTTTTTTTCCTTTGAAAATGTTTTGCTTCTCATCCAACTGATGTTTCTCATCAGTTCAGCTTCTTGGATGAGAAGTGAAACATTTTCAAAGAAAAAAACAAGACAATCATGACCTGGATGGTTGAATCTCCATAGACATTTGGAGAGGTGACATGATAGCAGTGTTTCAATATCGCAGGGGTTGCCACAAAGAAGAAGGAGTCAAGCTCTTTTCCAGAGCACCAGAGGGCAGGACAAGAAGCAATGGATGGAGACTAATCAAGGAGAGAAGCAACCTAGAACTAAGGAGAAATTTCCTGACAGAACAATTAATCAGTGGAACGACTTGCCTCCAGAAGTTGTGAATTCTCCAGCACTGGAAGTTTTTAAGAAGAGATTGGAGAACCATTTGTCTGAAATGTTATAGGGTTTTCTGCCTAAGCAGGGGGTTGGACTAGAAGACCTTCAAAGTCCCTTCCAACTTTGTTTCTATTCTATTTTAATTTGCATCTTTTTTCTTTTATAAAGATTTCCTTGAGTCAAGTTCAACTACATACCCATATACTTTTCTTTGCACCAAGAACTTGACTTTATAGGTTGGTGACAGTAGGCAGACTGCTTCTAAACATTCTTTGAATTGGAAAATTCACCAAATAGGACAATCAGGTCTGCCATTTTTACAATAAATGTTCCATTAAAAATATTCATGGTCTGCTATATGCAATAGTCAGCTGATACATATTCAAACACCCTATCAAGAAATACATGAACACCATTCTTTTGTTCACTATTATGTTATATAAAATAACCTCTAGTAAAAACTTTACTTGTATCCCAAACCATTCTTAAATCACTGTCTTTATCTAATTTTTTTAAAAAAATAGTTTTTGTTTTCCACTGTTGCTTTTCTTCTGCAACAACATTTCATTCAGTTTCCATCTAGAAGAATTCAATTTTCTTTTATAACCAAACTCACAGGGAGATGGTGTGGGGGGGGGATATTTGATAGTATCTTTACAAAACTTAGTGGCTCCATTTTTTGAAATCCAAATCATGTCTATTCTTGAAAATGAGCTATGTCTTTCAGAAAAGTAGGTATCCTCTCTTGAATGGCTATTTGTCTGTCTCCATATAACAACCAGCCCTAAATTGTCCATAAAATCAAAGAAAACTTTTGATAATTTCTTTCACAGATTTTTAATATTTTTCCGGAAGTTCTGTCCAGTTATGGGGAAATAAACCATAAACAAGCCCCTATTAATATCTCCGTAAATTTATTAAAAATATTTTGGCCTAATTTGGAGTATCAATTCCCAATATCAGAGTTTTAATCCCATGCAATTTTCTACCATAACTATTCTATTCAGTCCACCACCATCATACTCCTCAGACAGTACCAGTTTAATAATAATAATAATAATTTATTCGACTTGTATGCCGCCCTTCTCCCTAAGGACTCAGGGTGGCTAACAATAAAACAGGACCAAATTTACATAAAACAAGCATTAAATATAACAAGTCAGAATAAATAACAATAAAACATTAAAACATTAATTAAAATAATTAAAACAGTAAAAAATCCCACCCGGGTCATTCTAGGCCGGCCTGTTGAAATAACCAAGTCTTTAGGTCCCGGCGGAAGGAGCGGAGGTCAAGAGCCAAACGGAGATCCACAGGGAGATGGTTCCAGAGGGTGGAGGCTCCCACAGAGAAGGCCCTAGCCCTGGGAACCGCCAGCCGACAATGTCTGTCCAATGGTATCGCCAGGAGGCCCCTCCTGTGGGAGCGAACAGGACGATCGGCATATGATGATAGTGGCAGGAGGCTTTCCCGCAAGTACCCTGGACCCAAGCCATTTAGGGCCTTATAGGTGGTTACTAGCACCTTGAAGCTAACCTAGAAGACCACTGGCAGCCAATGCAGGTCGCGCAGGAGGGGTGTAACATGGGAGTATCGGGATACTCCCATCACAGCCCGTGTGGCCACATTCTGCACCAGCTGTAGCCTCAGGATAGTCTGCAAGGGCAGCCCCATGTAGAGAGCGTTGCAGTAATCGATCCTAGAGGTGACGAGCGCATGAGTGACCATTCGAAGGGCATCTCGGCTCAGGTAAGGGCGTAGCTGGCGTACTATACGAACCTGGGCGAAAGCCCCCCTGGCCACAGCCCCCACCTGCTCCTCCAAAGAGAGCTGTGGATCCAGAAGGATGCCCAGGTTCCTCGCCCTATCCACAGGGGGCAACACCTCACTCCCTATGGCCAAAGATGGAACATCACCGGAAAACCGAGATGCTGGTAAGAACAGCCACTCCGTCTTGGTCGGGTTGAGTTGGAGCCTATTTCTCCCCATCCAGACCCACACCGCCTCCAGGCACCGGGACATCACAGCGAGAGCATCACTGATCTGGCCTGGGGTGGAGATATAAAGCTGGGTGTCATCGGCATAATGATGATACCTCACCCCAAAACCTCGGATGATCTCACCCAGCGGTTTCATGTAGATATTAAACAGGAGAGGCGAGAGAACCGACCCCTGTGGCATCCCACAAGTAAGGGGCCTTGGAGCCGATCTCTGCTCTCCTGTTAACACCGACTGCGAGCGGTCCAAGAGGTAGGAGGAGAACTACCGCAGAACGGTGCCCCCCACCCCGAACCCCTGGAGCCGCTGCAGAAGGATACCATGGTCGATGGTATCGAAAGCCGCTGAGAGGTCTAATAGGACTAGGACAGAGGAAAAACCCCTGTCCCGAGCCCTCCAGAGATCATCCATCAGCGCGACCAATGCTGTCTCCGTGCTGTGTCCGGACCTGAAGCCCGACTGATACGGGTTTAGGTTTTAGTTGGGAATTTATAGATAAAACAACTCAATTTCTTTGTTGTTATTGCTTCTGTTGTTTCTTCTTTCAAATTTGAATAAATCAAATATATTATCCTTTTTTTGCGTAGGGAAATTGTATCTTGTTTGGACTTTTTCAAATAATATTTTTTTATCTTTTGGGGAGCATTTACTCCATTGATATTCCACGTTAAGCTTTTTAAATACACCATCAAGCCCGAGATTTAGAAAAATGGATACCTGTAGCGCCCTGTTTAGTATCATCCCTTTCTTGTTGTACCTGTTGAAGTCTTGTGTATTCTCCATGTGAGACCTCTATTTGTATCTCCTCTGATTTCTCTTTATTTTTGAAATTTCCTTGCTTTCTGGATAGAATTCACTCAAAATCTCTATTATTTGAAAGGAAAAATATACCTTTCGTCTGTTTTAATCTCTCAGTTGGGGGGGAAACCCTATTGCCAGATCAGAAAGCCTCAATAAATAGCAGGAGATTACTTTTATATTCACACCCTTTTATTACTCAATTACTGGTTTAAATAAAAAGTTGGGGCTCGATACAGCTCAGAGATGTGCCAACAGTGCCAACATTTTGGCACTACATTGGTTAAGTATCTGTAATGTCAAGGTCAATATCATCCAGGAAATGTTTGATCTTCAGTTGATGAAATGCAATACATTTTATTTCATCCCTTTTTTCTGCTTAAAATGCAGTCACTGGTACTTTTTGTAAATTACTGCCAAGGGTATAGCATAGCACATGCTCATTTTGGTCCCAGAAATGATGTGTGTGTTTGCATAGTTGGATAAGAACAATCTGAACACTTAGAGGAATCTTTGGATAAAAATTTATTTATTTATTTATTTATTTATTTGTTTATTTATTTATTTATTAATTAATTAATAATTGGATTTATATGCCGCCCCATCTCCGGGGGGACTCGGGGCGGCTTACACAAAATATATATAAGTACAAAATTTATCAAATTAACTCAAATCCAATTGTAATAAAATCTAATTAAAATACCCTTAAATTTAAAAATTCCCAACCCTGTTCAGTCCAGGCCGGCCTGTGCAAAAATCTTGTATCTTTTCCTCCTACAGTCCCTTTATACATTCCCATTCCTTTTCCTAAAACTATTTGATTCATTATCTTTTGATAGCTATCAAAACCAACATTTATAATTTTTTGGACTCCAGTACCTTTATGAGCTCCAATTCACATCAAATCAGATTTAGCCACCAACAATCTAGTGTTTTGTCATATATGTATGATTACATTTCAGGATTATGCTTTATATCATACCCATACAGGCTGGGGAATTCTGGGAATTGAAGCCCACACATTTTAACCCTCTACTGCAGGGGTGTCAAAGTCGCAGCATCACATTATCATCATGTGACGTATCATGACTTCTTCCCCCTTCGCTAAACTGGGGGTGGGAATGGCCAGCATGTGGCACACCTGGCCCACAGGCTGTGAATTTGACACCCATGCTCTACTGTATAGACCACTGCCACTGAAGATACTGGGCATATTTTCTTCTTTAGAACTGGAAGCAAATTGCTTAATTTTTAATCTTTTATTGGCATATAATTCTTATTTCTGTGGTACTGTTGTAGGAATCTGTGAGTTTCCTATGCCCCTGAATACTCTGCACTGAAAGGATGTTTTGTTGGAATTTTCAGCTGAAAATTTTGTTTTCAATGTTTCTATTCAGATTAATGAAAAAGTAGTGCGATTATCACAGAATAAAATAAAATCAGTGAAACGCTCGTGGGTTGAATGCACATTTGGTCTTGCCTTATACATGATGTGGCCTAGGATTCTGGGCAAGTGCTTTATTTTTCCCCATATACAATAGTTTTCTAACATTTTTCAGCAATAAAATAACACCAATACAAATTCAGATTTAAAGAAAATTGATAACAGAAAATGGAAGATTTTTCTCAAGGAAAAACAACAAGAAGAGATTGGGGGTGGCTTTTAGCCTAGTGTTTGCTGCACATTACTTCCAATAAAATAAAATAAAGTAAAGTAAAATGACCAAACATCTCTCAATTTTGTGCTTACTGTAAAACTGGCCTTCAGCATAGCAGCAATCTGCAGTTCTGTAGGCTATTATAACAGAAATAACGTTCCTTCTCCAAAATTGACATTCAAGAAATTCAGAAATGATACAATAACATTTGAGACAGATGGAAGGAATTTGTGACCCTGACTACATTCAGACAACCACACTCAGCATAGCCAATTGTGAGAAATGCTGATATGGAAATCAACAATATCTGGTAGGTCACCATTTCTAAATCCCTGTTGTAAGACTATAGGTATTGTAGATTCAAAATGGTATTGAGTTTTTCTCCACATTTCAGCTTGTATATGCTGGCAAATCAAGAGCCAAAGTGTGCTTACACCAACACTTCTGAGAGAAAGCAACAGTGGCATCACACTCCCATAATCGTATCTAAATTGGCACCCTGCAGTAGCTTTGAACTGAAAATTGTCCTTTCTAATCATTTGCACCTAACTGCAGAGAATTGATACAGTTGGAATCGGGCGCATATTCCAGATTTGAGATCATCAACATTTTTTTTTCTTTAAAGTAAAAACAGCAAACTTAAGCATGCTTTTGAAAACTGCTTTCAAATGCTCTAAGTTCAATAAGAACTTGATACATCAAGGATTAAAAGGAATAAATCCAGGTGATGTGTATGTATGGAACAGTACAAAAGCTGACAAATGACAGTATCTTACGTTTATACAACCCATTAAGCACAAAGAAGCCCCATGAAGTGTTTTAGACATGGTATTTTCATGATGGAGTTTTGATTGTACTCATAGTCTACCACGATAGCAAGTTTAAGCCATCCATAGCAATGTCAGTTTTAAAGTCTTTCCCCCCCACCCCCATCTATTCCTGACCCAGATCATGATATATGAACAATCTGCAGGATAAAGCTGGCATTCATTCCTATTGGCCAGTTGAAGCTGGTGAAGGTGTGTCCTCTCCTCTTCAGTCACTGATCAGTGTCCTTCATGGCAGTTTGGCAGCTTGGACCGCAGTATAAGCCAGATAGCTGGTTTCCATAGAGGCATTCCATATACAGTAACTGCTAACCTGTTCAGGCATTGCATGGGCTGGTTGTATATAACTATACAATGATGTACCTATCAGTCCACCTATACCAGGGGTGGCGAACACGTGGCTCTCGAGCCGCATGCGGCTCCCGGCCAAAATGAATGCGGCTCTTTGCCTCTTATCATTATTTTGTATACTGTGGCTCTTTGCCAAGTTTGGATTTTGTTATGCTGCTTCTGAGGAGGGACCTCTGAGGAGAGATTTCCGAGCGTGTAGTCCCGCCCCCAGGCTGCGTCATCCCGTCTCCCATCCCTCGGAAACAACTGCACGGCCAGTGAGCGGGGGACACGTGTGTCACATGTTGTGCCACATCTTGCCATTTGTTCTTAGTGTGGAGGACGCAGCACACCCTCACCATCACTGCAGGATTTTTACCCTCACTCAAAATGGCAAAATGCAAAGCTAAACAAAAACAAGGTAACAAAAAACACCTGACTGAGCATGTTATATTATGTGTTTAATATATTATTGTTAAAATTATATGTTTTTGTGTGAGTGTTTGTCTGTTTTGGCAGGTCACTATGTGGTGTGGCTCTCTGACTCTCACAGTTTAAAATTTTGGCTCTTTGTGTCGAACTTGTTCGCCACCCCTGACCTATACCTTATTAGTGGCCTTTCAAAAGATTGGGAGACTTACAGTATAAAGGAGAATATTTGTAGCTCAGGGTTGAAAAGAGGGGTTCTTGGTGCTCTCTGAGCTCGGTTATTTTCTTGCAAACATGTCATTTAGACTTTGGGCAATGAGATGTCTGCAAGAAAACAACCAAGCCTAGAGAGTACCAAGGAGCCCTCTATTGCGGCCCCTGACCTCTGGAACCAACTTCCCTTGGAGCTCCGCCTGGCCCCTGACCTCCGCAACTTCCGTCATGATTTGAAGACCTGGTTGTTTGACCAATCCGGGTTGTGACCCTCTTGGGTGGGGTGGTTTTATTCTTTTATTCTTTTATTTTGTATTTGTATTCTCTTGGGGCTTGTTTAGTTTAATTTTTTCTTAACTATTTATTGTTGTTGCTGTTTTTAGTTGTGAGCTGCCCCGAGTCTTCGGAGATGGGGCGGCATACAAGTCCCATTAATAAATAAATAAATAAATAAATAAATAAATAAATAAATAAATAAATATTCAAAACAGGGAGACCTTTTCTGTAAGAAGCAAGGCTCGCATTGGATTTAAACTGAGAAAGAGATATATGGTTGATTCTACCCAAATGAATACACTGAAGCTTTTCTGCTGCTCTAGCCGATAAGGGATTTTGCATGAAAGCGCAATTTTGCTTTCTTGAACATCATGCTGCACATTCCACTTCCAGGTGCTGCCTTCTGAGCAGTTCACTATCTGCCCTGGGATTTCTTTGAAGCACTCACTGATTCTGGATACTTGGGAGTTGGGCTGAGATTGATTGGAGTTCTGATAAGGGAAGAATCCATTTCCCCTTTCTAGCTCCAAAGAAAAACAGCAAAACTGTCTGCCAGTCTACTTGAAGTCTCATAGAACAGACAGGTTTATGGTCCCTCCTGCCATTTGAGCTTTCCAAAGAATGACAGGCTTGTGTTGAAAAACAACATGAGCTGTCACTCAGACGATTTGAAAGATGGTTAAATCCTTAATCCCAAGCACTCGCCCATATTTCTCCAACCTGCCATGTTATACTTAAGCAGAACAGTTTCCTATTTCTCTGCAGTCTCCTATGAGCAGCTGACCCTGGGTAGCAAGCGAGATCTACTAAACACTGCCCTTAGTTGTCCTAGAGTAAAGCTGTAAGTGACCGCCAGTTTGGTATAGCGGTAAGGCACCAGGCTAAGAAATGGGACTCCGTGAGTTTTAAACAGTCTCCCAGTTTCTAGCCTGGTGCCTTGATCACTACACCAAACTGGCTAACACATACAGCTTTACTGAGTTTTAAAAACTGGAGCTAGCTGGGTGACTTTAGGCCAGTCAGTCTCTCTCAGCCCTAAGGAGGAGGATGCAATGGCAAACCAGTTCTGAAATCTTACCAAGAAAACTCCAGAGGCTTGTCAATATTGCCAGGAGCCAACACTGACTTAAAGGCATAAAAGATAGATAGATAGATAGATAGATGGAATAGATAGATGATAGACAGACAGACAGACAATAAATGATATATGATGGATAGATGATAGATAGATAGATAGAATAGATAGAATAGATAGATGATAGACAGACAGACAGACAGACAATAAATGATAGACATATGATGGATAGATAGATAGATAGATAGATAGATAGATAGATAGATAGAATAGATAGATAGAATAGATAGATGATAGACAAACAGACAGACAGACAATAAATGATAGACATATGATGGATGGATAGATAGATAGATAGATAGATAGATAGATAGATAGATAGATAGAATAGATAGACAGAATAGATAGATGATAGACAGACAGACAGACAGACAGACAGACAGACAGACAGACAGACAATAAATGATAGACATATGATGGATAGATAGATGATAGATAGATGTGTGGGAGGGAGAGGGAGGGAGGGAAAGAGAGATTCCCTAATGGGAATGTTGCTTCCTTATCCACACTGTTTCCAATTTTTATATTGCTAGTTATAAGAATTTGACTATGTTTAAACATGCTAAATTTCTATATTTATTAGAAACATTGCCACATTACACCAATTGCTACATTGAAACATTGCTACATTAAACATTACTATACATTATACTCTATAAATTTATTTTTTAGAAAATCTGTTGTCTTTCAATCCTTAGACTGGAGAGTCTAAATTACTGGCTTTAGTGAGAAACAACTGCACTTCTAGTTAAATGATGCTACATTATGGAGCTCCATAAGGAAAAATTCAAATTGCATTCAAATTAATAAAGACCAAATCTAGTAATGCTAGCAATGAAAATTAATGAAGATTCAACCATGATTTATAGACTGTCGTACTCTGTTAAACTCTTCTTCACCCTGGTGTTATCCAGATGAATTATTTACACCTACCAGAATCTCAGCTGCTACAATGAGGAAAGGATACCCTTTGGACTGTCTATATTTCTGGGCCAAAAACCACCATGAGACAAACCTGCAAGTCTTTTATTTCATAAAATTAATTCCTAATAAGGACTTGTCTAAACATAAACCCCAAGAGAGACAAACCTGTTCTTCCATTCTCAACTACTGTACATGAATGCAAAGTTTATGGTCTTACAAACAAGAAAAAAGAGCCTTGGTGGCTCAGGCGGTTAATTGCCTGCACTTAAGTTCCAGCTGCCTACAACTGCTGTAGGCTCGAATCCCACCAGGCTCAAGGTTGACTCAGCCTTCCATCCTCTCGGGGTAGGTAAATTGAGGACCCAAGATTGTTGGGGGCAATAAGATGACTTTGTAAAAATGCCGCTTAGTAATAAGCAGGCATATACAATGGAATGAAGGCTATTGCTGAGCACACTGAGTTGCATCCCAAAAATTGTAAGCCGCCCTGAGTCTTCGGAGAAGGGCAGCATATAAATGTAATTTTTAAAAAAAGATACCAGAATGGCAACAGGAATTTTAGTAATTCGCATTGTACTAATACATCATAGCTGAAAGCTAGAAGCGAGAAAAGTTCTGCATACATAAGGAAGGGATTAATTCCTTTACTTGTCAGAGACGATAAATTTACTTTGATTTTTTTATTAGTTTATAATATAAACTACAAAAATACCATAGTAGGAAAATAGGAGAAGGAGAAAGGAAGGGAAAAGTATAGAGGAAAGGGAGAGAAGGAAGAAAACCCCTTGGTGCAGCAGAATAAGATAACAGCATCAAATTCTCAACTTTTTACTTTTACATAATAGTATGAAGTAGCCATTTCTATAACAACAAACCTATCTAATCGGTAGAAACCCAAATCAAAGTTTCATTTTTTTTCCACATCAAGTCCAAAAATGGCTTCCAAATAGAAACAAAAGTAATTGTGATTTTTTTTCTTTAATCAAAGCAGTCAATTTTGCCATCTCTGCTAACTCCATCAGCTTTTTCATCCACTATGAGAATCAAAGTGTCCTTCCGTTTTTCTGCATAAAGATTACCTTATGCAGAGAAGGTAAATTTCGAATGTATTTGGTATTTATTCCAAAGCTAATTCGAGGTACCATTCACAGTTTTATGGTTTTCTGAAGCTTAGATCAAAACTTTGGGGAAGTTGAAGAGATATGAAGATAGGTTTACATGATGGATTTATATCTTTCTGGCTTTCCACATGACTAAAGGGGATAGGCTCCAATCTCTTCAGTCACAGTTTGTATCTATTTCAGATCTTGCACATGATGGGCTACAATTCATAAAGCATCAATTTCATAATTTATAAAAGAGGTATTTTCCATCTAGTGAGGTCCTTTCTCCAGAGGCAGCCTTTCTGTCAGCATCTTTCTGGATCCCAATTATCACTTTCCTTCTGGCACAAAATCCTACGGAGAAAAACAAAAGCAATGTAAGTTATAGAAAACAGAATTCTATAGAAATCTAGATTTTTAAAAAATGCAACTACGAGTTTGTTCTCTCAGTGACAAGACACTTAATATTTGCAAGTGAAAGAAAAATATTTATGTACTTATTTATTTATTACATTTTTATGCTGCCATCTTCCCTATAAGGTGACTCTTGAGCATATGCATGCTTCATTTCAGCCGAAAAGTACTAATGTCATCAATGCAGGTTTCAAACAACACAAAAAAATTCCATTTGGATATTTAACTGCCATCAGCCCCTGACTATAAACAAACTGCAAATGAAAGTGAAGAAGCAGAGTGCTAAAAGGAACTTGTCTAATGCTGAATGCTTATAAAGTAAAATGATTAATGAGCAACGGAATGGTCAGGAAGAGAATACCTCATTCTTCCCTTAGTCATGGATTCCTCTTGAAACTCTGTCTCTGAAGCTCATTTCCCTCAGATTTAATGCCAGATCTGAAAATAAACTTTATTCTCTTTGGTAATTCCTTTGATTAAGGTATTGTTTTCTGCCTGCTTGTCTGATATTAATCCTGGCTTATCTGGGTATTGGCTGATGGGAGGGGATGTTTCCTTCTTAACTTTTTTTATTTTCTCTTTTGATTAGCGTGTAGACATGATTTATTGCTATGTATATCTATTGATGGGTGGTTTGTCTGAATGTCAATCTTCTAGGAATCTTTTGGATTTGGCTTGGTCTAGGATGCTATGAATTTTATTCTTCCAAAAATATTGTTGATTGTTGCATGTGTCTTTTCTAATTGTTGCTTTTATTTTATTCTTCCAAAGCTGTCATCTATATACTAGATCCATACTTTTTTGTTATATGCAGGGGAGTGCTGTAGGGTCTTAGCAATGAGTCCTGATACATATTTTCATCTATTGGATTCAGGACTCAATTAAAGGCAAATAAAACTCAATGCCACAGTCTATCAGCATGGAAAATGAGTATGCCAATCATGGAATTCTAAAAGGGGATCACATATCACTGGCTGATATTTGTAACTGTTTAGTCACAACTCCTTGCCCTTCTAAAAAATGCTTTAGGGGAAAAAATGTCTTGAACAGATGCATACTGCTTCTTGTCTGGTAGGTTAAGAATGCCTCCCACCTCAATTTGGAAGCCCAGTAATATATTTGTGTGAAAATCCCAAAAATGTACTTCTAAATTCTTGGGTGGAAGTGTGGGAATTGATCCCTTTGCTCCATGTCAAACATCTTGCAGAAACCAAAGGATATTTGAAGCATGCCGACATCTGCCTAAAACTCGAATCATATCAGCTAATATTTAGAATGTGTTTTAAAGTTTTGACGTAACAGTAGGTCATCTCGTTTATCAGTTGAAAGAAAAGAAAGTGAGGGTGACGTTAATCTCAGATGAAACTGGATTAAAGCAACACAGAACCAAATTCAGGAACTTTCAGCCAGAAATCAAGTAAAGATGGAAACTAGAGCCAAAGAAAGTAGAAAACCAAGAGGGATGATTGTGTCTAAATAGCCTCCAGGGCAACGCTGGCTGTGTCGTTCCCCTAGAAACATTTGATCAAGGAAAAAAGCAAGGCTTTGGCCCAAGATGCCAACACCAAATGACTGGACAAAACCACGTGGCTCCGGCTGGCACTTCCGTTCTGTTGCTTGGCAACTACTTGTGCATGACCAAAGACGATCAACAGAAGGCCAGAGGGAAGAGAGGCTACTCAGCCCCTGCACTCAGACAAACAAAACCTGGGAGAGAAAGCTGCTTTAGGAAAGGGGATAGTGGAAAAGGAAATTAGATTGGACAAATTACCCTAGCACACACCCGTTTATAGGCTAAACAAGTGGGCTCTGTTGCCTCTTGAGTGGCTCACAAGTAGTACATTCTAGCATCTGAACAATGTTCGACTAGCATGAGGCCTTGGTCCAAAAATTAACCCTTTGTTCCTTATTACATTGTGTATAAACTATTGGCCTCATGCATATAAGGAGATGCCAACTTTTGGCTTATAGCAGGATATGGGGACTGCTAGAAAGAAAAAGAATGTTAAAATCCACCATGTTTATTAGTTTAAAAAAGCTACCTGAGAAGGAGTATGATCCTCAGTTTTGTGGAAGAAGTTCTATAATCCTTTCTATACTGTAAACAAGAAATCTTATGAAGCATTAAAGACTAGTGTACCTCCTGCCAAAAGATAATTCAAATACCTATCCTAAAGGATAGCACAAAGCAAATGAGAACAGATCACATTATGCTTATCATCCAAACTGCCCTAGTATTACTCTTGTTGGCAAGTTTTAAAAATGGACACTGATCTGTGGCCCAGAATATCACATAATTAGACACTAATTTACTTGTGGTTCTGGATATCACACAAAACAGGTAGTCCTCAATTTACCATTTGTTTAGTGACCATTCAGTTACAATGGCACTGAAAAATGCGACCTATGACTGGTCTTAGCATCCCCATGGCTATGTGATTAAAGTTCAGACACTTGGCAACAGGCGTGTGTTTAAAACAGTTGCACTATTCCACTATCATGCAATCCCCATTTCTAATTTTCCCAGCTGGCTTCCGGCAAGCACAGCCAACGGGGGAATCCAGATTCACTGAAGAACAGCATGAGTCACTTACCAACTGCAGTGATTTGCTTAACAACGGTGGCAAAAAGGTTGTAACATGGGGCAAAACTCACTTAGCAACTGTCTTGATCAGCAATGGAAATTTTGGATCCAAAATATCTGTAAACTACTAATCTGGTAAGGGCTGACACTGCAATAAATGCAAGATCAAATCCTCACTGACCACAAAGTTTCTGGCTGACTTGGACCACTCACCACCTGTCAGTCCAATTTACTACAAGAAAGTGTGGTGAGAGAAAATGGGGAAATAAGAGCAATAAACAAACAAACAAAGCCCCTGCATCTCCTACTGATATCCTGCTCTGCTCCTTTCATGCAACACTTCATTACATGCCTCATCAGCACAAGCTGCAGCAAAGGCCATTAGCTAGACTGTCATGATAATGATTGATAAAACAAACTCATGGAGAAAAAACCTTAATGAACCATTTACCATTATGCCAATTCAGCTGCAATCAGAGTCCATAAAATCAAGATATCTCAGATTGTGCATGGAAAACAGTTGCTCTGTTATCTGATCCCCCAGATGGGTTGCTTCTTTCTTTCATCTGAAGGAGTGTTACCATAAAAGATCAATGCTATTTCTTGAAATGCCTCACCTAGATCTAATCTCAAGAGCCCGATAGCCTTCCTGAGGGTAAACAGGTATGGCAATCATCCTGCCAAAGAATTGGTTTCCCCCTTTCAGAAGAAAGCAGATGATGTAATGAGCTATCATCTCAAATTGGGTTCCAACAGATCAGAAGACAGGAACCAGGGAGGGTTAGACTCTCTCAGACTCTCCTAGAACTCAGGAACACAAAAATACATCATAAGATTTTATATTTGCTGCAGATATATTAATGTTTAGTGATGCACTTTTGATCCTTAATCCTGACATTTAACTTGCTTCATTTCTACACAGAGACAAATTTACTGAAAACATCAGAATTTCGCATCTTGGCTTCAGAAGTCAATTTTTACAACCAAAGATTTTCTGGCTACAGCCATTATTGTTGTTATTTTTTATCTCACCTTTTTGATATATTTGGGTCAATACAAAGCAGTGAACATATCTAATACCTTCCTTCTAACTTCCCCAAAACAACAACCTTGGGAGGTGAGTTGGATTGAGGGAGAGTGACTAGCACCTTAACCACTGTGCCAAACTGGCTCTGCATAATCCATGTAGCCATGATCAAACCATGAGAAGATCCTAATATCCAAAGCAGAAGTAACTATGTATCTCTACCAATATGGTAAATTTAGTTACAGTTTTGATCTACAGCATATCTTCACCCTCGGGTGTCCACAGTTTGTACCTGTGTAACGTTTGTATACCATAATTTGTACTGATGTGCCATTCTCTATAACAGTTATTTCATCTTCCCCTTTGCTACGTAGTACTTAGAAAGGAAAAATTGTTTCTTGGCACAGTTGCGAGTTAACAGCTTGAAAGACACTATTCAAGAACTAAAAGTATGCTTACAGAGTATCTTCATTCTTCTTGTTGGATGTGTGTGTGAATAAGCACAGAGAGATAATTCCATGTATCACTGAATTAACCTGTGTTACAAAAAATCTACTGTGGTATCTTGGTACTTCGTTCATTGATTCTGGGAGCCATGATAAGTACCAAAAATGACTAGTATCAAACAAATTTTTCCCATAAGGAATAATAAATGAGGGAACCAGCACTGACACCGACACGGTTCTAGCTTGCATGTCAAGAACCAAACAAGTGATGAGTACTGGGACAAAATTTTAATGTCAAAATGCATTGAATACCAAATTCGATGAGTTTCAAAGCAGTCAAGTATCAAGGTATGACAGAAAAATTTGGTTTTTGTTTATCCTGCCTTTTTATTTTTATTTTTATTGTTATTTTTTTTAATTACATTTATATGCCACCCTTCTCCGAAGACTCAGGGCAGCTTACAATTTTTGGGATACAACCCAATGCGCTCAGCAATAGCCTTCCTTCCATTGTATATGCCTGCTTATTACTAAGCAGCATTTTTACAAAGTCAGCTTATTGCCCCCAACAATCTTGAGTCCTCAGTTTACCTACCCCGAGAGGATGGAAGGCTGAGTCAACCTTGAGCCTGGTGGGATTCGAGCCTGCAATAATTACAGGCAGATGGAACTAAGTGCTAGGCTATTAACAGCCTGCACTACCAAGGCCCTCTTAGGAAAGGGGTGAGGTCAATTTACTATAGAATTTTTGCCTGGTAAGTTAGATGTACTTGTACTTAATAACCTACCCAGACCTCAAAATCCACCAAAAGTGAATATCAGGTAATGTACGGTATCCCACATCAAGGCATCTCAGATTCTCCAAGCTTACAGCTTTCTCACAGAGATGAAAGCCTAGTTTGTGAGCGCATATTTAAACTCCTAGATCTGGGAGCTCCCAGAACTGCAAACTCAAGTTAGTGAGGTTGAATGATGAAACCAATGGGCCACCCCTGCAGTAGAACAGGAGATCTCCAGGGTCAAGAATCCTGGCCTTGCAGCCCACACTCACTTCTGCACCAACCACCAAGTCACAGAGACTCTCTGAGGCCTTCAGAGAAGGAGTTATAAACTGCTGGCCTCTATACAAGGGCACAAGCTGTAAATGAGCAAAAATCACCTCAATCAGCAGGACAGGAAGACAACTTCATCCAGAGAAAACAAGGAAAGAAACAAGGATAAAATAATGATGTGTATCTAGATTTATCTGCTTGCCATTAATTAACTTCTCCTGCTCCTCCACCTTCTTCTATTCAGCCAACATATGCTTAGCAGCGCTCAAGATACTCTCTTGGCTAATTCATTTGGGGTGTTTTTCTGATTCAGGGAAAGAAAGGAAAAAGAACTTGTCAGGACATGGAATTTTGTTTATCTCCAAAGCTGTGTGGGCTGCAAAGCAAAGCAGGAAAGGAAATTATTCTGGCAGTTTTAATCATACAGCCTTCCCCTGGCAATTACTAAGTCTTAATCCCAACACCCATTCCCTTAATTTTGGCCCTTCAGTTCTGAATGTAACCACTTTGCTATTTCCATCCATTTTAGTAACCTCCTACTCAAATATATGCCATAGAAGAGAACTTCGCTTTGGTGTGCAGATACTACTTGCTTGGCACTCTATTTCTGAGTTTGCTTGAAGTGTGGTAAATCCATTAATTAAGGACATAACAGAAATGTACATGCAGATGCATCCAGAACAAAGTTCTTTTTCAAACTTGTGTTCAAGCAATGAGGAAGGGAGGGAGGGAGGGAGGGAGGGAGGGAGGGAGGGAGGGAGGAAGGAAGGAAGGAAGGAAGGAAGGAAGGAAGGAAGGAAGGAAGGAAGGAAGGAAGGAAGGAAGGAAGGAAGGCAGACCAAGGTTATCTTTAAAAGGTACAGGAATGTGATATAATGAGGCTAAGCTATCTGAAAATTGATCCTTACTTTACATTTGAAATTCCCCCAATAAAATACATTCTTATTCTAAAGGATTGACATTGTAGTATTATAATAAAATCAAGTACGTAGGTGTTCAAAATAATTCTTGACTTCCACTTCCTGCTCCACTCTATTCCACTTCCTGCTCCACTTCTCCAGTTCCATTTTGAAAATCCTGATGCTTCACAATGGAAAAAACTGAGGTGCACCAAAACACCCTGATACCTGAAGTGGAGCTGTCAGACATCATGTAATGCAAAGAAAATCTATAACATTTTCTCTGTATGGACAAGAGTCTGGGCCTGAATTGGCTACATGGGGTGTGTCAAACTTTTCAACTTTCAATTTCCAACCATTAGGGGTGCACAAAAATTGTGGACATGCCTTGCGGATTGTAAAGATATTTTGGTTACTTTGATATAATTTAGACATGCTTGGTAAGTAACTACATAAATATCATAACTTTTTAACATTGTGTTTGTTTCATTTCCATTGGGGTGATGGAATGGAACATTCAAACAGCACAAGAAGTTCACAGACTCTGGGAAAGTGCCGTTGCCAGCTTATAATTAAAATCTCAGATAAGCCATTACTGCCTAATAGACTAGTTTCTCCAGAAGAGAGAAACTTAAAAAGGAGAAAACTCAGGCTGAAGGGGAGGGTGGATCAATTACTGGATTCAAAGATACAAGTTTGAAGAAGTTAATGAATCAGGTGCTCGGTAAATCTGGACCAGCTTTTCCCAAATTCATGGCTACAGCTTTTGTGGATTACAGGTTGTTGAGAGTTTTCTCCCCAAAACCAGGTTAGGAAGAGCTAGGCTAGATATTTAGCGGCTTGTTCCACATTAAGAGTTGCATTGGAAGGAGAACTTGGCCAGCTGTTACTGCTTCAACCACTATATCATTTGCTCTGAAACCAGAAGCTGATTTTAAAAAGTTAAGATGGAGACCACAGGATTGTGATGAAAGACCCACCTGAATTTTGAGTGTCACATGTGCACCACATTTAAAAATGGGGGAACCTTGATCACACTTCCATGACTGCCATTTTGACTTTTTTTTAACCATACCCAAGGACATCCCTGACTCAAAAAAGATTAAAGTACTACTACTTTTCTACTATTGAAATGCATGTGTCAATTTGAAGTAATTTGAAGTCTTGGCTACAGCTTTCCAGTATTTTGTATTAAATAGTAAAATGCTTGTAGGGCCTGTGTTTACTTAAGAAACTAATCAGAGGTTAGTTATTTAAATATGCTATTTAAATATGTTTTGTTGATTATTTTAATACCATAGCCAGTAAACAGGAATGCTTGCAGTACCATGGAATATCAATGCAATGGAGAAAATCATACACTCTCCTGTTTTCACCTCCAACTTGGCCAAATCTAGCCCACACAGAAGGGTATGACCATGATGGGATAAAACAGATTGAAGACAGGAACAGAAACATGGCCCTCTTTAAATATATTGTTTGATTGATTGGTTTTTTAATCCCACCTTTATTATTTAGTAACTCAAGGTGGCAAACCTACTTAATACTCTTACTCCTCCTATTTTCCCTCAACAATCACCATGCGAGGTGAATTGAGCTCTGTGAGAGAGTGACTGGCCCAAAGTCACCCAGCCGGTTTCTATGCCTAAAGTGGGATTAGAACTCAGCCTCCTGCTTTCTGGCCAGCTATAGTAGACCTACTATCAACATCAACATCATGTTACCCTACCTGTATAGGCTATCAAAACTATATCATCAGAGAAAATGCTGAGAAAGGGGGTGGGATTCATTCAAGCTGAATACTGATAAGTAGTGTCAGATGCTTCAATCATCCAGCTTTCTAAACTGTCCCTCTGCAAAAGTTAGGGCTAGGGTTGATATAATTCTACTGGTATCAGGCAGTTCCTGCTATGAAGACACCTCCTGAATAAGTGATGTTGAAAACTGGCTTACTGACTTCAGATTTCCTTCAATTTAATTACCACCTGCACCTCCTAGTGTTCAAGAATGATTTGAGAAGCAAGAGGAGGTTAAACTTTGGTGAAAAGGAAAATAAGCAGGCATTTTACTTCTGAGATAAAGATATAATATTTCTGTATTTATTACCACATTTTGCTGGTAACTGGTTAATAAATAACCATGCTCCAGACAGGTGCTGTCTGCTAAGCTTTAGCACTTCTTGTTTAGATGAAAGTTGAATCACTTCCTTTTATGTTGGGAAATGAAAGATGTGTCACAGAAAGAACAGATCATTTTACAATGAAAGGAAACAATAACTTTTTTCACACATTCATCCAGCATTTCCACGTAGAAATTTTATACAGACCAGTTAACAGAAATGCAATGCAATGATGCTTGATGCCATAAAATATAGGAAATCAGGAATCATTTAACAGAAGCAAAAAAAGTTGATCTGAATCATATACCCTAGATCAGGGGTGTCAAACTCAAAGCCCGGGGGCCAGATCTGGCCCATGGGGTGCTTAGATTCGACCTGTGGGGCTGCCCTGGAAACAGTGAAGAACTGGCCCATGACACCTCTACCAGTGAAAATGGAGTTCAAGGCCACTGCAGCCAAAAACAGAGATTGTGAGCCCGTTTTTGCTGGCAGAGCGCTTGGGCCACCACAGGCACCCCCAACACAAGCGATGTCGAGCTGGCCACGTCCACCCTCCCCCCCATTCCCCCCAAGGTCAAATACAACACTGATGCAGCCCTCAATGAAATTAAGTTTGACACCCCTGCCCTAGATCCAAACATAGGAATCTAATGATTGTGGCTGCTTTTGTGATATTTGCACAGCTGTTACACTTTACCCCACTGTGATTTTATCTACTTGGACATCATAGATGTATACATCACTAACCTATAATAAGTAAATGCTCTCTTGTAACAGGTGGGCATGGGAAATACATTAAAGGCCCAATCTTAATATTTGACAGGAATTTAAGTCTGAAAGAGGCAGCCTGATTTCTTTCTCCCAAACAGCTGCAGTTATGAATTGTTATTATAAGTAAAATCTCCTCCTCTGTAAAATAATTCTGCCACAAGCTTCTTTGGAACTGGATTAATACTTTACCCCAAAGGAATTTATAGTAAAATGAATGCTAGCCACAAGTGAAGTCCATCTAGCATTAATCCTACATACCGAAGAAATCTGCTGAAGGGAAGGGGAAGTGTTTTTCTTTTTCTTTTCTTCTACAACACACAAGGTCACTCAGCCATCTCTTTCAACTTGTTTCCACTTCTAAAAAGCTAGCAAGCTATCGGCAGCACTGGCCTATTTACAAAGTTTTCTTATTTTTCCTAGAATGACTTTGTAACATGCAACTTTGTAATTCCAAGTATTACCAAGGTAAAAGGAAGAATACTTTTTTTTTGCAAACTACACAGTACTGCTATTAGCATGTTGAGCTTTTTAAAAAAATACAAATATGATAGAAGAGATCCTCCTTTAACCTTGCATTTTAAAAAAGAAAGTGCAATGCCCATCTGCCCCATATAGCCTTGTGAATATTTGTTTGGATTTAAAACGTTCCTACTAAGAAAGTGCCATACTGAATTTCCCAGGCAAAGAAAGCATTAGAACAACCCAGACAAATGGAACTATTTCTCCCTATGTATCTTTTCCTCTAACAGAATAATATGAAAGAATAAAGGCAAAAATATTCAATTTAACAGATCTCATCAGCAAGGTAATCAACTGGAAATCTCCAGTCTCCAGCAAAACGTTCAGCAGAAATGGTTCTCCCTGCATATCTAAGTCAAGGCCTCATCTACCTATTGGTTGCTCCTTGGTGTGACAAAAGGAAATGAATCAACCACGTGTCTACTTTTTTTTTTTTTGCAAACTTGTTAACTTCCCGCACGCGAGGTTCAAATTGAAGAAGAGGATCTCATTTGGCCACAAGCCTCACAAACTGTGTTTTACATTTGCTTAACTTGTTATGCTGTTGTAGACTGAAAACGATAATTACCTTCAGCACAACAAATAACAACTTAACTCAAATCAAGATTCCCTTCTTGGCTATAGCCTGGCCTACTCACTGCGCTTAAGAAGCATATCGTTTCTTCACACAGTGTATGTGTCATATCTGAAGTGACATGCTGGTGAAAGAATGAAGAAAATCCCCTTCTCTTTGGTTTCTAAAACAAGATAATAAACACCAAGGTGATGTTAAATCTGTCTAAACCAAATTGCTTCAGGAGGCAACTGGATTTATTCACTGAAGTTTCTTCCCCAATTCGAGGAATGGTGAGGTCTAAAATTGCTAGGTTGACAGAAGTTTTAGTTTTAAACTACAGGTTTTTTGCCCATCTACTGTCAGTTTTTACCATTTTACAATCCTGTCCAAACATCACAATTCTTCCTTAGATGATACCAAAGCAGACCCATACACATGGCTCCCAGTGTTTTTAAAATATTTTAAGAAGGGGTTCTATGCAGTTTCAGACTGTTTCTATTCTATTCATATTTCCTCAGAAAGAACCCACTTCCATGGCTGCAGGACTTCATCTCTCTGGTCTCAGCATATGCCCTTTACATATCTGTCTGTTTATTTGATTTGTCCTTTACCATTCATTTCAGATTTTCTTAGTTGGTACTCAAGCAGCTTGCCAGGAGACATTGCTTTGAAGTCAGGATTAACAAATTTCTGTATAAACTGTCATTTGGGCCAGATAAGCCATCAAAACAGAAGCCACATAAGGTAATGCTCACTTCTGTTGAGGGTGAGCATGCAGGAATCTCATTTTGGATGACATGTGCCAAGTAAACCTACCTAAAGACAACAACCTTGCTATCTTCTTGCTATTACAACAGTATGGATAACACATTACCACTTGGGTTCTTGAGGTACTTAATCCTAAATCAAGATTAAATGAACATAATTACTGCTGTCATAACATGCTGCCCTCAAATAACAATATGGCTTAAAATAATGGCCTGATTGACATCACATGTTAAAACAATCCATTTTTTAAAGCCTAGAACATTACACAAATCCAACGCACCACTTGATGCCAAACATGGACCCTCTTCAGGATTCAGGATATGAAATCCCTCCAACAATCTTATTTCATTTGCTCAACTTTGATTCTGACTTACATCAGTTATAAATTTAAGCTGTGACCCTGCCAACTCCTCAGTTTCATAGGAAACCATGATAAAGCTATATCCAGTCATGTTAGCTCAGGAATTATGGGAGTTGAAGTCCACAAGTCTTAAACTTGCCAAGTTTGAAGACCCTCGAGCTAATGGCTAAGGGATCACTTTTTATGGGAATGAAAGTTTCTAATTAGATGATCTTGCAAAACTAGGGAATTAAATCATATAAGAAATATAACTAATGCAACATCTTGATCTCTTAGACATACTGTTCTATGTCTGGGATTGTTTCTGAAAGCACATCATTAAGACCCATCTGTCCTCCCACTATTAGCTGGAAAATTCCCCCCAAAACAATCATGATCCTGGATAGTTTCACATGATATGCCAATCTGCTTGACTCCTCATGCCAATGAGGGAGTCTTTCCTTATCCTGAGGCTGTGCAAAGTATAGGCGGTTTGTAATGTATTGACACAGCTGAGAAGGCCAGTGTGATTCACCAATTTCATTCTGCCTATAGGTATCTGGAAGCCATCACAGTGGCAAAGTTTATTGATTTATGATTGATTTTATTTATTAAATCTGTTTGCCGCCCATCTCTGCATTTGTTAAGTTTGACTTGAACAGAAATTTATGAGTTAAAAGTCAGTAGCATTAAAGCTGAGTGGAGTTTTAATTATTCCTGTGCTCTCAATCACACCAGTGCTTTGGTGCTCTCAGATTAATTCAACAATTATTCCAAATCCTAGAAATGTATGGTGGTGACAGATATAAATGACCTGCCCAGACTGTATATTCCTTAGACGTCAGATGCTTTATATACAGTATGTCTAATAAATACAATGTATTTAATAACTTTGGGAGTCCAGATGTACGATTACCAAAACTGCACTGATGGCATGTCAATCAGCTCAAAGGACTGGATACGCAGAACAAGTCATAAGAGCGTTTGAGATAAACCAGTTTTGCAAAGTGATAAAAATACACTTTCAGATTATTATCTGAAGATAATGTGATTTAGTTCATATAACTTGCAATAAAAGATGTCTCATGCCAGAGGATTAAAAAAAAATTCTTGCATTTGAGTGTCTCACACATCACACTTAATGTTTCAGGGGGGCATGCCGACAGCTGCATTCTAATAATAACAAGATTAAGATAAAAATGGAATTTCATTAAATGGCATGTAAATTAATTTACATATAGATTAATGAGAATAATAGCACTGGATGGTATCATTGACATAACTTCTGGCCATAAACCATCATAGGTAGATAGCTGTCTAGATATATTTGAACATCTTAAAAGAAAGAATGCCCACTATCTCTCTGGATAATTGGTTTCATTGTCTAAACTGCTCTTACTGTTAGGAAGTTTCTTTTAACATTCAGTTGTTATTTTCTTATAACTTAAATCCATGTCATCCCTTCTAAAATGAGATAGAACAGGATTTCACCTTCTGCATAACATCTTCTCTGGTATTTGAAGAGTGCTATCATATGTCCTACATCTATCCAACACAGATCTTCAAAACAAACAAAAAACCTCACACCCTAAACTAAAGCAGTTGATCTCATTTTATTTAATATTGGAATGCATTCCAGAAGCATGGAAAATGAAATTCTAATATATTTTTGAGAAGCATATTTATTTGTCCGGTAATGTCTTCAAAAACGTAATTTCAATAGCAATTGACATGTAATCCAATAGCTTATGCATACAAATAGAAGGACATGGGCCTTAAGTATCCTAGAGCTTTCAAATGACCCTGAGACAATGGAAGAACCTTTAATTCAATCATCTCCCAGGTATTGCACTCGTGTTTAAAATAAACAACCATTATATTGTAACCATCATGGCCAATTTGACCAATGTTAAAACAGAATTTGAAGGTTGAAAGGGGCTACTGAAAAGTGACCTATGACTGTTTTTCACACAACTATTGCAATGTTCCTGTGATCACATGATCAAAATTTGGACCATTGGCAATTGGCTCATATTTATGACAGTTGCAGTGTCCCGGGATCATGTGATCACCTTTTGTTACCTTCTGACAAGCCGAGTCAATGGGGAAGCCAACTTAACAACCATATGACTACCTTAACAAGTGCAGTGATTCAATTAACAACTTTTGCATTAAAGGTCATAAAATGGGGGTAAAACTGTTTTGGTTAGCAATGGAAATTTTGGGTTTCATTGTGTCCATAAGTCATGGTCTACCTGTGCTGTGTCCAATTCAAAAAACAGCAGTGACAAATTGAGACAGGTTTAGAGAAGGGCTACCAAGATGATGAAGCATTTGGAAACCAAACCTTCTGAGAAAGATTTTTATGCCGTTTTGAAGCTCTTAAACAGACAAGCCTCTACATAGTTTGAACAAAATTCCCTCCTCCGCTCAAAAATCAGGAAATAAATGGAGCCTCATCCCAGCTGACATGAGTTGGAGGGCCCCACCAATTTTGCCTCAGTGCCTTGCCCACTGCAGCCCTTGCTACTTGCAAAAACAGGTTGCCCAATTCTAGGTTAGAAAGAGTTATTTAGAGTTACATGAAGATTTATGTTTAATGGGGTTGCAAGGAGCTGAAGGTCACACCTGAAACCACAAGTAGCAAAAACATTGTAATATATCCTGCCCAATTGTTGCTTCTTGTTGTTTTCTGTTAAGGGAAGAGACTTACATTCTGAGGATGGAAACCAGTACATAATTGACTATATGGTAAATTGATTATTGGCTATACTGTACCCTACATATGAAGAATGGTTGCAGGATTTGGGTTTGGCTAGTCTAAAGAAAAGGACTAGAGGGGACATGAAAGCAGTATTCCAGTATTTGAGGGGCTGCCACAAGGAGAAGGGTGTCAACTTATTTTCTAAAGCACCAAAGAGCAGGACAAGAAACAATGGATGGATATTAATCAAGAGAAAAGCAACCTCGAATTAAAGAGAAATTTCCTAACAGTGAGGACAATTAACCAGTGGAACAGCTTTGCCTTCAGATGTTGTGGGTGCTTCATCATTGAAGGTTTTTAAGAAGAGACTGGACAGCCACTTGTCTGAAATGATATAGGATCTCCTGCTTGAGGATGGGGCTGGATTCTCTATTCTCTATCAGCTCTATTCTGATTGATTGATTATCACTACAATCATGTGTTCACACATACATGTTCTTTGCAAAAGAGGAACATTATTTTTACATCCAGGTAACAGTTGCCCAATCAATGAGGTAAATTAGCGTAGCAAAAGACTCTCTAATTAATCACAATGGAGTCCAGGAGTGGATCTGGAAGAGAAATTAATTTGTATCCTCTATGAGACAGGCCCGCAGGTGAGGATTAAAGCCAGCTACAGAGACAGGGTGGAGAAAATGTTTCAGAAACAATCCCCACCCTGCATTTGGCCTTTGGAGAGGCAAACCTGAACTTTTCCATGCAGTGTAAAACACAGAAAAAAAGAGAATAAAGCCTTTAACTTAGAAACCATTTTTCCTAAAATATCAATAGCAACGTTTCTTTAATACACTCATTTTGCAAACATTATCGTTTCAAAGAATAAAACCTTCTATAATCACACATCTCTGATATGTGTAGTCCATTTCTTTTTAGAACTGCTTTATTTTCCACACACATATACTTTCCTGCCCTAAAATATTCATAGTCTAAGTTTTGGGAGGAAATTAGAAACTGAATTATCAACCCAATCTCAAATTCCATGTATAAAACCATGAAAAAAAATGCAAATAACAACATAGCAAGAGAGAGAAAGGGAATATTTTAACCTTTAGTAGTATCAGGCAGGTTGAAATTTTGAGACAGGTAACCATATATGTGTGTGTATATTACATGAGTGTTTGGATACTAATTGCTACAGTCCAGACAATTTACATTTCCACAGCATGTAGCTACTGGAAGAGGTCATCTATCATTTTGAGATAAGATCTTATCAGCATGCTTATTACATTCATTTGTATCCTAAGGTAAGTTAGAGGTGCTATGCATGCCCTTATTTGGCATTTGGAAACCATAATGCACTATACTTTAGGGGGAAAAATAAGGTAAAACTTAATTCTAGCAAAGTGTGTAGCCAGACTTTGTATCTACACACTTTGCTCTGACTCTCATGTTAATATTTATTTATTTATTTATTTATTTATTTATTTATTTATTTATTTAATTTATTTTATTTTGCTTGGACTTGTATGCCCCTCTCGAAAGGACTCAGTGCTCACAACTACAGAACAATAAATACTATAAATACCTTAAAAAGAAATTAAACTAGACAAGCCCAGCCAATTAAAATCCATTTAAAACCAATTTAAAATCCTCCCCCCCCAAGGAGGTCCGTCCAGCCCGGCCTGTACAAACAACCAGGTTTTCAGATCACGGCAGATTCTAGATTGAAGTCCCCCTAAAGGAGAATCTTGGGGGTTCTCCTGGGACTTGCAGAACCTCTGGTTTCAGCAAATATGGGGGCAGCTGGTGTGTCAGTTTCAGCCTGTTTGGGCCTAGGAAGCCCTTACAACAGTGCCTTATGCCCTTTTCACTTTCCATTTAGAATACTGCAACATATGGGCAGACAGGCCGGAAGGAAGGAAGTTGTACATCTGTGAAGCTACAAGAATGAAGAAGGATTTGAATGAAGATTGACTGATCTCATAGAGAATGACATTGAAGGATGCATGCAGGGAAATGAAGACATATTGCAGATTTAACGGTAATGGCAGGCTAAAATGTATGAATTATGTTTCAGGTCATCTGTTTTTTTGTTTTTTTTAAGTTAATATTCTTCAAGACTATACTTAAAAATAAGAAAAAATAATTAAAAGTAACAAAGGATAAAAAGAAACACGGAAAAAGACAACAAATTTGTATGTTGTTAGGGAAAGAAATTATAATTTGATCTTAGCTCTGATGAGAAACTGATTCTTTGGAATAACTACCATATATTTAAAAATGATAGGAAACTTTCTTTAGGAAACAATGAATAGAAAACAGAATAGCTATTTTTAAGAAGTTATTAATGGTAATTTTAAAAATGGTTGAAAGTTTACAAAAGGAACATAATTTGCCAAAGCCAGCTGAATGGCGATATATACAAAATAGTATTGGAAGAAAGATTAGTTTTCCAATGTAATGAATGGAAAGTGGACATCATCAAGGAGGATGTGGAACAAAATGAAGAGTCATGTTACTGAGTGCTACAGAAATTTGTGGCATTATGCTAATAGGAAGTTTGAAAACGGATGCTTGATGCTTGGCAGATGATGAAGTAAAAAAGGCAGGGAAAGGAAGGAAGCAGGATGGAAAAACATATACGACATAATGTGATTAGAAAGAAAAAGCTGCAAAGAAAATAGTCAAAGAGACCAAGAAATTGTTGAGATTAAAAGAGGAAGACAAAATGCAGAATGGTTTTGATGGAAATTAAAGCTTGTCTTGGAAATGGGTACAGAAGACTAGAAGACTGAAGACCCTTCCCTCTAATATTTGAAATTGAAAATAAAAAAATTGCAACATGCTTTGAGTTGAAATTAAAGTGATAGAATGCTGGAAGGAGTAGTTTGAAGACTTATATGGAAAGGGTAATGGTATGTCAAGGAATGGAAATGAAATGAGTGCTCTGTTAATATCCAGGAGCCTGATGATGAGGAATGCTGTGAGAATGTTGAATGAAGGCTGCAGGTGTAGACAGTATAACTGGACAATGTTAATATAATGTATAACGCATAGATATATTGTTCAACTTAATTAACCTGCCTACAGTCTAGATCTCTTCTTGCTAATTGGAAGAATGCTGTTATTGTCTCACCTCCCCACCCTCAGCCCAGGTCAGCAAGTTGGAACAACCAGGTTTTGAGGCCCCGGCGGAAGGAGCGGAGGTCAGGGGCCACCCGAAGCTCCAAGGGGATCTATTAATGCTAGGCCAAGGCTGTGAAGATTATTGGTCTTCAGCAGATCACTGAAAAATATATGAAAGTGAGAATAAAAGTTTATTGCGCATTTGTTGATCTAGAACCGTGATGGCAAACCTATGCCAGAAGTGGCACGCAGAACCATCTCTCCGGGCACGCCAGCCATTGCCCGTTGCTCTTCCAGGTTCCAGCACGTGCATGCATGCTGGCCAGCTGGTCTTCATGCATATGGGATTGCTGGAAACTGGAAGAGCAGCCCCCTGGAGCGCATGCACGTGCCGGCCAGCTGGTCTTCGTGCATGTATGTGCGTTAGAAACTGGAAGAGCAGATGGCTAAGCTTTCGGTTTCTGGTGCTCCTGCATGCACACATCAGGGAGCTGCTCTTGTGGCCTCTGGCAGGCATGTGCGCTCTTGTTTTGGCACTCAGTGCCGAAAAGGTTAGCCACAACTGATGTAGAAAAAAAAAATGATAACACAGATTTTTTTTGATCAAGTATAGAGTTAAAAGTTGCTTGCTGAACTCAGTAAAAGTAGCATCTAGTAGAAATAAAGAATGCATGAAAATGCTTTGAAGAAATGATTAAATACTGAGCAGGGAAGAGTGAAATTCCCAGTGGTTATTTAACATATATTTGATAAATATATTAGGAGCGCTTGTGGTAAAATTACCAAGTGTGAAAATATGCATACTTCTATACTCATACAATGTCTTATTGCTGGCTGAGAGATTGGAGTGAATGTTGGACAGTATGATACAAAAAGAGGAATGAATCAGAAAATTAATAAAGGCTATTGTTTCACAAGAAAAATGAGTGAAACAACGAGTGAACAATTTCAAGTTATACTTAAATGAAAAAAAAATAACTAGAGCAAGTAGGTAAATTTGTGTTCTTGCTAGAATGTTTATGAAAAATTTAAAAAGTTGTTTTAAAGGATGGAAAGTTTTGAAAATGCAAACTTTAGAATAAAATGGATGGATAGTATATGGTCTATTACATTTTATTTATTAACAAATTTGTATAGCAACCAAAAGCTACATTGAAAAGTGCCCAACTGGATAAAAATCACAAATGTAAAAACAACAGATAAAAATAATATAAATTTACATTAATAAAGAATATAAAAACAAATATACAAACCCCTGGGCAAAGGAAATGAAGGAAGAAAAATTATAGCAGAATATGCATCTGTACATTTTTTATATCGAGGCAGGAATTGACACAGGAGCTGGATATATTGGGAGAAATGTAAAAGTAAGTATAATAGAAATGGGGCATTTCAGAAGTGTTTGTATTAAACAAGAAGAGATGGGGGTCAAGAAAGAATGGGTGCTGAATGGATGTATATTAAATATAAAACCGAGTAGCAAGGGCAAAAAAGTCTATTGAGATTTGGTCATACACAGAGACTGAATGAGGATATCAAATCATACAACAAATACATGAAGAAAGAGTGAATAAGGCAAGATGAAGGGAAAGTTTGAAAAGTTGTGATTGAATGTAGTTGTTGAGATCCTCTAAATGAGAAGACAATTTTCGAGAACAGAAGGCGTTATATGGATGATGTAGGATGACAGCCAGTTTGGTCTAGTGCAGCCGTGGGCAAACTACGGCCCGGGGGCCGGATCCGGCCCGTTCAGCTGTTCTATCTGGCCCGCGGAGCTGAAAGAGCGGAGGGTTCTCTTGCTCTCCCAGAAGGCTATGTTAAGTAATCTAACTTTGAATTTATATTACCACCGTGTACGGGCACACAGGCAGGGGCTCCTCAGGGTCCCGTCAGCAAGTCAGTGTCGGCTGGCAGTCCCCCGGTGGCGAGCCTATTCTGTGGCGGTCCCCGACTTATGGAACCAACCGCCTCTAGACCTCCATCTGGCCCCTGACCTCCGCACCTTCTGCCGTGATTTGAAGACCTGGCTATTTGACCAAACCGGGCTGTAACTACCTCACGGGTGGTATGGGATAGTTTTAAATTATTTTAATCTGGTCTTATTGGACTTCATAGCTGTTTAATTCTTTTTAATTACTTATTGTATTTGTATGTTTTAGTTGTGAGCCGCCCCGAGTCTTCGGAGATGGGGCGGCATATAAGTCCAATAAAATAAAAATAAATAAATAAATAATATTAGTTCACACAAACACTCCATCCATGCTTTTGTTCCGGCCCTCCGGTCCAGTTTAAGAACCCATTGTGGCCCTCAAGTCAAAAAGTTTGCCCACCCCTGGCCTAGTGGTTAAAGCACCAGAGTAGAAAGCAGGAAACTGTGAGTTCTACTCCTGCTTTAGGCATGAAAGCCAGCTTTCTCAGCCTGATTCCCCTCACAGAGTTGTTGTGGGAGAAAATAGAAGGAAATTGTGCTGGATACGTTTGCCACCTTGACTTATTTGTAAAAAATAATAAAGGTGGAATACAAATAAATAAATTAACAATTGTATGAAGTAGTATGTAGATGTAATGAAAGCAATAGTGTTTTTACATAGATAGAGAAAAATATGGGGTACTATTGTAAAGTGAATGGTATTAGTATAGCCAGTTTTAAGGCTGGGAACCACATACATTTTACGCTCCTTGGAAAGATGGGAGTTTGACACAGGCAGAACATTCTTGTGTCAACAAGCCAAAAGTAAGAACAATTTCAAAAAAAAGAATATTGAAACATAACAAGGAACAAGTTTATGTGCTCCTCTATATGGAAACAAATAACATTCTTTGGCCTTCAAAACAAGGATACAAAGCTTGCATGTGTATTTATTTATTTTAATAAAGTTAACTTTGTAATCAGGATTGTCAGCTCAATAAAACAGGTTTGTTTGAGATAAGGCACTGTTTCGTTAATTGACTTAGTTGCCCATTGTCTGTATGACATCTTAATTCACAAAGAAAGTCCCTTCTCTAATCCCCTTAAAATAGGTGAGAGGAACCTCTGGTTCTATAGACGTTGCTAAACCACAAATTACAACAACTTCAGCAAGGTTGCCAATAGTGAGGGATGTTGAGAATTGTACTTCAGCAACATCTGCAGTGCTACATGTCCATCACCCCTACTATAAAGCTTATAAGGCATTTTTCAATGAGCGCACCAACGTGCTTACCGTCCCTGTCTTAATGTTCCTTTTTATTCCTATCTATTTCATGTATTAATGTTTATACTTATATATATTATCAAATGCACGTTCGACAAAATAAATAAATAAAATAAATAAATAAAATTATCAGTAATAAAATGAGGTAATCGGGAAGTACAACTTTAGTGTTCATTTGGCCTTCCTCTTCAAGCTTGGGTACAATGTATAAGACTGTAAGTAAAATAATTTACAATGCCCCGAAGGTCCTTTTTTGAAGAGGCAACTGGACTTCCTGGTTTTTCTTTGAAGACATTTTGCTTCTCATCCAAGAAGCTTCTTCAGCTCTGACTGGATGGTGAGGAACGGAAGAATTTAAAATGGCACTTAGCTTGAGAAAAGCAAAAACTTTTCTGGAATAACACTATTTTTTTACCGACCTACTAAAGCTTGCAATGGTAAACTGCAGCTAACTCAGGTAAAGTAGAGTTAATCCTCCTGGACACCTGACATACCTCCAATGATAGGAAGGAAAGTTCTGGGTGTACTCTGTGAAAGTACTCTGTGTGGAAAGTACTCTGTGTGGAAATGGACATTTCCACGCCATCTTGAAGGACAGAACACACATTGTAGTACTCCAACACAAAAATGAAGAAGTCCTAGATAACTTCTTCAGGAGAGTCACAGCTGACAAAGCAGATGGGATTGGTTAAACTCCTGAGAACCGAAGTCTGAAAACACTTATCTCGTTTGAATGTACAATGTATGTATTAAACAGCAGTGGCCAAGCTACAATTTTAGGGACATGTTGCTTTTCATATGTATCTTTATTTATTTATTTTATTTTTATTTTTAATTACATTTATATGCCGCCCTTCTCTGAAGACTCAGGGCGGCTTACAATTTTTTGGGATACAACCCAGTGTGCTCAGCAATAGCCTTCATTCCATTGTATATGCCTGCTTATTACTAAGCGGCATTTTTACAAAGTCAGCTTATTGCCCCCAACAATCTTGGGTCCTCACTTTACCTACCCCAAGAGGATGGAAGGCTGAGTCAACCTTGAGCCTGGTGGGATTCGAGCCTACAGTAATTGTAGACAGCTGGATCTTAAGTGCAGGCATTTAACAGCCTGAGCCACCAAGGCCTGTCTGCCTCAAGGTTATCTAGCAAGCCCAATGGCTCACTGGAAATTTGAATTTGACCTCTCCTGGTCTAAATTCAATACAGTCTTACAGCCTTATCTTAGCCAAAATGGCTCTAGGACTTTTAGTTACCTTAAGTTATTTGCTTCTGGCAACAGGATTCAAAGGGGGAAAAATGTATCTACATTTGTTATGTTTGATCAAACTGACATTCATTGGAACTGAATTTAAGACATCACCTTATGCCAGGTCATCTAGTCAGACCAGTGGTGGGATTCAATTTTTTTTTTTACTACCGGTTCTGTGGGTGTGGCTTGCTGGGCATAGCAGGGGAAGGATACTGTAAAATCTCCAGTCAGAGGTGGTATTTGCCGGTTCTCCGAACTACTCAAAATTTTCACTACTGGTTCTCCAGAACTGGTCAGAACCTACTGAATACCACCTCTGAGTCAGACCATTCACATCTTAGTATTTGCTTTGATCGGCAGTATTTCAGCAGGGTCTTTGTCAGTGATTTTGCATCTCCCTTTAAGAGTAACTCTTCTGCATGCAAAGCTTAATTTCTTCTGCTGAAGCAGTGGTGCCTTCGTGGACCAGGCGTGGAAAGTCACACTGGCTCACTGTGGAAGCTTGTCTTGCTTTCCCCAAATCTTAGCAGGTCTCCCAAGAGATGGAGGCCAGAAGCTTTGGGGAGCAAGGTGTGCCTGCCCATCCTTTCAGAGTCTGCAAATGCTGGCCTCTGAATGGCTTCTGTCACAGGGGAGCAATGCTTGCCCGTGGGAACTAGCTCTTGCTTGGGGAAGTCACATTCCACCTGTGCCCTCCAGGGTTCCTAATGACACTGACAGGAGCAAATAGCTTTGAGCCTTGCATTCAGACACATACAGAAACTGTTTAGAATGCAGGCTGACCTCTTAATCCCTCGTGGGTTTCCTCCTCTACAAGTTTGGTGTGGTTTCAACCACAAAACACACACTATGGGAAACAAAGCAAGCAGGACCGGCCCAACAGCCTAATAAGCTGGGACATACTGCAAAGCAGGTGCTCCCATGCATTTCATTCCAGAGAACAGGCAAAGAATCAATCATTCATATTTAAAACACTCCATTCTACTTGACCTGTATCGAATACTTGCAAGGCAATTTATGACCGTGGATTGGGTAGAACTGCACAGGTAAAGGGAATAAAATTTCGCACTTCCACAGAACCAAGAGGAACATTACTTTTTCTGTGTGCAAAAATCCTTTGTAATTATGTAAAAGAGGGAGTTTTAATAAGTTGTGTAAGGGGAATTCAACCAGGACTTTATCACACTTTAAAATAGAAGTGAAAAGTTAATATGGTTTATAAAGCATAAAATACAGAAGCTACAAAAGATCGGATGAGGAAGACTACAACCAAGCATTGTGTAAGAGAACAAAGAGCAGCCTCTCCCAATTTGGAATCCTCCAGGTGTATTTGACCTCAGACAGCAGCCCATTGGCTAAATTCAAGAAAAAAACGATAGACTAACATGGAAAGAAAAAAAAGTTTAATTGATCTAATAGCCTGCATTTTGTAATGCCTGCCTTCACGGGGTTACAATGAGTAACACAATTAAAACAATATTCTGCTAAAATGTACAACAAAATAATGCCAGCAATGAAAGTATCATAAAGTGAACTTTTAAAAAAAAATGAATAAGAAGAGAGAAATGAATCAAGTTTCATTTTAACCAAACTTGGTAGATTACATACAGCAAGCTCTGAAGAAAAAGCAAAAAGAAACATTTGCACACAAGAATGAAAACCCACAAACGTAACCATTATAAATCTAGCTGGTGGGGTTTGACCTGCTCAGAAAAATGTGAGATTGTAGAGAGGACCTTGACAAAAATATTCAGGAATCATTATTTAAGCAAAGAGGGCTGAAACATTATTTAAGGCCAGGGTGACCGACCTTGGAAACTTCTAAGACTTCAATGGCTGGCTGGGGAATTCTGGGGGATGAAGTTCACAGGTTTTAAATTTGGTGGGGTTGGGACATCCCAGCTTAAACCTTGAGAAGCAGGATAATATTTGGAAGTGGATCAGGGAGATGTCTCCTTGACTTACTGGGGTATAAGGAGAAGGTAGAATAACGCACAACCAGGCTTGCAACTTTCTATTATTAAGCCAATCTCAATAAAGCAGAGTCCCAATCTTCTTATGGAATTGATTTTCTAGTCTCATCTATCTAGTGAGGCTCATAGAGGCAAAACAACTGACACTAGTTATGATTCTTGGCAAAGAATTTCCAAATCCCTTTTTTTAAAAACAAGCAAGATTATTACCGGTACCTATTTATTTATTTATTTTTTTGGGACTTGTATGCTGCCCCGTCTCCGAAGACTCGGGGTGGCTCACAGCTAAAAACAACAATAAATAATTAAAAGAAGATTAAACCCAAATTCACAAGCCCAAACAGACAAATTTAAAATACTTAAAAATATAAACCCCCCCCCCCAGGAGGGGTCACAGCCAGGATTGGTCAAACAACCAGGTCTTCAAATCATGGCGGAAGGTGCGGAGGTCAGGGACCAGGCGGAGCCCCAAGGGGAGTTGGTTCCAGAGGTCAGGGGCCACAACAGAGTAGGCTTGTCATCGGGGGACCGCCAGCCAGCATTGGCCACGGGACCCCAAGGAGTCCTTGTCTGTGTGCTCGCACAGGGCGGTTGGCATTCGATGTTGGCAGGAGTCGCTCCCTTAAATATTGAGGACCCATGTCATGAAGGACTTTGTTATGTTAAAACTAAAACCTTGAATCTCACCCAGAGTGCAACCAGCAGCCAATGCAGGCAGCGCAGGAGGGGGGTAACATGGGAGAATCGGGAGGCTCCCATCACTACCTGCGCTGCCGCTCTGCACCAGCTGCAATCTCCGAATGGTATGCAAGGGCAGTCCTAAGTAGAGAGCGTTGCAGTAGTCGAGTCTAGAGGTAACAAGGGCATGAGTGACTGTGCGCAGGGCATCTCAGTCCAGAAATGGGTGTAGTTGACGAACAAGGCGGAGCTGGGCAAAGGCCCCCCTGGCAACGGCCCCACCTGCTCCTCCAACCGGAGCTGTACATCCAGGAGGACCCCCAGATTCCGTGCCCTATCCACCTATGGGGATTCCCTCCTTAATTCATGATTGGATGCAAGTATGCTTTGTGTCTGTCTATCCACACCCACTTCCCAAAATGACTAAAAGCAGTCTGTGCCACTAGTTTCAGGGGGTTAACCTAACTTATTGGCAAAGAGACTATATCTATTCACCTCCATTCAAGTTTCTCTCCTCTCCTGTGACTTCATTATGTCCAAGTTGCCCAATCTCTCCATCAGCATTGCTGAAGGTATAAGATAGTAACCTTCATCTACCTTGAAAGGTTATTGTAAATAATGATTAATGTGAAGCCCTTCAAACACTATACCCATTCCCCTTTGGAAGGTTTCTGAGAGTTTTCTTAGTAGCGATTCTTTACTGAATTGGCTGACTCATCCATGATGTTAGGAAAAACTGGCTGCTTAAAATGGCTCTTCGCTGAAGCTTAATAATTATCTTGCTGTTTTATTCCATCAGTTACATCAGTTCAGAGACATAGCCAACTCAGTGATCTCCTTCCCCAGGTACTCATTTATCAACCCCGCAGACCTGTGTCCATGCTGCTTTTGCTGTTGTTTTAATCTCCTGGCCACCACAAAGGAGATTTGGGGGGGGGGGGCTATCATCACCTCCCTATGGGTAATGAGTTCAGGGTTGGCATCACTGTGGCACCAACCATCATCTGTTTCTCCTTTTTCTCTCTTCTATGCAGCCAACTGAAAGCACTAAAAAGATAGAGAAGGACCTTTCAGTTCAGCAGCAGACATTATAAAAGATAATTAAATTGGTTATGATTGGAAAACCCTGTCCAAAGAAATCCTTCACACCCTCTTCTTCGATGGGCTGCCACAAGGAAGGGGAGGTGGGTTTCAACCTCTTTTCCAAAGCACCAGAAGGCAAGGCAAGAAAAAACGAATGGAAATTAACTAAGGAGAGAAGCAACTAGAACTAAGGAAAACTTTCCTGAGTGAGAACAATCAAGCAGTGGAAAGAGCTTGCTATCAGAAGTTGTGAATGCTCCATCACTGGAGGCTTTTAAGAAGAGACTGGACAGCCGGTTGTCTGCAATAATATATGGACTCCTGTTGAGTGGGGGCTGGACTAGAAGACCTCCAAGGTCCCTTCCAGCTCTGTTATTCTGATAAGGTTAATAAATTGCGTACATCAGGGAGTGAGCTGACTGAGGAAGTTACTCAAACCCCAAACCAGGTCAGACTTGCTTGGGGCTAAAATGAGCTTTGGAGCATGCCCAATGTGCCAATCACCTCCATGACATTGCCCAATTTAGGATGGCAAGCAAAAAAAAAATCTAGCCTAGGTTTGAAAAATCTTTAACTAAAAACAATAGATTATTGTATTTGAATATCAGTAGTTCATTTGTGAACTTGAGTGAACTAATCCAGAATGGATTTATGTAATTAAAAATAACATATCTAAAAACTAAACATGATAGCTTTTTACATAGAGGACCATTCTCGCCAGGAACATAACTTTTATTGACAATTAACTAACCAAAGCATAATCCTAGCATCACTTTTGTGTTTGAGAATAAAAGCAACCAGCCAAAAAAACATACCTTCATCAAGATTCCAAGTGCTGAATGTATACTGTATACATTCATACATCATTGCTATAACCTAATGACACCAAGAATGCTGTATGTAAATATCTTTTTTTTTAATTTCAGTTTCACACTTTCACAGGAAGATAAAACTGATATGAGCAATGGACAAAAAAATACAGTCTAGAAACTATTTGAATTACTCATATGAAACCACTGAAATGTAGCTTTTTCTTATCACTTCAAGGTTGGTTTTGTTACTCTCTCAATGCAGCTTCTACATCCCAAAGTCACATAGCTAATGAGATGAATAGGGCCTTCAAACTTACTATACTAGATCTACCTGGATAAAATTTCTAAAACTAACATACCAAAGTGCAGCCATTCTTTTTTTTCACTGAGGCTACAGATGCTAAAAAAAAATAATAATTCACTGCCTGGGATGGAGATGATAATTACTGTGTTTGTAACTGTTGCAAAGGTGATTGAAAGTTGCTTCTTTAGAACTCTTTCCTTTCCTTTCTCTTTTGTTATCTTTCCTTTTTCTCTTACTTCTTTATATTTTTCTTTCTTTCCTCCTTTTTCTTTTTCTTTCTGTATTTTTTAAACCTATGTAAACTTGTCTTAGAATAAAAAATTACTTTAAAAAAATCTTCACTGTCTAACAGGACTTGTATTTCTGGCTTTCAATTCTTCACCCTTTTAAAATTGCAAACATGAATTTGGCAAATTGTCACCCAAACTGCAAATGACAATAATATATGACTCAACAGCAAGTTGGGAACTGAAAAACAACAACCACAGCCAGAGCCACAAGTTAGAGCGTCCAAGAATCCAGAACAGATTTGAATGGTACAGATGGAGAAAACCTGCACAGGTTCTTCCTTCCAACTATGCTAGGCAACAGCTGGAAAGCTGTAGACCATAACAAGGTTCAGTCTTCATCTGTCTACCTGCCTGCAGAACTGTAGAGAGGAAGGAAGTACAGCTTATGCTGAAAAAAGCGCTGTCCCAAAACCAGCGGCCAATGGGATGAGCTCTTTCTGACTTAGGACATGTTCTTCTGAATTGGATTGGGGGAGAGAAAGTAGGCACCTGTACTTCTATCGGATGAATCCCTGCCAGTAAGTTCAGACATTCATGTGCGATGAGTTAATAAACACAGTGACATGTTGTCCTCAAAGGCAGCCCCTTACAAAGGGCACTGCAAACCAGTATTCTCCTTTTTAAGGAGAGCTGAATAAAGGCCAGGCGATACTTTCACACCATCGCCAATACATTTGGTAACTCTGCCTCTTCCATTTACCCTCCCATGCTTACAACAGCAAAGATTAATATGGAGCCGATTGAACAATGGGCCTCATTTCGATTACAATCTGCATTTCTAAGCTGTATCCCTTTTTCAATCAAGATAGACAAGATGGCAGGGAGACTAATCTTAAAGCTGCATAAACAAGGCAACGTATCTGAAGAGATAATGATGAGTTACACAATCACCTTGTCACCTTTATGTATTTTTGTTCCCCTAGGAGAAATTTTTATCAAGCGAAAAGGTTGAGGAATGTTATAAACATCTCATATGTTGTTCAAGCTGCCAGTAACATTGACGTGATTTTTTTTTTAGTTCCAGAGAGATATTTAAAGCAAAAGTTGTAGCCCTACTTTTAAAACCTCAGAGGATCTTTTGGTGGCCTATAAAATCCCTCCAGCACCTTCCCCAACAACTTAATGAGCTGTTGCTTCCAAGGCACACCGCACACATGAAGTTTTCCACCTCTGCTACCAAAACTTAGCAATGGCCACAGGCGTCAAAGAACCTTCTTCCCACCCACCCTCCTTTAAAAAAAATTTTTTTTTTCAATATTTGCTGAGAGTTTATGAAGAAAAAAAAAAGAACCTGTGGCGGCTGGCTAAATTTCACCGTATCCTGAATTTGCTGGTGGCCTTAGGTAAATCTTCTGACAAACATCCTCACACCCTGATGGCTGGCCCCAGGGCAGACCACAAAAACCTTCATCCAACCCTGGTGAACAAGGTGTCCACAGTCCTCCTCCAACTGTGCGTAGTTCACCTGAGAGAGAGATATTCCACAGGGTACATTCCATGTTCTTGGCACTTATCCCAAAATACATGGTACAGTGGATGGTCAACCAAAGCAGAAAAGGAAGAAACTTAAAACTCTGCTATTTAGAGAACAAATTATTCCCTTTAAATCAAAAGGTATTTCCTTTCCGCCTTCATTGCCCAATGTGAGATGCCAGCTATGGGTGGGAGTTCCACATTCATCAAGGACCCACAAAGTGCAGGAGTACAGGAGAGAAACAATCTTGAAAAGGCCATACAAAAATAAAGTGAGGCTGCAATTAAAAATACAGGAGAACGAAGCAGCTTTGTAAAGTATTTGATTGGAGGATCTGTGCTCAATGAGATTTCCCAAAAGTCCAAGCTACAATTAGCCACCTGAAAGTAGCTAATATAGGCATTCCCATTTGTTTATTCAAGCTCAGACTCTGGTATACAGATAGTCCTCAACTTACAACCATTCATTTAGGGACCATTTGAAGTTACGATGACATTGAAAAAAGTGCGTTATGACTGTTTTTAACACTTACGACCGTTGTAGCATCCCCATGATCAAACTTTAGATTCTTTGCAACTAGCCTGTGTCTATCACGGTTACAATATCCTGGGGTCATGGGATCGCCTTTTGCAAACTTCCCCGACAAGCAAAGTCAATGGGGAAGCCAGATTCACTTAACAACCATGTTGCTAACGGAACAACCACAGTGATTCACTTAACAACGGTGGCAAGAAAGGTCCAAAAATGGTGCAAAACTCACTTAACTGTCTGGCTTAGCAGTGAAAATGTTGGGCTTCAATTGTGGCTGTATGTCCAGAACTATACCTCTACTTTGGATTTCCTCAAGTCACCGGATAAATTCCACAGCAGAGCAGAAAGCCAAATTTTATAGAAGCTTTCAAAGCTTCAGATTCCAAAACCCTGTGTGAGTTCAAAATCATTTTAAACAGGCAAAAACGCAGCCTTAAAGTGCTGGTATGCCAAAGCCCAATCATGAAGTCAGTCTGTATTACAGCATAGCATAGGGACTTTCCAGCATTGCATCAAGAGATGAAGGTCTAACCCATTTGGAAGTTTGGAAGCTGATCTTGCTGGATTCCTTCCAAGGGTATTTCCACATGGCACCATTTTTGTTCCCCAATCCCTCCAAAGTGTTTTAAAGTCAGCCCTGTCGTCATTTTCTCGCCTACTGACTTTGGAATAATAACGACAGGCCACAGGAATGCTGTCAATCTGTTCGGGCTCCCTCTAGCGACCAGCAGAAAGCAGAAAAAAATGTTTATTTTTTCTGTGATATCAGACAGGTGATCTCTGCCGAAAAGAGCAATTTTTTTCCCCTGCAAGATTCTTCTAGATGTCTTCTCTGGAACAGGAAAGTATTGGAATGTTAATGCGCGGAACCTTCTGATATATTTATTCTAAGCAGATATAAATAAATCTTTATTATACAGAGATTCTTAAGTTTCCAGTATCCTTCTGAAACAGAACTGGAGAACCTTTAATTCTTCTGATTAAGAATGTAAATAAATTGCTTTGCTCTAAATAGCATATTGATCCTATCAAGATTCCTTTATTGCTCCTATAAACAACCAGAAAACAGGCCTCAAGTTCCCCATTGCTCAGCTAAGGAGTGAACAACCAGGGGGTAAGCAGTGAGAAAAGGTCTCTTTATACGCTAACACTCCTTAAACTTTCCATCACTCAGAGGCACAATGTAACCACCTAACATGGGTAAACCACCTGAATACACTACTTCTTATTTTGCCCCTGAAATCCTCATTCAAAAATATTGGCGCCTCCCTCTTTCACAATTGGATCCATTCATTCGGGTCCTTCCTGCAAAAAATATAGATATAGAAATGATCATATCAGATATTAAACTGATAAGAACAGACACTACACCTGATCTTAGCCAAAAGGCTGAGAAGTGATAGAAATGATCATTCCCTTCTCTTCCCTTTCCTTGCATGAATTTGATTTCTAAGTATGCCTCTGACATGTTTGTAAGCCAGTGAACATAGAGACAAATACAAGGTACGCTGGAAAGCTAGGAAGCATCTCCCCAAAGGTGCACGAGATTGAAAAAGAAAAACTTACTGGTTTGCTGACTGTTTTATGACGTGTACTACCTCAGCAATTATTTTGTGAGTAGAAATCTCCACGTGGCAACTATTTTGCAAGTGTCTCTAAAACATGCTCTAGCCACCAACTGAAAAAGAATATATTCCTGGCATAAGAATTCATACTGAAATGGCAACTTTAACCTGATCAGGTCACCAGCTGAAAAAATCTGGACAAGTAGTGGCATCAAAGACATATCCATCTGTAGTCAGCCTAGGATAGTGATGGCTAACCTTTTTGTCATTGCATGCCAAAGCACGTGCGTGCATGCCTGCACCCATAATGCAATGCAAGGGTGACCCCCACGCTCCCCCACCCCTGCACAGGCGTGCATGCCTCCCCTGTGTTCCCCCTGCCCTCTGCACATGTGCATGTGACCCCACACACACACTCCCCGCCCATGCGCACATATCTCCCACATGCACCCCGTCCCTCATGCATGCGCGGCAGATACCCAAAAATTAGCTGGCTGGTGGGAGGTATGCGCGCATGCAGTGGAACTGAGCTAGGGTGACGACTCGTGTGCCAGCAGAGCTGGCTCCACATGCCATAGGTTCACCATCACGGGCTTAGGGGATGTCTGGTAGTCCTAAACACGATCGTGGAAAGATTATATAGAAATTGCATCATCATCCTTGCACGTATGGCATCCTTTCACAAGTACTTTGTTACCAACAAGCCAATGTGCCCTTACCAGAATTACATTTGTCCCCAAAACTGGTGCAGCAGGAAGAATGATTATACAAACAAATGCATACAAATGTTTGCGCAAGGGACTCTGATGTTTGTTTATATTATGCAAGATAGCAGGCTTGCTGATCGAGTTTACCACATTGAGTGGAAATGGACAGAATCCACTTTCAGTGAGACAAATCAGTACTACAAGAAATAGGAGTCACCCTTTGGGAAGCGCAGCAGTGTTTTCCTCCAGCAACTTTGATTCCAAGCAACTTCTACGGAAAGCTAGTGAGCATTTTGGGGGGATTTGGGAATTTTACTCTCACTTTCCAGTGGCATCACATTTATGTACGATGTAGCCAGAGGTGGTATTTAGCAGGTTCTGACCAGGTCTGGAGAACCGATAGCAGAAATTTTGAGTAGTTCCGAGAACCGGCAAATACCACCTCTGACTGGCTCCGCCCCCATCTATTCTCTGCCTCCCGAGTCCGAGCTGATCAGCTGGGTCTTCTTTTGTTGCCCTGCACAGGAGAACGGAGCTGGAAAGCAGGTTAGTGGAGTGGGGAGGGAGTGGGATTTTGCAATATCCTTACCCTGCCACACCCACCAAGCCACACCCACCAAGCCACACCCACCAAGCCACGCCCACAGAACCGGTAGTAAAAAAAATGTAATCCCACCACTGGATCATGTAGCCAATCACAAAGCATGCATATATTAGAAAACAAAGAAAGCACTGGGCTACAGCCACCCAATATTTTATTTTTCTAAGAATGCTTCCGAGATCTACAAAGGCATTATTGGAACTCGCTTAATACTGTTGACTTACACTAAAAATACACCTAGGGCAGACAGCTTTGCAATCACCATGGAATGCATCAGCTGATATATTATTGCCCAAAGGCACCATGCTGGGGACTAGGATCTTCTAGAACCAAGGGAGTTTTCCTACTGAGCCTCCACTGTCTTCTTCCTGGCCTTAAGCTGCGTATTTCTCCCTTCCTCCCCTGAGCTGTCTCAGCCTGCACTTTCTGTCCAACCGGTTCTGCACTTATTTTTGTTTCACTGAGGATTATTTCCATGGTGATGTCCAAGTGACAGCAAGTGATACGGTAGGGGGAGGGATGCAGAACCCACCTGCATTCATACCTTAATTCCTTACAGTATATCCAAAAGGGATTGCAGTTATCATCCCATAAATATCATTTTTTTTAAAAAAGCACCCTCAACTACATTATTTTTCCCAGGTGGAAAGAAACCTCTCACAGCTGAAGGTCATTTTCAAACTTACATCAAGGATAATTGTACTGCCAGCTACTTCTGCAGCCAGCTGCCTACAATTTAGCAGTTCAAATCCCATCAGGCTCCAGGTTGACTCAACCTTCCATCCTTCCGAGGTGGGCAAAATGAGGACCCAGATTGTTGGGGGCAATAGGCTGACTCTGTAAACCGCTTAGAGAGGGCTGTAAAGCACTGTGAAGCGGTATATAAGTCTAAGTGCTATTGCTATTGTTATAACAGAGAAAGGTCCAAGAATGATCAGCCCCAAGAATCAGAGCCAGAATCAATTCTTCTTTCTTCTCCTATCTTGCAAAGGCCATGTTGTAGTCAGACGCACTTGTTTTTATCACAGATTGGGTGACAAAAACTCAGCAGGATGGCTACAGAGGGAGCATAGTCTTTTTCACAAAGTAATATATTTTATTGAGGTTGCTTAGTGCTTTCAAGTATGTTGCATACTTTAAAAAATATATTTTTTGAAAGGCAGTACAGCAGCAACCAAACAAATTCAGAGCTATAAACAATGTTGCTTCACCAAGAAGTCTTCAGTCCCAAGAGTAATATTCCAAAATCATATATTGATCAGGTAGTCTGGGATTTACAACATTTAGTGACTGTTAGAAGGTATTACAATGGCACTGAAAAAGGTGACTTACAACCGTTTTTCACACTTATGACTGTTGTAGCATTCCTATGGTCACATGATCAAAAATCAGACGCTTGGCAACTGGCTCGTATTTATGACAGTTGCAGTGTCCTGAGATCATGTGATCACCTTTTGCGACCTTTTGACAGGAAATGTCAATGGGGAAACCAGATTCACTGAACCACTGTGATACTAACTTAACAACAGCAGTGATTCACTTAACAAATGGCAAGGTCAGTCTCACTTAGCAACAGAAATTTTGGGCTCAATTGTGGTCCTAAGTCAAGGACTACCTGTACAAGCATGGGGGAAATTATATTTTTAATGGATACCCAAACCCATTAGGAACCGGAAATATCCAAACAAAAAAATGGATTAACCATGGATAACATACAACAAGGCCAAATATAAGACTGGGAATCGTACATATCCATTCTGGTGACTGGTAAGGTATGTTCTCTATCAGGTTAACAGGAAAGCTAAAGACTAAATAAATGAGATACAAGTCTAGCTTCTGTGGGTTTTTTTACCAATTAATTCTCCTTTCAAGACCAAACATAAATTTCCTGATGAATATCAATTGTGCAGATGTTAGATTTTTGGCAAGGAACATATGTATGCTCCCAAGGTAACAAATATCTCCTGGGTATACACTAAAGCTCAGTGTACAGTGGAGAGGGCAGTTGCCTCTTAGAAACCGATTGTTTATGTATATCTTCAGCTATGCTGTGCAAGATCCTTCACTGATTTCACCACAGATAATTTGTTGAGGAATTTCTTCGCAATACCATTAGTAGGGGAACACAAGTACCGGTAAGACAGATATTTTTGCACTCGTGTTCAACTACGGGCTTTCCATGTGCTTTTGACTAATGTAAAACCATCACGTCTAGTAGTTATTAATGAATTTATTCTCTACGCATTTGTCTACACCTCTGTTAATATCACTGCATTCAATAATAAGATGTGTGGTCTTCAGCTTTCAGAATTGTTCAGCCAGTCATGCTGGGTGGGGAATTCTGGGAGCCAAAATCCACATACCTTCAAGTTGCCAAGTTGGGAAACACATGGTTACATGATGTTATCTTTTCTTGTTTTATGAAGATATCTATCTATGCCTGCCTGCCTGCCTGCCTGCCTGCCTGCCTGCCTGCCTGCCTGCCTGCCTGCCTGCCTGCCTCCCTATCTATCTATCTATCTATCTATCTATCTATCTATCTATCTATCTAAAAAAATCAATTTTAATAGAAAGGAGAACAGGACTAAAATAAAAATATCTGGGAGAAGAGAAATCTCCATAATGAAATATTTGGTTTTCAGGGGACATTTTATGCGTTTAGCAAAATGAGCAGGAGATCTTCTAAAGAGGATAATATACTACTATCCCAGTCAAGAGAAGTAAGAAGTAAGTTACATGCTGGCTGCATCTCTGACTTTCAATTTTTTGATATAAGCAATCTTTCATATTAAAATACATGAATATATGCATGAGCTGTATGTGTGAGGTGGAGGTTCTGGAACTTCAAGGAAGAGCTCTGTTGACAAATGATCAACATAAAAATAAGTTTAATATTTTAGCGAATTAGGCTAGCTTGCACAGAGAAAATGAGGACTGCCCATTTCATTCACTAAAGTACTGTAGTCATTTAATTTATTAATCAGCAGCCAATGGAGCAAAGAAAGCTTAACCACTAGAAGCTGATGTTTTAGAAATTTTCAGTTTAGGATTGGAAGCTGGTCAATGTAGAGTTAAATTTTATTTTATTTTTTAAGAAATCTGTAAGTATAATGATCAAGTGCACAGAAAAATAAATCTTACTTTTTAAAAAGTAACATAATTTCAGCAGAGGTAAATCCCGACTCACTAACCTTTTAGAGCACGCCAACAAGCATAGGTAGTACACAAAAGTAAAATGACAGAAAATTTATCTGGATTTTCAACAGGTTTTGGACACAAAAGATTCCTCAGTTGATCTCATAATTGGTAACAGAGATCCTCTAATGGACACATAAACAGAAATGTTCAAGTGAATATGGATATTCAGAGCAATCTAAACCAAAGAATCCCTAGCAATATAAGTGCAAAATGGCATATTTTATCTGTTCACATTTGGGCATTGAAGCGACAAAGATGGTGCAGTATAAAGAAGTATACTGCACATGCAGGAGAAAAAAAACTGCTAGCCTCAAATAGAGTATGTGCCACACAATTATCATGATTTTATCTAATGAATGTATACAGCCACCCATCTTAACAAATCTAGGTAGCCAACCAAAATTGTAAATTAAAAACACAATGTTTAAAAAAAAACAATGAAACCGCATCTAACAATTATTGAAGCACCTCACAACTATTGACAGCATAAAATAAGATATTTAGTTAGTTAGTTAGTTAGTTATTGGACTTGTATGCCGCCCCCTCTCCGAAAGGACTCTGATACTGAGCTCCACTAACATCATGAACCCATGACCGGAGGGAAAAGCCCAGTGGTAGGATTCAATTTTTTTTACTACCGGTTCTGTGGGATTGGCTTCTGTGGGCATGGCAGGGGAAGGATACTGTAAAATCTCCAGGCAGAGGTGGTGTTTGCCATTTCCCCAAACTACTCAAAATTTCCGCTACCGGTTCTCCAGAACTGGTCAGAACCTGCTGAATACCACATCTGGAAAATCCCCATAGGGCTGTAGACATCAAAATCTCAGGGGCAAGGTTGTTCCATAGGGCAAGTACACAGCAGAGGAGGCAGGCTGCCTGGGCTGCCCATGAGATGACTTTGATTCACAGAAGGGCTTGGAAACACGCCTGCCAAATCTGATGGAATGGGTGGAAAACTACTGCAGGTACCATAAATGGTGCCACAAGAAGTAACATGACCAGGGGTGGGATTCAAATTTTTAAACAACCAGTTCTGTGGGTGTGGCTTAGTTGGTGGGCATGGCCAACTCAATATCACTCACATTGAGACACGCCTGGCCTCTCCTGGCCTCTCATGACTGTGGGGATGCTGCAACAGTCGTATGTGTGAAAAATGGTCATAAGTCACTTTTTTCAGTGCCATTGTAACTTTGAATGGTCACTCCACACAAGCAAAGTACCAGCAAAGAGGGGAAAACTCCAGAGAAGTTCCTGAGACAGGAAGTCTAGTCCTGCCAAGAATGTAATAAGAGTTAACGGAGAGGCAGTTTCTGTAAGCAACACCAGAATGTTTCCTTCCTGCCTTCCTTACAGGATTAGGCCAGTAATTTCTTCTAACAACCGGTTCTCCGAACTACTTAGAATGTTAACAACCAGTTCTAGAGAATAGGTGTGAACTGGTAGAATCCCACCCCTGAACATGACCCTCTGTGTTTTATGTGCAACACAAAGCCAAAGGCTTTAAAGATGACCATCAGCCCCTGAAATTCTATCCTGAAGCCTGCTGGGAGCTTGTGCAGCTCTTGAAGCAGTAGAAATACATGACTGTGTGGTGTTGCACACAAAAGTATCCACAGCCACATTCTGGACCAGCTGCAGCTTCCTAATGAGTTTTAAGGGCAGCCCCTATAGAACACGTAGCAACAGGCCAATCAGGAGATTGGATTAAGGCATGGGTGACATCGAAGTTCCCGACTGCAAGAATGGATGCAATTAGTGTGCAAGATTCAGTCCACATGGAAAAAAGGCAGGGGCAATTAAAATCTCATTATTCAGTTTCTCCCCAGCTCTTCTACTCTGCATGGGATATGAGCCAGTTTGGTCTAGTGGTTAAGGCACCAGTCTAGGAAGCCAGAAACTGTGAGTTCGAGTCCCACCTTAGCCGGCTGGGTGACTTTCTTAGCCCTACTGGGATGAGGGTTGTTATTGTTGTGGGGAAAAGAGGAAGAGGAAGGGGCATTGGATATGTACACTGCTTTATTCATAAAAATAATAAAGGTGAGGTATAAACAAACAAACAAATAATCAGGTCAAAGCACTTATAAAACAATGTTTAGCAAATGCAGGGAGCCAATTGGACTTAGCCAGGTCCCAACCTTTACTGCCAGTGTACCCAGCTGGGACTCTGTCTCTTCTGTGGCACTCTGGAGGGCCTTTAACTCTGGCCTGATATCACACTCTCCTTCAGCCTTAAAGGCCAATACAGGAAGATCCCCTACCTGAAGAGACAATGCCCCTGTGGTTCTGGACACATAGAAACAACAGATAAATACCCAGGGCACACAGGACAATTTTACCTTTCCCTGCTGTTTTCAAATACCAACCCTGCTGCTGCAACACACAATGTGGCCAAGTTCTATGCAATTGTGCCTAAAACCTGTCAAATGATCTGTGCCATGATCCAGTTTCAATGATTGTCTGGTTCGTCATTATTACATGCTCTGCATGATGATAGATTTCGTTAGGGACGCTTCCCTATACCCATTTATTGCTTCTGCTCCTCCTTTAGCCTCCTTGTAGACTTTTAACAGATCTCTCTTTTTCATGTTTGCTTCATACTTTTTAGCTTTTTATATGCAATTTTATTTTGCTGTATCTTTTACACTTTTAAATTTCTTGTACTCCACCTTCCTCAGGCTGGTCTTTTACTAATAAAAGTTTGATTTGATTTGCTTAACCTAACACTGGCAAAAGACCTCACCCAGCAGCTGCATGTAGATATTAAAGAGGAGTGGAGACAGAGTCAAGCGGTAAGGTGCCCTGCAAGACAGATGCCTGGACCTAGACCTCCCGCCCGCCCCCTCCACAACATTAGCTGGAGCCAGACTTAGGGGAAGGAAGAGAATCATGATAAGGGGGGGGGGGCGCAACTTCCAAACCTCTAAAATGGTCCATAAGGCTACCATGATCAAAATTATCAAAAGAAGAGCCAGGGTGTATGCATCACCTCCAACCCAATCCCAGCAGAGGTCATTGATGATCAAAGCTCTCTGAAGAGTCTACTTCTCATAAAAGCGTTTGGGACCGCAAGCCTTAAAATAATTGCCTTTGAAAAAGAAGCATCGTCTTAGAATAAAAGCATGCTGTTTAAAGAAATAGGACAAGAGAAGTCATTTTTATCTTCCTGGCAACAAAAACGTGTGTGGGATCCATGGACTACGCACATATTATTTTAGCATCCTTAGCCTCAGCGAGACAAAAGGCCCACTCGTCACTTCTTAGCCTCCCTGGGCTTCTCTCAAACCTTCATCCTCTGCACACCCCTTCTTTCCTTCCCTTACCAGTTATCCGTATTCATCTGAATCCAGAGTCATTCCCTTTTGTCTTCCTATTCCCAATGTAGCTGCCTCTCCTCCTCCTCCTCTTCCTCCTCCTCCATGCCTTCTGCTAGGAAGAAGGAGAAGCATGTGTGCGTGTGTGTACTTTTGCATTTGGGTGTGGTTGGAATGGGTGACAGAAAGGTTTCTAAATGCACATGCAGATTGGGAAATCAATACTTCTAAAGTAGAGTGCTTTTATTTCATAGGCAGTTAACTTTAATTACTAACTGAATTAATAGTGCATTTTGCCCCAGCCCCTATTTTTTTTTAGGAATATGGGTAGAAACTCTGGGACTGGTTTCCACTGGACTCAAGGTTGACAAGGTGGAGAAGGTGGGCATTGTGCAGGATCTGTCCTATGTACAATAACATTATATATACTGTATACACACACACACACACACACACATACACAGATACACGTACACGTACACATATACATTGACTTATGAGTCCTGAGTTTAATAAACAACCTGTTTATTAAAGGGAACTGGATGTTATACATTATACAATTGAGGTAATCCTCAACTTATGATGATAGTGGAGCGCAAAATTTCTATTGCTGAGTGAGACAGTAGTTAAGTGCATTTTGCCCTTTCTTGCCATAATTGTTAAGTGAATCACTGCACTTGTTAAGTTAGTGACATGCTTGTTAAGTGAAGCTGGTTTCCCTTAAGCTTTGGCTTTGCTTGTTAGAAGGTCGCAAAAGATGATCACACAACCTTGGGGCACTGCAACTGTCACAAATACATGCCAGTTGCCAAATGTCCAAATTCTGACCATGTGACCATGGGGACGTTGCAACGGTTGTAAATGTGGGAAACAGTTATAAGTCCCAAAACTGCTTTTTAATAATAATAATAATAATAATTAATTTATTAGACTTGTATGCCACCCTTTCTCCCTGAGGACTCAGGCGCTCACAATATAAAATCACCATACAATAAGTTAATTAAAAAATAATTAAATAATTAAATCACAAGCCTAATAATCAAACTAATAAAATTAAATTAAAATTTCTTTAAAAAGAAGAGAAAGAAGAGGCAACTGGATTTCCTTGTTTTTCTTTGAAGACATTTCGCTTCTCATCCAAGAAGCTTCTTCAATGCTGCTTGAAAAAGCATATTTGGGACAACCATGAACTGAATGACTGAGAATCTCCATAGAGAGACACAAGTCCCTTTTTTGAAAGCTATTGTAGCTTTGAGTGGTCACTAAAGGAACTTTTGTTAAGTCGACGACTACCTGTCCCTCAGAACAGTTCAACTAAGAGTTGAACCCAAGGTTGCACAATGACACCAAGTAATGAAAATCAACAGAAGAATACATCATCTGCTATAACCCCCAGAATATGGAACTTGCTATTATGACGCTCCCTAACTTTGAAAGGAAATTACACAAACCCATGGAGAATTAGGCCATGCTGACTGCTTGCCAAGAAGGTTATATAGTAGCTCTAACACTGCAGATGGGCTGTTTTTTAGTGCCCGTTGCTGGGGAACACACGTTTTTAAAAAGGAGCATTTTGCTCCCTTGCTCTGCTGTGAGCTTCCTACAGGCAGCGTTTCTTGTGTTTTTATGACTGCGTGCGTTATTCCTCACATTCAGAGGAGAGCTTGAGCAAACTCAGCCCTTAAGCGAGAGACGTCTAACACGATCTTCTCATTATGTAAAAACTCTTGGCAATGCTCCTTCATACACACACACACACACACACACACACATATATATATGTATATGTATATCCATATCCTCTTAGCAATTCTGTATCCGGTTTGGGAATTCCAAGAACATCTGCAATTGTCTTTTGCTTAACCACACATCTGCGAGGAGCATCATGTCCCTACATGCCGTGCCCTGTCATTAGGAACGAAGGATGCATTCCCTTCTCACCAAGGCAGTGCATAAACCCCTCATGCTCAGCCGCACCTGGAACCTGGAACACTCGCCTCTCGGCCCTAATCTCCCGCTGAGACCTCTGACAAAGCAAGCAAGCCATGACCTCCCTACCATTAGGTGGAGAAATAGCAGGCGTGGGGAGAGCAATGAAATATCGTCACCAAAGAATAACTCCCATCGCAATTCCCAATATAGTTTACAGCCGCATCAGGACAAGTTGCACCTGATCCATTGAGTAGGGGAGCAAAAAAAAAAAAAGCCAACAAAAGGCTTTAGAGCTCGTGCCTCTGCATGTTGCTCTTATGCGAAAACACTGTTTGAGATCAGGGATGATTTCTGATCTCAGCCGACTGACAGCTGGGGAAACACAGAGATTTTACTAATAGCTTTGCGATAACAAACCACATCAGACAGGGAGAACCACAGCTCTCTTCAGACATATCTGAACTTAGTCCTTCCCAAAGGAAACAAATGGAAAGGATGGAGAGAGAGAGAGGTGGTTATGTTTAACCTGCAATCAGCCAGAAGGCATCAGCGGAAAAGGAGAAAAGAGAAGAAAAGAAAAGAGATAATCCTAAATAAATACCCAAGAGGAATCTATCAATCAGATGAAGGTCCCAACAGGGAAAATGAAAAGCCAGGAGAATAAAAAGGAAGTGGCCCAGGGTTTTGTGTAGCAATCTTCGAGGCCTGTGGCCAAAGACATCATTGGGCCCTTCCAGATAGGGCTGCTGAGCCAACTCAAGAGGAAGAGAAGGGGGATGTCAATTTGGAACTCAGTTTGGATCTTGAACATCTAGAAAGAGTGCAGAAAAGAGCAACCAAGATGATTAGGGGACTGGAGGCTAAAACATATGAAGAACGGTTATAGGAACTGGGCATGGCTACTCTAATGAAGAGAAGGGCCAGGGGAGACATGATAGCAATGTCCCAATATTTGAGGGGCTGCCACAGAGAGGAGGGGGTCAAGCCAAGCTATTTTCTAAAGCACCTGAAGGCCAGACAAGGAATAACGGATGGAAACTGAACAAGGAAAGATTTAACCTAGAAATAGAATAGAATAGAATACAATTCTTTATTGGCCAAGTGTGGTTGGACACACCAGGAATTTGTCTTGGGGCAAATACTCTCAGTATACATAAAAGAAAAGATACATTCGGTAAGAATCATCAGGTACAACACTTAATGATAGTCATAGGGTACAATAAGCAATCAAATCATAGTAGGAAACAGTCAATATAAATCGTAAGGATACAAGCGACAAAGTTACAGTCATACAGTCCCAAGTGGGAGGGGATGGGTGATAAGGAGTGATGAGAAGATTAACAGTAATAGTAGTGCAGACTTTGTAATAGTTGAACAGTGTTGAGGGAATTATTTGTTTAGCAGAGTGATGGCTTTCGGGGAAAAACTGTTCTTGTGTCTAGTTGTTCTGGTGTGCTATAGTTGTTCTATAGCGTCGTTTTGAGGGAAGGAGTTGAAACAGTTTATGTCCAGGATGTGAGAGGTCTGTAAATATTTTCACAGCCCTCTTTTTGACTTGTGCTGTATACAGGTCCTCGATTGAAGGCAGGTTGGTAGTAATTGTTTTTTCTGCAGTCCTAATTATCCTCTAAAGGCTGTGTCTGTCCTGTTGGGTTGCAGAACCAAACCAGACAGTTATAGAGGTGCAGATGATAGACTCAGTAATTCCTCTGTAGAACTGTAGACAAGGAGAAATTTTCTGACAGTGAGAACAATCAACAAATGGAACAGCTTGCCTTCAGAAGTTGTGGGTGCTTCATCAATGGAAGCTTTCAAGAAGAGACTGGGCTGCCATCTGTTAAAAACAGTGTAGGGTCTGCTTGGAAGGGGGTTGGTCTAGATGACCTACAAGGTACCTTCCAACTCTGTTAATCTGTTAATCTTACTGAATAAGGGGAAGGAGAGGGAAAACCCTCTTCACTGATGTCCTAAGTTGCTTCTCCTGCTATGGGGCATCATTATTTCCCAAACGAGAAGAAAAGAATTCATCAGCTACTGTTTGCAAATATCTTTAAGAAGTTGTCCGGCAGTGTTAACAATACCATTACCATTCTGAAGTAATAAATTGTCCTGGGTGATATAAATGGAGGAGGACAATAAGCAAAACACTTCTACTGCAACACAATGGAGCATCAAAAAAAAAAAGATCAAAGACTGGCTGGATTGCCATTATGCTATAAAACAGACAGTTCAACTAGGCCACCTACCCACCAATCTCTGTGCAAAGTCTAGACCTCCAGATAACGCAGCAAGAGTGATGATACAATATATTTTTAAAAAGGTTCTCTCTGAGCAATGGTCCCTGGTGATTCATATATGCAAGTCAACCCTGAAGGGAAATAGAAAGCGTAAAGAGGTGGGATGATTTTGAGCCTGCCAATAGCAAGAGCAGAGAAATTGAGCAAATTGTGCGTATGATATTGAGATGATTTGGTCATGCACAAAGAATGCATGAGGATTGAACTAAGCGTAAATACATGTACTCCTTCTTTAACAACCACAACTGGGACTGGCAAACTCATTCCTGAAGCAGACGATAAGTGAAACCATAACTGGGTTTATAATCTTAATCTTCTACTGCATCCAGTTTTGTTCACCACATTACAAAAAAGATGTTGAGACTCTAGAAAAAGTATAGAGAAGAGCAACCAGGATGATTAGGGGACTGGAGACTAAAACATATAAAGAACGATTACAGGAACTGGGCTTGGCTAGTCTAGTGAAGAGAAGGACCAGGGGAGACATGATAGCAGACTTCCAATATTTGAGTGGCTGCCACAGACAGGAAGGGGTCAGGCTATTTTCTAAAGCACCCAAAGGCCGGACAAGGAATAATGGATGGAAACTGAACAAGGAGAGATTCAACCTGGAAATAAGGAGAAACTTTCTGACAGTGAGAATAATCAACCAATGGAACAGCTTGCCCTCAGAAGTTGTGGGAGCGCCATCACTTGAGACTTTCAAGAAGAGATTGGGCTGCCATCTGTCAGAAATAGTGTAGGTTCTCCCGCTTGGGCAGGAGGTTGAACTAGATGACCTACAATGTCCCTTCCAACACTGATTATCTGTTAAACATCCAGCCTTGCATTAGAAACCTTTAAAAGTAGTAAATGGAAGACTGGTCACAAAGTGATTCTTTTTTATATCACTACCATAACTATGAAAGATCACTAAACGAGCCTGTCACTAATTGAGAACTATCTGTATGTGAAGGAAGGATGGGTGAATTAGATGATGACTGTATGGTTAAGAAGGAGAAGACTGAACAAAATTGTCCCAAAGGTGTTTTTTAAAGAGATGACCGGACTTTCTGATTTTTCTTTGAAGATGTCTTGCTTCTCATCCCAGAAGCTTCTTCAGTTCTGACTGGATGGTGGGGAATGATCATCCAGGCACAGCTGAAGAAGCTTCTTGGATGAGAAGTGAAACCAGTGGTGGGATTCAAATTTTTTTTACTACCAGGTTCTGTGGGCGTGGCTGGGGAAGGATTATCCAGTCAGAGGTGGTATTTGCCAGTTCTCCAAACTACTCAAAATTTCTGCTACCGGTTCTCCAGAACTGGTCAGAACCTGCTGAATATCACCTCTGAGTGAAACGTCTTCAAAGAAAAACCAAAAAGTCCAATCGCCTCTTGAAAAAGCAACTTTGGGACAACCATGACCTGGACGACTGAGAATCTCCACAGGCACTGAAGAAAATTGTAGTGGGATGGAATTGCTGAGGTCCCCCAAAAGGGAGAAGTAAGGTTTCAAGGATAGTTTGCAAGGATGGGAAGGGGTAGAAAGGTAAAACGAATGGATTGGTATGAAGCTCTAGCTGTTTCCTTTCCTTATCTTGTTCCTAGCCTTTGTTTTGACTACACATTTTCAACTCCTTTTGTACATTTTGCAGACCCCAAAAGAAAATAGTGGGAAGGTTAGATATCTATAAATGTCTGCGTTTGCATCAGATGGAGAATTTGCCTGGAAAGTATTCTTTCAGGCTACCATAGAGGACAGTAGCCTCTGAAATCAAATTATAAAGTAATGAGGATGAACAAAATCAGTCACTGTTATCTTAGCAAAAGCTCAGTCCAGAATCTAAAAATGTAGGGTTATGGTGAATGAATTGAATGTCCACGGAGAAGCTGTTTCATTCAAAGAATAAAAGCTGGAATTTTTTTTATAGCTTTTAACATTGTTTTTGTGCAAGGTGACCAGACGTCCCGCTTTTGGCGGGACAGTCCCGATTTTTAACAATTTGTCCCGCGTCCCGTGGCGTTTTTAAAAAGTCCCGATTTTTGAAAGAATGCACGACAAGCTAGGGAACGGCGGGAGAACGGGAAGGGAATATACGGTTTTTGGCGGCCATGTGGCTATTTTGCCAGGATATGAGTTTGTTGAAATTAAAAAATATATATTACAATATTATTTTTACGTTCTATGAAAATTTTTGTTGCTCTACATAGACCAAATTTTTAATCAAGAACCCCACCCCCCGGTCAATGGTGTCCCACTTTACCAATGTTAAAATCTGGTCACCTTATTTTTGTGGTTTGCACATCCTTTATATAACATACTGTACAATTTGCACATAGTTTAAAACAGAAGTTAATGATTGGAATATGCTTCAAAAATCAGAAAGGCCATGGGCATGGATGATCAGGAAGCATATATAGTTGACTATTACAGATAAAAAATGGGAAAAAGTTAAAACAGAAAATATTAAGATGGGAATATAAGTTATTAATTTACAAGGAATTTTAGGCTATCACATAAAGCAAAAGAATCAATGCCACACGTTAAAAAAAACTGTGAAAAAGCTGAATAAAATGTGTGGGTTTTGTCAGAGAACATGAGGATAGTTAGTTTGTAAGAGCCAGAGACTACAGAAAGCAATCATTGCTTAATTCCTGTTCAACAGTGTTCTATAGGCCCTCCCTCACTGCTTTTTCTGCCAAGCAAATGTAGTCCTTGACAGGGAAAAAAATATCGCCTAACCCGCTATACATTAATTCTCAAGTTGCCTAATTCTTTACTTCTATTTATCTTGATAAAAGGAAAATGGCAAAATATGGAGAGGTGTTGAAATATCAAACTGTGAATTTTTTTTTTTTTTGTGTTCTAAACATGTTATTTCAAATCTCTTATGCAACACAAAGAAATCGATCCAATTATAGAAGTATGCAATACACACTCTTAATAGTTTTATACAACATTTATCCTATTGCATGTACCTTCCGCTGTACCAAATGCCCTGGTAACAACTCTTTTCACTCTCTGCTCATCATGGTTGCCTTCATCTAATAAAGAGCCCATGAGTGAGGCAGCTACCAGATCTGGGTTGCATCAGGGGTCCCCAAACTTGGCAACTTTAAGGCTTGTGGACTTCAACTCCCAGAATTCTCCAGCCAGCATAGCTTTTTTATTTATTTATTTATTGTATGCCGCCACTCTCCAAAAAGGACTCGGGGCGGCTCACAGATAAAAACACAGAACAATAAATTATTTAAAAAGAAATTAAACTAGACAAGCCAAAATACAACTATAAAACCGAATTAAAATCGAATTTAAAACCCACCCTCTCCCCCAGGAGATCAGTCCAGCTCAGCCTGTAGAAACAACCAAGTTTTGAAGTTGAAGTCCACAAGCCTTAAAATTGCCAAGTTTGGAGACCTCTGCAACAAATGAAGTATTTTCAATCCCTTCAACTCAACTTCAGTGCCATCTACTGCTTCTCTAAGTTTTTGAAACCCACATTTGGTAGTTGTACTACGGTTCAAATAGCATTTCCTCCCTTAAAATGATAGCATCTAACAATGATCAGTTTAAGATATAAAAATGACTACGCTTTGCTACAGATTACATCACAAAGTCAGGTGACCTCAAGATGATGGGACCAAAGAAGTCATTAAAGTTCGTTTTGGGTTCATAATATGTCCCTCAGTCCTCCTTTTTGGTCTCCAGGCAGCTTCCACTGTCCTTTTCATTAAGATGAATGTAGAACTACACGAAGCATAAATAAAGCTATTTGCTTAGGCTTGAAATAGCACAACAGTGAAATGGTATAACAGGCTGAAAAAAGTGGAATCAGGGGACCAACCCTTCCTCAAAGTATTCATAATGGGGATACAAAGGAATTTGGAAGTCAGATTTCATTGAGGAAGGGAAAGGAACGGAAGGGGAGAGGAGAGGAGAGGTGTGCAGTAGAGTGGAGTGGAGTGGTAGACCAAACTTCTGCACTTCTGACACAGTTCTATTTGTGACTCTTATCTGTTATTGTTCTTTTAACTTTATTCAGTTTGGGATATAATAGATTGGGAAGAGATGATTAGGAAAGAAGTAAGAAAGAAGATGAAGGAAGAATCCTGTGCCCAAAACTGTCCCATTCCTGCTGTAGTGCCATTACTTTATTCGCCAAGCTTCTGCACAGGCATTATCAGGACCGCATCACCCATGTTGACATTGTTCTCTGCCCACTGAAAGAAGGGTAGATGGCCCTTTTACTCAGCAGCAAGGAAAGATTCACAGTCAGTAAGCATATTGGCACGGGGAGCCAAGGAGGTACAGAGAGAAAGCAGAGCTGTTCAATTAAGGCAGTGGTGAACCCAGACAGACATACTACTTAGCAAAAGTATGCAGAAATCTTCCAAGAATATTAGTCTAAAGCCGATTATATATATACTATTACAAGGAAGAAAGCTAATATGCAATTTATTTCCCCTTTCTTTTGCAAAAAGTGGAAGTAGCAAATCCGACAATAATTACATTAGGGCCAGATGTGACAGGGAATCTGAGTCTCATTCAGTAAGAAACAAATCCAACTTCCATTTCAACAAATACTATTCCAAACTTTACAGCTTGGCAGAGCACCATAGAAAGAAGAGCACATTAATCTGAGGATACATGAGAGAGAAGATGATTGATGCAAGATTAGGCACTGGCTCCAAGATTCCAGATACATTCAATCCAAGCCAGTCTACAGATGCCGAGGCCCACCTAATGTATCTCCATTACAAACCATGCCTTTGCATTACAAATCTGAGTTTAGAAGTGTTTGAAAGAGATCTGGGTCACCTAATCCAAGCTAAGCCTCCTACTAGGCCTCTGTACCCATGGGTGTTTCTAAACAAGGATATATATAGCATGTACTACAAATTAGTGGTGGGATTCAAAAAAATTTATTACCGGTTCTGTGGGCATGGCTTGATGGGTGTGGCAGGGGAAGGATACTGTAAAATCTCCAGTCAGAGGTGGTATTTGCTAGCTCTCTGAACTACTCAAAATTTCCGCTACCGGTTCTCCAGAACTGGTCAGAACCTGCTGAATACCACCTCTGCTACAAATGCTGCAGTTGGGTACTGTACTACACTCCATGTTTGACTTCCTGTTTCACTATCAATGTCATCTTAAAATGAATATGCATCCAGGCTCAATTGATATCCAAACAAAAAAAAGGGGGGAATTTCCACAGAGGTTTATATTGTAAACTTCAACAGTGGGGAGAAAACAGAATAAAAGAAAAAGAACACATAAGAAAAAACAAAAGAGTAGAAAAGGTAGCGGTGAGGACAACACAGTTGCCAACATAATTCCTGACCATTTGGTCCTGCTGGCTGGGCTTCATGAAAGTTATAGCCCAAAACTTGGAAGGCACCTCAGTTATGTCCTCCTTACAAATGCTTGTTTTTTAATGACGAAACTTGACAAAATCTTAAGCATGGAACTTTACAGAAAAAACCCAGCTGCGATGACGTGTCATCGTAGGAAAGATGGGTAGCTGAAAATACAATCACCATGTAGATCCCACTCTTCAGCAACATTTTTCACAAGCAATTAAATTAATTCCACCCTCTCTCTCTTAAATGAGTGGAAGAAGTTCATTTTTCATGCTTTAGGAGTCCTAAGTCAAGAAAAAGGTGGGTGTAGGAAAGTAAAAGAATAAGATGATGGACGGAAATCATTATTTTTATTTATTTCCAATGTAATTATAAAGTAAGGACATAGGAAAGGAACAAAGGAACTCCTGCTATCAGGTAAGGGATACTTGGATTTTGCTAGAGTGGTCCTGCAAAGAACAAAAGAGACCATTTCCTCCATAACATTATCTTGTGCAGTTTTATTTCAATATTGGTTTTCTCTATTCTCCCTCTCCAGTAATTTGAATAAATTTCACACTGAAAGGCAGTGAAATTTATTCTTCAGTCCACGATATGGCCACATTTCAATGGCAGCTTCAGCTAAGTGAGACAAAAAAAATCCTTTAAGAGAACGGGATATTTCTTTTTAAACTCTTTATTGTGTTTTATTTGTTTTATTTGTGAGCTGCCCCGAGTCCTTTGGAGAGTGGCGGCATACAAGTCAAATAAAATAAAATAAATAAATAAATAAATATTTACAGGAGCGTCTCCTGCCGGCATCGAGAACCAACCGCCCTGTGCGGGCCCACAGGCAGGGGCTCCTTGGGGTGCCATCTGTGACTCAATGTCGCTGGCGTGCCCGGGAAGGGCCTATTCTGTGGCGGCCCCCACCCTATGGAACTAACTACCTCTGGGACTCCATTTGGCCCTTACCTCTGCACCTTCTGCCATGATTTAAAAACTTGGCTCTTCAAACAGGCTGGGCTGTGCTGACCTCCGGGGTCAGGATTGGTGGGTTTTAGTTCTATTTGACTTGTAATGTTTAATGTCATTTTTAGGTAATTATTTATTGTTGGTTTTTTAGTTGTTAGCAGCCCAAGTCCCTTTGGAGAGGGGGGCATACATAAAATCAAATAAATAAATAAATAAATAAATAAATAAATAAATAAATAAATAAACAAACAAACTTCAGTGAAAAGAGAGTCAAACTTGTAGCAATTCTATTAATTGCACATGTTTAGAAAATTTTAATGTAAGATAATGGTTTTTGCATTCATTAATTCCAAAAGATTCCATAATCATTTTTCAACTAAATTGTGGCACTCAGTGTGTCATCAAAATATAACATAGATCAAGAACTTTGTGAGATTAGAAGCTGTTGTCAGCTATATCTACCTTAAGGGAAAAAGAGATGAAGAGGAGATACTTACTGCATATCAGCTATTTATTCTGGCTTACATATCTCCCACAATAATATTCTTGAAGCAAACATTAGATCATTGTACTTCATAAACATGACAATTGATACTGTCAACATCCTCCCCAGTGCTTTAAAGGGAAAGATCCAACGTGCAGAAGACTTAAGGGGCAACATGCTGGTTATCACTTTTAAAGCCCTAGATGGCACAGGTTGAGGTTATCTGTGGGGTCACTTTTCCCTAGCCTCCCAAAACACATGGAAGACTTGGCTCTTCCCTCAAGTGCTGGGAGACAACAAGGAGACTACATGTAGGGTCTTGATTTGGTGCCAGTATTTTGTTCTGAACATTTATGGTTTTAATAGTTTTAATATGGATTTTACGTTGTCTTAGTTTTTGATTTGGAGACGCTCAGAGTTTGGTATCACATGGGTGGCTATATAAATGTTTTAAAAAAATAAATCCATCATGCACTTCCTTTTACCTCCTTGATCTTGCCAAGCAACATCATGCATACTATGGAACCATAAAACAGGATTGGTGCAGCTCCCTTACAATGGCATCGGATAATGAATCCAGTGACCGGTCTACATTGGTGGACAGCATATTATCTGTCTTTATACTTCATTTCTATAAAGATAGCTAAACATTAAACTTATTAGAAACATAGATTAAGTTACCCTTTTGACAGGACAAAATAAGTTTCCTTGGCACAGAATTCAGCACACACAATACACATGTTAAAAACCTGTCTTCTTAATTTTATATGGAAACAGAAACAAAACATGTCTAAGACAATGGCCAACGATTCTGAATCTTATCAATCAGTATGTTCGATTATAAACAGTTATTGTAAATTATTCTATGATACATAAAGTTTGAACCACCTTGTTGAAATGGCAACAAGACCACTTTGAAACTAGGCTATTAGTGCTGATGTGGGAGTCAATTATTCTGGTCCAGCTACTGAATATAAGGAACTTATCCATTACAGAAGCTTTGTATTAAGAGAACACATCTATATGTACAGTATATCCACTGATCTACTCAACCATAGCAGTTGTTTCCATATTCCTACATTTTTCATAGTCTTTTCAATAAAGACTACAGCTATCCCCAGCTGCAACTAATGAGGGGGGTCATGTCCAATTCCTCTCTCATAAGCCAAGTTGTTTCCTTCTCTGTTCCTCCCTGCGTGTCCTAGGATGAAGAGGGGATGTCCTGGTTCTTCCTCTGACTGCCCAGCCGGCCTCTGCCCTTCCCCAGCCTTGTCCACAACCTTCAGAACCACACCTTCACTCCCTGTTGGCTGTTCCTCCTATCCCTCAGAGTCCGACTCTACCAAGGGCATGACAGCATACATGTGTGTTTAAGGCAGCTCATTTGTGTGCACCTCCTGAAAAATGGTCTTAAGAAATGGTGATCATGCCCACAAGGTAAAGTGAAGAAAGAAGTTACCCCCACCTCTATGTAAGAGCGCTGCTCACTCTCCTGTGCTGGTAGCTAGAAATGAACCAGAAAGAGGCAAAATGGCTGTCTTTGGGTGTGCTAGGTTGGCCAAGAGTCCTCTGTGCCTAACACGCCAGGTTGATGCTCTCTAATAGAGGTAGTCCTCAACTTATAACTATTCGTTAAGTAGTCATGTGATCAAAATTCGGGCACTTGGCAACTGGCATGTATTAATGTCAGCTGCACTGTCCTGGGATCATGTGATCATCATTTGTAACCTACCCAGCCAGCTTCTGAGAAGCAAAGTCAATGGAGGAAGTCTGCTTCACTTAATGATCTCATGATTCATTTAACAACTGCAATGGTTTGCTTAACTGCATTGTCTCGGAGTCGAGTTATTCATGTCAAGTACATCAAGTACCATCACTTGAGACCTTCAAGAAGAGATTGGACTGCCATTTGTCAGAAATAGTGTAGGGTCTCCCGCTTGGGTAGGGGGGTTGGACTAGATGACCTATAAGGTCCCTTCCAACTCTGATTATCTGTTATTGTTTCTCAAAAATAAGTGACTGACTCCATTTTTAAAGATAACCACTATGTAAATCTGTGATAATGTGGAACTGACTAACCTGGAACAAGCTGTTCTTTATGGGGGAATCAAGTGGAGGAGTGATGTCACAGGAGGTTGCTGTGTTTTTTCCCCTGATAATGTCGGTGAGAAAAACAGGCCAAATGGAGAATATTTTAAGAACAAACCACTCCTGAGTGCAGTCTTTGCCGTGACTAAAAAAATGTCATCCTTTAGGTGAATGTTTTGAGGATATTTACAGCATGTACTGGTACGACATTTGATTATAAAAATGAGAACTTAAACAAAGCCCCCGACCCTATCATGTATATCCAATTTTCCTTATTTTGCAGCAAATCACCATCCTCCTCCTTGTAGTCCTGCAAATCCAACGATTAAAGAGGCCAATTCAGAACTGTCACTCTCTCTTGCACAACTCAGTACACAACACTTAGATAAATCAGATATGGAACTAGTTTTTCACAGTCAAAACCAGTCACTGTGTGAGGGATGTTGGAGTCCTAGTGAACGATCACCTAAATATGAGCCAGCAATGTGCAGCAGCAGCCAAAAAAAGCTAATGCAGTCCTTGGTTATATAAACGGAGGCATAAAATCAAAATCACATGAAATATTACTACCACTTTATAAAACTTCAGTAAGATCACATCCAGTTTTGGTCAACACATTACAAAAAAAGATGTTGAGACTTTGGAAAAAGTGCAGAACTAAGAATGATTAAAGGCCTGGAGATTAAAACATATGAAGAACGGTTGCAGGAACTGGGTATGGCTAGTCTATATAAAAGAAGGACTGGGAGTGACATGATAGCAGTACTCCAGTATTTGAGGTGCTGCCACAAAGAAGGGGAGGGTCAGCTGACTCAGCTTATTTTCCAAAGCACCAGAGGGCAGAACAAGAAACAGTGGCTAGAAACTAATCAAGAAGAGAAGCAACCTGGAATTAAGGAGAAACTTCCTAACAGTGAGGACAATTAACCAGTGGAACAGCTTGCCTCCAGAAGTTGTGGGTGCTTCATCACTGGAGGTTTTAAAGAAAAGACTGAGCAGCCACTTGTCTGAAATGGTATAGGGTATCCTACTTGAATGGCGGGTTAGACTACAAGACCTCTAACCTCCCTTCCAGCTCTGTTCTGATTGATTGACTCTACTGAATTTTCAAGAGGATCTGTAAGCAGAAAATTGGTATTTGCTAGTGGCTCCTGCAAATCGCTCAGCTACCAGCAAACGCCCCTGGCTTTTGCAGATCTGATTTTGTTCTGGTTACATTCAGCCACTGCTCCATTCTCCTTGGAAAGCTGGCAGGCATCAAATAATCCAAACTCAAGCACACCAGGCTAGAGTCACCATTTATTTATCTGGACAGGTGTTAGTCCGAAAGTACAGACATCAGAGAAGTTGGGAAAGTGCCAGGGACTCTGATTAAGATGTGGGTGGAAAATAAAACAAGATGAGAGGAATTTTGATTAATCAAGAAACAAGAAGCATACCCTGTTTGCTCAAGATTACACCGTGGAATGTGGCTCTCCTTTTTAATAAGCTAACTTGATTGAAATGGGATGATTCATGGCCATGTTTGGCAGACAGAACGGAAGGGGAAAAGGATCCCAGTGACCCACTTTGGGTCAGAATAATATAGGGCAGAGTTGTGGGAAAGCCATTCAACTATTGTCGCAGAATTCAGCATCAGAAGCAATTGACATGAAATATATCATGACACAAGCCAGCAAGCGTGAAACCTCAGCTAGAGTAGATTGTCAGCAAGTCTGTTGGGTCATCCTTACCTTACAAAACAAATATTTATAGTTTCACCTTCAGCTGCAGCTCTTTCCCTGTAATACCTGGAAAGAGAACGGATAGGGCTGCTTGGTCACTAAGGGAAACAAAATGATGAATAGAATAGAATAGAATAACAGAGTTGGAAGGGACCTTGGAGGTCTTCTAGACCAACCCCTTGCTTAGGTAGGAAACCCTATACCATTTCAGACAAATGATTGTCCAATCTTTTCTTTAAAACTTCCAGTGTTGGAGCATTCACAAATTCTGGAGGCAAGTTGTTCCACTGATTAATTGTTCTAACTGTCAGGAAATTTCTTCTTAGTTCTAAGTTGCTTCTCTCCTTGATTAGTTTCCATCCATCGCTTCTTGTTCTGCCCTCAGGTGCTTTGGAGAATAGCTTGACTCCCTCTTCTTTGTGGCAGCCCTTGAGATATCAGAACACTGCTGTCATGTCACCCCCTTTTCATTAAACTAGACATACCCAATTCCACCAGTCCCCTAATCATCTTTGTTGCTCTTCTCTGCACTCATTCTAGAGTCTCAACATTTTTTTTACATCATAGTGACCAGAGGTGGTATTCAGCAGGTTCTGACCAGTTCTGGAGAACCAGTAGCGGAAATTTTGAGAACTTAACACTTCACGTGATTCTATCTCTCTGTTAATGCAGCCTAGAACTATATTGGCTTTTTTGGCAGCTGCAGCACACTGCTGGCTCATATTTAAGTGATTGTCCACTAGGGCTCCAAGATCTCTCTCACAATTACTACTATTGGGTGAGGTAATCCCCTACACTGTACTGTGCACTTGGTTTTTCTTGTATAAATGTAGAACCTTACTTTTTTCACCATTGGATTTCATTTTTATTTTATTTTTATTTTATTTATTTGTCAAAAGCTTACAATACAACAGAAACAAAAATAAACATAAATTTAAATACAAGAAATAGGAACTAATAATTGGGGACAATAGGACAGGGACGGTAGGCACGATTGTGAGCTTATGCACACCCCTTATTTTGTTAGATAGCGCCCAATGTTCAAGTCTGTCAAGATTGAATGGCCTTATGTCTTACCCAGGAGGCTCTCTTGTGTATATATAAAAGCAATAAAACAGTACTTTATGTTATGTATGTAGGTTTGAATGTCATTGGTTTAGTTTGAATTGTTCTTGTAAAATGTCAAATAGGATTGGTTTAAAAAGTGCGGGAAAACCCTGCACTCTGATTGGCTGGCAACTACGGCTGCTGGCTATAAGTAGCAGCCGCAGCCCAGCCAAAGTGGGTCCATTCGAGCTGTAGTCACTAAATAAACTCTTCACTGAAGCTCTTCACGTCTGACTCTTCATGCAAACTTAACACTCTATCCTATTCATTTGTCAGTTAACCAAACCCATTACTGCTGTGGATTTCTATTCTTCCCTTGTTTGCAGAAATTGTAAGGTTCTTGGAGCTATTTTTAAAGTTAGACTGGGATGCTGCAATATGTGCAACCTTTAAATAGGCTTGACCATCCTGTCTCGTAATAGAAGAAAATTCTTATCATTTCCATACAGTTTTTAAAAATGAGGGATGACATCATCTGCAGGTGCTCAGGAGGGGAAGCAGACTGAGTGCTGGAGGGAGTGTTGCAATGTCCAGTGGACCCTGAAAATATCTGGGAGGAAATGGGACCATTGCAAAAGAAAAAGCTCTAGCCGCCAAAGGGGAGGAAGCACGAGAAAGACACAGAAAACTCTTCCTGAAGTACATTAGGGATAAGTTGATTGGAGACTTTCTTTTAGTGGCCTTTCAAGGTTCTGTTCTTCAACCTCCTAGCAACCAATATGTTTGCAGAAATCCAAGCAGTTTTTTCTTTCTTTCCTTGCTTTGTGTGTTTTGTAGGTTTTTGTCAGAAGATTTCACTGACTTATAGGCTGCAGTTTGGCCATTCCAACCCTAGACAGTGTATACCTGCCCAGAGTGACCTTGTAGGGGAGATGGGCAGCATAAAAATTTAACAAATCAATCAACCAACCTTTGGAGGACAGCAGGTTGGGAAATGGCCTTGTTGTGAGCAACTTGCATCCTACACTCAGCCTCATTCATTCATAAGGCATTGCTATCAACTCGTCCACATGTGCCTTGATGCAGCTCTGTGACATACATACCTCTGCAGAGAAAAACCATAAAATAAAAAAAATGTAGCAGGGCACTATCTAAAACAGCAGTCCTAACTATACATTGTTTTCCATAGCACCTGAATCAACAGTCCAGAGGCTGAGCTGTGTTTACCTAAAGTAGTTATGATCCTGGCACTGTGCCACAAAGGAGAAACCCTGGTTCCACCTTCCTCTGGCTTGTGCGTTTTATGTGCCAATTGAACACACCTCCACAAGTTGTTTATAAAATCTTACAAAGTTCTACTTGTGGTAGGCAAGCTCTACTATTAATATAATCCAATCTCTTTACCCCCTCAGGCCCAATCTGTACTGGGCAGGAGGGAAGACTTTCAGGAATGGTTCTTCTAAAGAAACCCCAGTTTTTGTATTACAGCCACCGAGGATTGGGCCTAGACTGGGATACAGTCATCCTTACCAGTTGTTTGGGGATGGAGCAGCAAATGGTAGTAGCAACTGTAGAAATATTATTTCCCAAGATTTTTTACCTATCTTTACCAGTTGTTTGGGGGGGGGGGTACAGCAGCAAATAGTAGTAGTAACAGTAATAGTAGTACCAATATTTGCCAAGAACTATTTTTTTTCATACAGGGCAGATAAGAGATATTGGATATTCCATCTGAATGAAGAAAATGCCTTAACAACCTTAGATACTAGGTTTCTGTAACCAAACCACAGGGGCCCCTTTTAAATGTCCAAAGAGCCCATCTGAAGCTGCCCCATCCTCTCAAAGGGTTAAACACAGCTACACAGAGGGCTTCTCCCAGTGCACTGGGTGCACACAGGCAGTATTTCTACTTTCCTGCCAATGTACAGTAGCCTTTGAAACATTCACACAGCCCTATCAGATACTATGGGTGGGAAAGTTGCTCCTCTGATTTATGTACCAAAATGTTTTGGCTCAGTACACACCGTACGGAAGTTTCTGAAAACAGCTTGAACTAATCCCATGAATGTGGGCACTCTTTTGTCTTTAGAAAGTTAGAAAGTCAAAGGACTCTGTATATGCTTTACAAGAATGCCCATGTTTTCACTTAATCGGTTGTAGATATATTTCGTTTTACTGGAAGGAGATCTTACGACTGTACTAGATAAAATCCATCCTGACATTTTGAAACAACATCAGTACTTTGGGAATACGAGATTTTGCCATTTCTGCTTTTGGTTTGCAGGGACGAAGGAGTAACATACTGTACTGTTAATAAGACAGATGCAGATCTTTGGGAAAATAACTTGACTTGACTATTTATCAAGTCATTTGATTGTGCATTTGTTTGTCTTCCTTTCTGGTGCAGAAGATTTGCCCTGAGTGTTCCATGCTGCCACAAATGATTCAGCAGCACTAACAGATATAAAACAAGTTCTGTTGCAAAATAAAAACAAACGTTCCTAAGGCTTGGTTTTCCAACACACATTCATTATGTATGGTAACTAGGCTGCGTGTGTGTCCTGGACAAATCAAAATCTGTGTGGGCTGAAAAGTTTGGTAGACACGTTAACTCTTTCCAAAGGGGCCTCTGGCAGCTCCTAAGTGACTCTTAATGCAGGTAGGAGCTAGTTTGATTGCATCTCCATAGGCTTTTAGGCAGCATTAGTCAGAAGCACCTGCTTCCTAATCATTATCTGACTGTATGAGAAGCCAATAATGAGCCTGATCAGGTAGAGGAGGAAGTGTAAATATTTGCTTTATTAAAATCCTGCATCTTGCAACAATTTGCAGTACCTACAGGCAAGCAACCATTTCTACTTGGGTCGGGGGTGGAAATATTGTGAAAGAAACTAGTTGGGTCTCTTCCAATCCATAGTAGGATTCGAGTGGGGTATCTTGTCTGTTCAAAGCAACTATTAAAAAAAAAGAACAAGGGCTAGGGACACCGTAACTATGAGAACAAACTGGGAATCATGATCATTATGTTATCCATTCAGTCATGTCCAACTCTTGGTGGTTTTATGGGCCAGGTTTCTCCACATCTTCCAAACAAGATATCTCTAGAGTGATTCCCCCCGCATCTCAAGATCCATAAAACAAAACTAGTTAAACATTATACTGTAATGATAGTAGCAATTGTTAGGTTTTAAACCAAATTAGAAGCTATTTCATTTAAGTAATAAGTATTGCCTACAGAAATGCATGCACACACACGTGCATGATTTCTATTTTCGCCCAACTTTACATAGTCTGGGAAATATTATACCATATGCCTGCATATGTTTTGCACTGTATTGGAATCTCTCCAATTTTTTTAAAAATAGATGTTTGGGAGAGGTGGATTGGGAATACATTTCCCTCCTATTTGTCAGGCTGCCTTCATCCCTTTCCAGACAGAACAAATGATTTGTTAAGTGAAATAGCATGTCTTCGCACACACCTGGAAAGGTGTTCTGAAGGCATCACAATGACATCTGTGACAAATTCTCCAGCAGAAACCACAGCCCACCCAATCAGGACCTAGCGTCCCAGCATCTTCACAGAGCTCACTAAAGTCTGGAGAAACATCTTGGAATTCTGGTTTATGTACGCTGCCTGAGATAGTATGTCAGAATCTGGTCACTGATATAGACTGAAAAATCTTAACAGAGTCTTCATTTTTCAAAGCAGTGTTCAACTATAGCTTAGGCCAGGGACAATTTTAAGAGATTACACCCTTTTAAAGCAGATTGAGAATTTATGAAACTGCTAAAACTCTAGGCTATGCAGTCCATTGCTGTTGGCTAGCTAATAAATCTAAATAAATCAATAAATAAGGTCTTCAGTGTAGTGCAGGTGTTAGCATAGTTCTGAAAATGAAAGCAAATCTTGTTGCAGTGACAAATACTCACCTTTCCCTCTAATTAATTGGACCCTTCACCCCAAGACAGTAACCTCACTGTATTTCTTTTGAGCACTTTATTTATCAAACATTAAAACATATAACTGACAGAAAATCTGTCCCACATCATAGCCTTCCTTTTTTTTAAATTTCAGACACTGGGATGTTATTTGTAGCCAAAATAGCAATATATGGCTTTCAACATTCATAAATCCCAGGAGATTGTGCAGTGACTAAAGACCATATGTCACCCATGTATAGCATACATGTGTATATCATTCAGCCATATATGGCCATACATTTAAATTAGGCTGATTCAGACACTTATCTGTATTCTGAAGACTGCAAACTAATCTGCTGCTCTCATTCCCACTGTATCTGGGATCTTGGTGTCTCAATAGTGGTACTTAGTTTTCCTTCCTGATGCCAATTAATGCCATATCTTATTGGTTCTCCCTGTCTCGGCACAAGAACCATTTAGAATCCACAGACTTGTAGTTCTGGAAGAGATATGACACATAAGGTAGCATTGTTCTCTTTGTCTTTCAAATTGCAAGGCATATTTTCTCTAAAAACATTTATACTCTTACTTCATCAGAAATTAGCCACATCAGGCACCAGTGTGATTTTCTAGTACATTCCCCAAGATAATTTGCCTCCCTTTGAGGTCTTATGTTGGATGATGGGGAGATGATATTCGTTGTTCTGGGAGCAAAATGTCTAAAATGATCTTAACTGGACTTAAAACAGTTAATTGGCATTCGGTGCTCAGTCCAGATTTGGGGGGGGGAATCTGCCAAAAATAAACTAATAAAAATGAACACATTAATGTTCTTTTCCACATCAACAGACACTGTCCAAGAGTGCTTTATCCTTTTTGCTGTAAGGGAAAAAGCGGAAGCGAAGTGAAGAAAGTCCATATTCATTGGAGAAATTCTCTCTTTTGAAATGACAATTCTATTTGCTCTTGCTCAATGGGCCTCAAAGCAGCTTAAAACCATGGGACTCCAGTGAGCCTTGAGGTCACAGCATATCTCCTACAATACATTTATAGGACAGCAATTGACAATACTGTACCTGTTCTCAGGCAGTAGCTAGTTTGAAATACAGGTAGTCCTGGACTTAGCATGCGGTCGTTAAGTGAACTGCGCCTAACTTTGCACACCTTGGGTTGTTGTTGTTTTGCCATGGTTGTTAAAGAGAATCACATGGTTGCTAAGTGCATCTATCTTTCCCCCACTGATTTTGCTTAGTGAAATCCTCTGGGACAGGGGTCTCCAACTTGATGACTTTAAGACTTGTGGACTTCAAATCCCAGAATTCCTCAGCCGGCTGAGGAATTCTGGGAGTTGAAGTCCACAAGTCTTAAAATCGCCAAGGTTGGAGACCCCTGTTCTGGGAAGCTACTTGTTTGAAATGGAATAAACTCTCCTGCTCATGCAGGGAGTTGGACTAGATGACCCCTGAGTGCTGCAAGTGTCATAAATTCATGACAGTTGCCAAATCCCTGAATTTTGATCACATGATCACAGGGGCTCTGAGATAGTCTGAATTGCAAGAAGAGTTGTCCCTCAGTCACTTTTTTTTAAGCACCGTCCGTAATTTTCAAGGGTTGTTAATCAAACGGTCATAAGGCAAGGACTACCTGTAGTTTTAATATATGAAATTCCGTGTCGTTTTACTGATAGCAAAGGATGCTTTAAAAGGGCTGCTCCTCTATGACATCATCAAAGAGAAGGCACCGATTTGACACCAAAGCCATGCATAATAGAAGCCAGGAGAACGGTCCTGTTCCCATTTCGATTCCTTCATGCTGGTGAGGAATAAAAAGTGCATATTCTTGAACTTTCACGTCTCCCTATCATTCACGATTGGGCCCGTTTGCTTGGGTTGCTGGAGAGTTTTTGGTCAGCAAGCCATAAATGTTCAGGAACAGTAAATTAGGAATTAGAAAAGAATAAAGGAAAAGCAAATCCTGGGATAGGCAGCGATAAATGCCTATTGATAATGAGCATTTAAAAGGGGCTTGGCCTTAATCCAATTGTACATCAGGGAGTCTCTAATTAAGTGTCTATGGAAATATTTTTGTTTTGTGTCTCCTGTCTCCCACAAAAAGGTATGCCATCCTCTTTGCAAGTCATGACCCTCAATAGCTAACGTTCTTTTATTTTTTAAATTGATCCAATCCTTCAACCATATCAAATTTGCTGCACTGTAGTATATTTCCCAATTTGGCACCCAATCCTCCTCTGCTCTTCATATCTTGTAAATATTTCAATTTTATCCTCGATTTCTTCCCTTGCCAAATGAAATTTAATGCTATTTTATTTAAGATATCAAAAAAGAGTTTTCCTATTTTCACTGGAATGGACTGAAATAGATTAAAAAATAAATAAAAGAGGGGCTTGGTCCCAGGCCTCGCACTGGTGAGCTGTTTATCCTGCATGTATATTTAGCACCATTCTGTTCTGTCAGGTAGTCCTTTCTTTTAGTGACTGTTCAAAAGTACAGCAGTGCTGAAAAAAGTGACTTATGACCATTTCTCACACTTACAACCACTGTAGCCATGGTCACAAAATTCTGTTGCTTGACAACTGGCACATATTTATATGGTTGCCCTGTCCTATGATTACCATTTGTAACCTTCCAACAAGCAAAGTCAATAGGAGAGGGGGGAGCGAGATCTGCTTAATGACTGCAGTGATTTGCTTAATGATTGTAGCAAAAGAGCCTTGGTGGTGCAGGCTGTTAAATGCCTAGCATTTAATTACAGCTGCCTGCAATTAGTGCAGGCTGGAATCCCACCAGGCTCAAGGTTGACTCAGCCTTCCATCCTCTCAGGGTAGGTAAATTGAGGACCCAAGATTGTTGGGGGCAATTAGCTGGCTTTGTAAAAATATACAATGGAAGGAAGGCTATTTGTGAGCACATTGGGTTGCGCTCCAAAAATTGTAAGCTGCCCTGAGTCTTCGGAGAAGGGTGGCATATAAATATGAATAATAATAATAATAATAATAATAATAATAATAATAATAATAATAATAATAGCAAAAATGGGGCACAACTCACTTAACCACTGCCTTGCTTCAACAGAGATTTTGGAGCTCAGTTGTAGTTGTAAGTTGAGGACTGCCTGTAACCAAATTTCACTTTATCAGTACTCTGCTTTTCATCCATCCATTAAGAGTGCAGCTCTTGAGGAAGCACAGAAAATCATATTTTAAGAGTATGGCCACTTGGTCTCAACTCTTTTGCTCCTGAGAGCCTTCCTAGAATTGTGTCACATGGGCTAGCTGAGAACTCCTTAATGTCTCGGGATCTGAAAAACGAACCTGCACGTATTTGGATTAAAAATAGATGGAATTCCAAGAAAGGCCATCGAAAACAAAGAAATGAGAAAACAGAACCTTAAAAAACTAGTTCTGCTCAGATCCAGACCAGAGCTTACAGAATCAATTGAGTTGGTGTGAGAGAGAAATAAGAAGCCGAACAAAGTTACACAGTGCTTCTGAGCTCCCAACTGCCTGTAACTTGCTCAAGGTCATAAAAAGCGTCTCTATGCTAGAGTTTAACTTGGCCAGAGTACAACAGCTTTCCTGCTAGAGCAGGCTTCCTCTACCTGTGTGTCAGTATTATGTGCCAAATCTATGCACATGCTCCTCTCCCGCTACATGGCCAGATAATATATGCGACTGATGAGACTCAACCAAAATGTCTGGCTAGTGTTCTCCTCATTGTTTTCCTACTTTGATTCAAATAATGACAATAAGGTGTCAAAACAGTGCTCCATTTCCCCAAAAACGATTCCCCCCTTCTATCTTTACCTATTATCTGTCTGTCTGTCCTATATATCATTTGTCTGCCTCCCTCCCTGCCTGCCTGCCTGCCTAAAACTCTCTCTCTCTCTCTCTCTCTCTCTCTCTCATCTATCTATCATCTATCTATCATCTATCTATCTATCTATCATCTATAACTATCTCTATCTCTATCTATCATCTATCTATTATTTCTCTCTATTTATAAAAACTCTAAAAGTCCTGGGTTAAAAAAAAAGACAAGGGGGAGCAGTTCCTATTTCAAACAGATATAAGGTGAGTTCAGAGACTTGGTTCTTCAACATTCATGTTAGCTTGTTCCACCAGTTCACCAACTGGTAATTTCTGCCAAAAAAGGGGGAAAGCAGAATTTAGGGGTCGATGACAGACATAATAGCCAGGGCAAGAATTAAGAAAAATGCAGACTCGGTTGTTTATCTTGATTTTGATTATCAGACTCGATATTGATTATCTTCTCTTTCTTTGAGCAGCTTAGGGAGGAATAAAAAGAGAAAATAGAAGTGGGGGGGGAGAACAGAGGTGATCCAACTGGAATATTTTCCATGGAGTGCCAAGAGATGCAGCCAATTTCCCAAGTTTTCTCATGTGCTCTTTCTAACTAGTTCTAACAAAACTGGAGAAGCTTCTCAAAAGAGAAGTGAAACGTCTTCAAGGAAAGTCCAGTTGCCTTTGGGAAAAAAGCACCTTTGGGACAACCATGACCTGGATGACTGAGAATCTCTATAGACCCTTCCTAACTTGTGCAAAGAGCTGTGACAAATCATTTGGACATATCATTATATAACCCCATGTGGAATGTGGGGGGTGGGGGCATCACTCTATATCTTCTTCCTTGGGAGAATGAACTGGGGAGGGCTTTAGAAGGGGTTTTGCTCTGTGTGTATGCCTGCAAATGTATTCGGTTTTTGGACCCAATCCCAATCCCTGAAATTTTCTTGGCAAGGTTCTTTAGAAGTGGCTTGCTATCACCTCCTTCCTGGACTAAGAGAAAATGACTGGCCCAAGGATACCCAGCTGACTTTGTTCCTAAAGCAGGACTAGAAGTGACGGCCTCCTGCTTTGTAGCCTTGTGCTTTAATCACTACCTCAGACTGGCTCTCCCAAAGGATATTTGTACTTACACATACCTCCTGGTATTTGTACTTAACAGTAACTTTACCTCCTGGCTACAAATGCCCTGGGTCAGCACCAAGATTTACTCCTGAATGTGTTTTGATAGGAAGAACTGAAGGCCAACGGCAAATGGCATCCATGCCCCTGTTTAAAGTTGTACTATAGTGGGCAGAAGGTAGACTAGATCTGCTGTAAATCCCTGAGGGATCAGCAGTTGATTGGCACAAGTTTAGGACTCTCAAACACTTAAGCAACAGCAGCAATAAATCACTCATTTCCCAGCCAAAGGTGATATTCAGCAGGCTCTGACCAGTTCTGGAGAACCGGTAGCGGAAATTTTGAGTAGTTCAGAGAACTGGCAAATACCACCTCTGACTGGCCCCGCCCTCATCTATTCTCTGCCTCCTGAGTCCCAGCTGATCAGCTGGGTCTTCTTTTGTTGCCCTGCACAGGAGAACTGTTAAGGTAAAATGCCAAACTGCTTTATTCATATAAGAAAAAATGTTCATTGTTGTTCCTAATATTAAGCATACAAGTTCCATGATGCATCACTGCATATTCCCCTCCCACTAAGTATAAAAAGGTACTGATTTCTGGTTTTTATCTCTCTCTCCTCCCTCTCCTGAAAGAATGATGTACCTAAGAGAAAACATAGACATGATGTAAGTTTATATTTCTACAATAAAAGGATTATTCTGATCATAAATATTTTTGAAGATTAATTTTGGCTAGATCCATTAAAAGTTATCAACAAATGGTAGCAGAGATCGGTTGCCAAATTAACTTGAACAAAACATGTCAGGATCAGGAAAAAAATCCAGAATTAATACGAGAGCCTTCACCAGACAGATGGCAGCTCAATTGACACCAATGGGAGCAATAATAGGAACTGCCTTGGATGAAGAAAGTAAAACTGAAAAAAAAAGCTGAAAGAAATGAAACCCAGGAGAAAGACAAAATAACTGACAAAAATGAAGATTTAAAATCAACCCTACTCAGAATCATTGAAATGTCAACAGGCAACAAGGACCCGATCGCAGAATTAAGAGCACTTTTTCAAAATATAGACAACCCTCAAAATGAAGAAAGGCAAACAGAGAAAGAAAATAAAACAGCAAGTGCTGAACCGGTAAGTCCTTTACAATCTTGTTTAAACTTACTGGAGGCGGAAAACATGCTGAGATGCCATTTTCAGATCTAAACAGCCCAGAGCCACAGCCAATAGAACGGCCGACCAGCAGCCAATCACTGCAGGAATTTTAAAATGGAAGGCGGAAAAAGGAAAAGGATAACCCTGAAAAGAATGAGGAAGGGAGAAACAGGCAGAATGATCATGAAACTAACGAACTATTTTGTGAGGGTGGCTGGTCAGTTCTTCATTTGACAAGACCAATAACACCAGATAACAGAGAACCAAAGACTAACACCCAAAATAAATGTGTCAACAAGAAACCTCCCTCAGAACAGGAAATCTCAAGAGCGATTGAAACACTCACAGAAGCATTTGGGGCTGCATTCACACTCCCGACTCCAAAACAATGGGACTGACACTGAATCCGTGAATGGGGTCAGAGAAGTAGAACCAAATCTTGGTGCAAACTTAAGGGAACAATGTTGGTTAATCGACTCTGGGGCAACAACACACACATCTTGCAATAGAGAGCTGTTCACCTCTTTAGATGAGGTGTCGTTTAAAATTAAAGTTGCCAACCAAAAATTTGTGCAGGTGGTTGGGAAGGGGGGATGTCCACATCCCAGGTCTTGGGAGAATCAAGGAAGTCCTTTTCATACCTGAAATACCATATAACATCCTAGCTATAATTAAATTAATCAAAGGTACCAAAATCGAGGTGTTATTTAATAATGGCACCATCCAACTTACCAATGATGGCAAGGAGGTAGGGGATGTTATAGTGACCAGTGGTTTAGCTTATTTTATACCCACCATGAATACCACCGCACAAGTTATAGCCAATTTTTCAAATGATGGTGTTAAGAATGGGAAGGAAGAAGGAGAAGAGGATGATAATGCTGACAGTGATACTAGTGATGAGGAAATAGAAGGGGAAAGTGATAATGATGTTAACGATGTAAGTGTTGAAAATGTTGTAACCAAAACGAATGACTCAAAATGTATTTCAACTGGTAAACCTTTACATAATAATTGTGCACATATCTTGCATAGGAAGCTAGCACATATTGGTTTTCCTGTTGTTAAAAAATGTTGCATTGTTCTGAGGGACTCAAAGTGAACAATTGTGAAAATTATTTAGAATGTTCCATTTGTAAGAGTTCAAAGTCAAAAGAAAAACCCGACCAAAGAAATCAGAAAGGAGCACCACACACATTTTTCAGCTGATACACATGGATCTAGTAGGCCCCTTGAAGCCTTCTATTGGCCACAAAAATATTTCCTCACAATTGTTGACAACCATAGTAGATATGGTTTTGTATACACACTCAAACACAAGGGGGAAACATTCACCAAATTTAAAGAATTCTATAAGAGGATAGAAATCTAACATAACATTAAGATCAAACAGATCATGACAGACATGGTTCTGAATTTCTTTCCAAAGAATTCAGTGACTGGATTAATAAACATGGTTTAATACATTTTACAACTTCACCATTTTCTGCCTTTCAAAATGGTGTGGTGGAACGCAGGAATGGAGTATTACAAACTATGGTTAGATGCATATTAGAAGATGCCGGATTAAACTTTTCATATTGGGGAGAAGCCGTCTTATATTCAAACTATACTCTTAATAGAATATGGTCAAGTGTGATACAGAAAACCCCATACTGAAATAATGTATGATCAGAAACCCAAATTAGCACATCTTCATGTTTTTGGAGTAACTGCCGATGTGCACATACCCAAGCAACTCAGACGAAAGGGAGATAAAGTATCAAAAAACTCAAATTTGTTGGTTATGAACCCAAAACCAAAGCTTACAGATTCATGGATAGTAATCACAAGATAATCATATCGAGATCAGCAAATTTTCATGAAAACACAAACTGGAGTAAGATACATTCAAATGAAATCATAATTGGCAAAAACACATTCAAAACTGATCAGGAACAAACACAACTTCACACTCACACTACAAAAACAAAACCCAACAGAAATAGCATTAAGGTTAAGGCGTGGAAAGAAGGTCACCACATACTCAAAACCAAAGGTACAGATGAGTACAGCTCAGATGACTCATCAGAAAAAATATTCCAACCGAAAACATACCCAGGAGATCACTAAGGACTAATAAGGGCAAAATTCCCAATACCTTAGGGGACTATGTGATGTCTATTGATACCACCATCGTCACACCCAAAAATTATAATGACATACTCGCTCCCACCAGATGAACAGTTAAAATGGAAAGAGGCCATGGGAGGGAGATGGAAAGTATTAAAAACTAGAAGTATATACCCCTCAAGAGTTCCAGAGAACAAAAAATTATTGGTACCAGGTGGGTATACAAAATAAAACCCTAGAGGATAACAAAAATCTATACAAAGCAAGACTGGTGGCACAAGGTTTCTCACAAAAATTTCCAGACGATTACATAGACACATATTCTCCTACTGTGAGGGCAGAAAGTGTTAAGACAGCCTTGGTCATTGCCTCAATTCTAAATGAACACGTGTATCAATTCGATGTACAAACAGCATACCTACACGCACCACTAGATAAGGAATTATACGTCAGAGCACCACCAGGAATTGACTGTAATGAAGGGAAAACCTGGCTGCTCCATAAAAGTCTCTATGGTCTGCACAATCGGGTAAGAGATGGTACGATTGTCTTTCCAAAACTTTAAGGCTAATAGGTTTCACCGCCACATCAGCTGACAAATGTGTATTTATTAAAAGGGATCAAGGCATATGTGAAAAAGTACTTGTCTATGTCGATGATATATTGTACATATGTAAAAGTAAACTTAAATGTGACCAATTTGCCAAAAACTTCAAAAACATTTTTCATTGAAATCTTTGGGAAAAATCGATAAATATTTAGGGTTCAGATTACCAAATCACAAAATGGTTTCATACTGTCGCAAAAGGAAAAGATATTAGAATTACTGGAAAAATGCAATATGTCTGATGCCAAACCATCAGATACCCCCATGCAGACTGACTTCCTAAAGAACATGTTTAATAATGATGAGATATTTAAGGACAATACAGTTTATCGATCTACAATTGGTTCGCTACTTTATATAGCCAATTGGACTAGACCTGACATAGCATTATCTGTCAACTTACTCTCAAGACATGTAAATAACCCAAAAATGTACCACTGGAATGCAATCAAAAGATTATTAAGATATCTGAAACATACCGCTGATGCGGTTTTGTCACTTAATCCAAATATGTCAAGCACCCCTAGACTTTCATGTTATGCAGATGCCGATTGGGCCGGAGATGTCAAAACATGAAAAAGTACTTCAGGGTATGTTATTTTTCTGAATGATAATACATTGGTATACCGGAAAACAAAAACTTGTATCAACTTCAACTACAGAAGCCAAATTTGTTTGTTTATCAAAGGCCGCAAATAACTTAATTTGGTTTGACGATTTAGTGATGGATATTTGTAAAGAACCTTCATACCCATAATCATTCAGGAGGATAACAAAGCAGCAATAGATATATCTAAAGCCGATGCTGTAGGCCACAGGTCAAGACACATCGACATTAAGTACAAACATGTGAGACAGTTGTCAGAAATTGGATTCATAAAAGCTGTACATTGTGAGACTAAGGAACAAACTGCAGATATTTTGACCAAGCCCCTTCCCTCAAAACAACATTCATATCTGACAAAGAAGCTGTGTATAAATATATAAATGATGTATGATAATATCTATGTTAATGTTCCTCCAATGATAAACCAGTTTGACCTTAGAAGGGGAATTGTTAAGGTAAAATGCCAAACTGCTTTATTCATATAAGAAAAATGTTCATTGTTGTTCCTAATATTAAGCATACAAGTTCCATGATGCATCACTGCATATTCCCCTCCCACTAAGTATAAAAAGGTACTGATTTCTGGTTTTTATTTCTCTCTCCTCCCTCTCCTGAAAGAATGATGTACCTAAGAGAAAACATAGACATGATGTAAGTTTATATTTCTACAATAAAAGGATTATTCTGATCATAAATATTTTTGAAGATTAATTTTGGCTAGATCCATTAAAAGTTATCAACAAGAACGGAGCTGGAAAGCAGGTTAGTGGGGTGGGGAGGGAATGGGATTTTGCAGTAACCTTCCCCTGCCATGCCCACCATGCCATGCCCACCATGCCACATCCACAGAACCAGTAGAAAAAAAATTGAATCCCACCACTGTTCCCAGCTCTGAATTAGATGGCTGAAATATTGTAAAGGTTTGGGGAAAGTAGCAGAAATCTTCTGTGCCTGGAACTGCATACAGTTGCGATACTCAAAACAGAATTATTTAATCTGAGATGTGCTTTGGGTTTAGTTGTTGTGTCTCTGAGCTTTAGTAGGGAACCAAAAAAATCTTGCAAAAGTTGGCCCGCCAAGACTATACTGCATTGTGGACAAGAAACTTTTGAGCAAGGCAATAGGTGACTTTTACAAATCCTAATAGAAATAGGCTTCACAACTGCATTCCCCCCCCAAAGAAAACATTTCACAACATGACATGAAATTTACTGCCTGTTTAAGATTTTACATTATTTGTCTATTTTGCCTTTCAGCCTAAATTGCAGATCAAACAAGGTGGCCCCATTGCACCAGGCCATTTCTGCAGCTGCGTAATAAATAATTAAAGTTTGTTTTCTCACACTTTCCCCTCAAGCTGCTTATTGCAACCAACCAGTGAGCTGAGAAATTTCAATCAAGGGGAGGGAAAAAGCCATGCTAAAATGAGACCAACCAACCACCACAACAAATATCTTGATTACATTTGGGGAAAAAATGATAATTCTGTAACATACATAAATGCCAAGCCTCAATCTAAAAGAGAAACATTATACATTGGGGTAAAAATAACAGAAACTAAAATTCACATTAACTTTCCATCCCCAAATCAAAGTAAACTAAAAGGAAAAACTGTCAACATGTTTTCCATTAAGAACTACTTCTATTTAACCCCCTCTTTGAAATCCAGTCCTCTTTCAGCCACAAGCTCCCCCTCCTTAATAAAAAAAATAAGAATTGTAAAATAAGTTCTATGACTTTAATTAAATGCACTTATTAAAAGAATGAAATATTTGGAGAGGCTGCCTTCTCCTTCAGTGCTAAAGGCACATTTTCCAGCATGCTGCAGAGTGTCTGCATCCGCCTCCCCCAGGCCATTTTTAATGCACAAATAAATCCCCACCTGAAGTGCTGACAGATTATTATGCAGTGTGGCAGCCAACTAAAGTAAACACTGGGGCAAAAGTTTTAACCTCTTGCAGTCCCCCTTCCTACCAGTTATTCCTACCTTCGGTTCAGATTTGACAAGTGAAACAGGTTATTTGGCATACCCACCTCTCAGTATTGCAGGTCTGTTGCTAATTTTTGCTTCCCTGCCTCCCCAGATAATACCTTTAAAAAAGCCTGCCAGGAATGTGCATGTGTGAACTTAGGTTTTTATCGGTGAAAATTGCGATCCATTCCTGTTGAAATAAATGTGATTGCTTTCTTGCCCTTACACATCAGGAGACAAGCAATGTAAGCCTTGTGGGCTCCTTGTGGGTTTCTGAACTTGGTGATTTCCTCACAGACATTTCATTACCAAACCATGTGAGATCACCAGTGCACTTTTCATGATCTAACTAGGTAATATCATCAGTGCACTGATGATGTAACCTGGTTGGGTAATGAAACTTCTGCGGGAAAACCACCAAGCTCAGACAGTACCAAGGACTCCTCAGTTCAACCCTGAGCTACAAACACAATCTTGTATTGATAAAGGGAGCCTTCTCTGACTTGGCGCTTTCCCGACGCATTGCAACAGAAATGGGAGTCCTAAAAGTGTTGCTCTCACATATTTGGAGGGAACCAATCTGGCGAAATAGGCTTTATACAACAGCACACAAGATTGCACTTCTTAGTAGGTCTGCAACTGATTTTAACAGGATGCAGTTCAAGCAGATGCTAAAAATGAGAACTTGATCCAAACCAACACATTCTTTAAGGTTACACTGTGGTTTTCTCCAGAAATATTTCAGGGATCCAATTGAAAACTGGGGGAAAAATTAATCATGTTGGCCCAGCAAGTCATGCACACTGTACTGAAAGTAGATTTCTGTTTTCTGGATGCTTGTCAAAGGCTGGGCTGTTGTACTTTATTAGCCCTCTTTTCCACAGAATTGCCAACATTTCCAATGAGTGATCAAAGGATGTTCACAGAATACCTAGGCCATAATGTGGTTTGTTCAATTTTCACTTGGTATGTTAGCTAACTGTGGTTTATGATACCATGTTTAAACGAACCATAACTTGAGTTATGAATCTAATCTGCATAAAAATGATGCTCCCCCTTAGAGACACTCAATTACATTAATTGGGGACAGGGTTTGACAAAGCGAAGAGATATTTTAGCAGTCAATATGAAGACAATAAAACAAAATCATAAAATAAAAAAATACTTTTCTAGCTTAGTTAGCAATCAGCGGATGCAAAGAGTGGCAATTATGTGAGGAAAATATGTGGCATTCCCATCTCTCAGCCCAGCCACACTGCCCTACAGGGAAGCATCCCTATGTGATTCTTAGTCATTGCACAAACGAAAGCCAACAGTTCAAAGTCATGCATCCAAATAGTTGGGATTCCAAAGACCCAGATGACTTCCTTAAGGCAGGCAATAAAAAGGAAATAATTTAAAGAGGATAGAGACAAACAGGTTACTTATGCCCTGTGCTGCTATCTTAACTGAAGAACCTCATCTACAAATGGAAGGCTTTTCCAGGGTCCTGCATTACACATAGAGCCTCCACAGAGAAGTGTTTGTCCCCTCTGGAAATTAAATATAGTAACAGAATATATATAGAACAGAATATATTAAATATATTCTATGTGATACCACTTTCTGCCTTGCCAAAAGATAGGTAGCCTTACAAAAAACATTACATATATGCCAACATGCTGTTGAAAATGTATACATCAGCCAATCCTAGAATTAACAATGAAGATACTGAAGTGGTAAACAAATACTGCCTTTTAGCATCAACCATGAATAGTAAACAACAGTCAAGAAATACATTGCACACTAGCACTTGGTAGAGCAACAAGGAAAGCCTTAGAAAAAATATTCAGATTCTAAGTCTAGAGCTACAAAGATCACAATAGTGAAAGCAATTCTTATCATATCATATTATTATTAACCACATTTTTCAACCTCTCATATCCCTGTGACACTCTATGGAAGCAGAACTTCGGTTTTGAAGATGCAGAATAGGAGTCTTGATGTTTTTGAGCTTTGGTGTTGGAGAAAAGTCCTGAAATTATCATGAATGGCCAAGAAAACAAATAAATGGATCATTGAACAAATCAATCCTGAATTCTTACTCAATGCACAAAAGACCAGGCTCAAATGATTGTATTTGGGACACATTTTATGAAGACCTAGCTCTCCTGGAAGAGACTGCAATGCTGGGAAAACAGGAAAAGAAGAGGAGGAATACTGGCAGTAAGGCAGATAGTTCTATTAAATTATCACTGCATTAGACAGACCCATATCTGAAAGGCTAACCAGAGGCTATTCCAAGATCAGCACCCAGATGGCCCAGAACTGGTTTGGACTCAACTGAATACACATTGTGTGATCAAGAACATGTTCCAATATTAAACTAGCAAATTCCCTCAACAACTAGATTAGGTGGGACTTGAGCTGATCATACAAGGCACTCCTTATATTATTATTCTTCCAGACGAAGAGGATACAAGTCAGAGTTATTTGTGCCAATAACCCTATAACATACAACTAAATTTTTCAGCCCAACAGATTAATGTCTAATGAGAGCAGACAGCAAACAATTTGGGTACTTCAAGGCCCAGATGTCATGTTTCTATTGGACTCTGTAACTCCAAGAATGGAAGTCTAGAGAATTGTTTACAAGAGGAATGGTCAGTTTAAGATAAGGGGTTGCAGTAGTAGTACCGTGTTTCCCCGAAAATAAGACCTACCCTGAAAGTAAGACCTAGCACTATTTTCTAAACCTGCCCTAATATAAGACCTACCCCGAAAATAAGACCTAGTGTAAATCTCCAGTTCCAGGAAGACTTTTCAGGGAGCAACCGTGCACCCAAACACCCCCCTACACACTCACACCCACTATTTGGCACCATAAATATATAAGACCTACCCCGAAAATAAGACCTAGTGTGTTTTTGGGAGCCAAAAAAAATATAAGACAGTGTCTTATTTTCGGGAAAACACGGTAGTAGTAGTAATTATTATAATTATAATTATTATAATAATGGCACTGACAAAATCACCATTGGTCAATTGCAGAAGGCTACCTTACTGGGATCTGCTCACATAATTCGCCGATACATCATGCAGTCGTAAACGCTTGGGAAGTGTTCGACTAGTGATTTGTGATAGGAAACCCAGCATAGTCATCTCATTTGCTGTGTACACTGTCGTTTTTTTGTATATAATATAATAAATAATAATAATAAACTTTTATTCATTAAACATGAAACTCAGTCAACTGAACATTTAAAAATGTATCACAAATATCATTGACTGGCTCTCATGGTTGATACAGATTGCTGCCACATCCTAGGTATCAAACACTATTATTATCATTGTTATTGTTGTTATTATTATTGTTGTTGTTCTGTGCTCCAGATTATAACATGACAGAAACATCTCTCACCTCCAAAAATTAAGGCCTAGACTGTGTTTTCACATTTTGACAAGATGCCATATGTTTCAATAATCCTTGCAGGAGATTGTTTTTAGAGCAAGATTCCTTCCTTTTAAAAAGTGGTAATTATAAAGTTATTTTCCTCCAGCTCCTGGTAAAAAAAAAGTTGGCTGGAGAAGTTGTACTGGGAGCTAGATTGTTCTTCAGGTTTCATAATAATGGGAAGCTACTTTCTGTCGCCAAAGAAGCTAGTTTTCCAACCAGGTGGCATCTTACCTGACAAGCAAAGCAAAACTTTTTATTCTTATATATGCAGTGTAGGGCTGCAGAAGTAAAATAAAAAAGTTACCAATGAAATATATTATTTGAATTTGCTGCAATTTTAGACCCAAATCAGGCCTAACTATGCAAAACATTCCAATGTTCAAGATGCTTTATTAGATGGAAGTAAGTTTGATCCTAAATTTGGAAGAAGAAAAATCTAAGATAGAGAAACCCAGCTCAGAGTTGGATCAATGTATTTATTCATTATGGGAAAATATGCCTCTGCAGAAATGGCCATTTCTAATTGGGAAAATTATTCCAATAGTTATTTCCAGTTATGGATGCAAGAACTATCTTACAAACCTGTAAATATTTATGTACAGGCAGAACAGCAGATTGCTCTGAAAAATCCTGGTGTCCCTCTCTTTTTCACTCAGACAAAACAGCTGACGGGTCAGTCAGTCACATAACAGTGTTACAGAAAGTCACATTGACAGACAAAAGAGGGAAACATGCCAGATGCTTCCATTCCTTAGCCTCCTTATAAAGTATTAACCAGAATCCTAAACTTCTCGGGAGATATATCAGAAACAAAATTCTGCTTTCTTTCCCCAGCAATATACTCTTGCAGTGACTTGACAGAAGCCATGGGTAATGCAAATTACCCTGGCTGCTCTAATGAGATTACTTTATTTATGTATGAGATGTTATATGGAATGTGAGTGGTGCTTTCTAAAATGCTTTTTAAGCACTTTGCCCATCTTTTGATTCAAAAGAAGTCTTAGATCAGTTCACATAAGAGCAATACAATATAAAATACTGTGGTACCTTGGTACTCATTGTTAATTGGTTCCGGGATGTGCGATAAGTACCAAAAACAGTGAGTACTAAACAAATTTTTCCCATAAGGAATAATGTAATGAATCACAGGCCAACACCAACAAGTTCTAGCTTGTGCACTGAGTACCAAACAAATGAGGAGTACCAGAACAAATTTTTTGCATCAATATGAGTTGAGTACCAAGTTACCACTGTAAGTCACAAGAGAGAAAACCAAAGAGTGGGGAGGGAGAAAGTACAAGCCACTAAGAATATGCACTGGTTCATAATGTTAAAAAAATTGTGATGACCAGGTGGAATTAGGGTGAGTGGGAAATCAGGAAAAGAAGGATCCAAATGAAGGTGATGTTTCAACAAAGTTGGTGGGATGAATGTGTTCCCAAGATCCCCACTGCAGCTGCCAAATAGGAAAACTGCCATCAAATTGAGGAGTTGGGAAAGCCAAATTTAACTTTCTTTTTTCTCTTTCTTTCTCTTTCTTTTTCTTTCTTTTTCTTTTCTTTCTATCTCTCTTTCTTTCTCTCTCTCTCTTTTTCTCTTTCTTTCTTTCTTTCTTTCTTTCTTTTTTGGCATTGTTTCTATCAGCACTAAACAATCCCATTGACTGAAACATCTTATCCACATAGTTCTTCTTGCCATGATTATCTGAGCACAATCCTTAATTTCCAGTTTGGATTCGTTGCTGAATGATATAAAGTGTGGCTTCCAATCTTCTTTACAGCACTTTTAGTACAATTGTAAATTTACTGTAGCCTTTTCTCTAAAGTTGCATTGTAACTCTCTTCTTTCTAGAATCTATCCTATCTAATTATCAGAAACATAGATCACAATTTATTTATTTTTTTGTTTAATGCAAACATTCCATAAGAAATTTCCAGTCAGCAATAAACATAGATATTGTCTTTTTCTCTAACCAGACAGATTCATTTGACCATCTCAGCAAGTTGTATCATGTTCTCCAACCATTCCTGCATTGTACAGCTTGCCAAATCTCTCCATCTTTGTGTGTATAATAATCTCAGTGTGGTTGTCATGCATAAAAACAAAGTTCCATGACTTTGTGGGGAAATAACACAAACAACCTCCACCTACTAGTTAAATATGAGGGCTGAATCCAGAAGAATCCCAAGCCACACTCCAATTACTTCAGGGAGAGCAAGATCCCACCCAGAGTAACTACAGGGACCCATGTTGCTGGCTGTTTACTCTTAAATAGCAACTCAAACTTGGATGGATTTCATCTGAACTAATCCTGCCCCATCCAAACATGTGTGGAGTACAGCACACATACCCTTCTGAGTGTGTGACTGGTATCACATAAGGAGTGGCAGCTGCTTACATTTTGAGAAAATGAAATGAATTTGTTAATTTGCAAATATAGGTTCCTTTTTATTAACATGGAAACCACAGGATATTTAATTTCTCTCTCTCTCCCTCTCTCTCTCTCTCCCTCCCTCTCTCTCAAATAAAAACGCTTACTGCTGCCTCAATCAAAGTAGAAAGTATAATGAGATACTCCAGTGACTATTTCATTTTTCTCAGGCTAACTTCTACACAAGAAAATCCTTGATTGTAGTCAGGAAGAACCAACTTTCAGAAAAGAATTAGCAAGGATGCTAGATTAGAACATATCCCTGTTGATCTTTTGTGTATTAACAAAAGACCTGATCTGGGATATTAGGAGGATATATTTATGCTTTCTCCTCCTTTCCCTTTCTGGAGAATATTGCACTTTTGACTGATATGGATCTGTCCCACTTGAAGTCTTTTTTCTGCTTCTCAGCCTTAAAGTGGATCTAACTCTTACATTCCCATGCAAAATTGTTACCCAGACATTCTGTTTGCTCTCCCACCACAACAAAATCTTCCAATCATAAGAAACTATAGGCACCAAAACCCCACCTTAAAGATTTATTCCAAGTAATGAACCACCACAGAACAATCAAATCTACATCTCTAGATTTACAGCTCTAACATTACCAGCACTCTTATGCATGCTTTTTGTTCATTAACAACAGCAAAAATAAATGCATTGAATTTATATTCTGCCTGACACCCAGTGACTCTGGGAGGTTTTATAATTTGTTTAAAACATTAAAAACAACAAAAGACAAAAATGAAGAGTACAGATGACAAGAATGACAGAACCAAACCAGAACAAAGGAAAACAACCCAAACAATCTAAACTGGGTTTCAGTCCCCTTTCTTAATGCTTGGTTCTTCAAGGCCCTTTGAAACTGTGTGGTGAGAGCCTTTTAAATCTCGGTTTGGGGACTCATTTTTGAGGGCAGGCACTACTAGAGAGAAGGCACACTTCCAGGGCCTCAAGAGATGACATTGTTTAATCAAAGGACCCAGATTGGATCAATCAGGTTGATACTGTGGGAGAAAGTAGTCCCATAAGTAACATGGCCCTATGCCAGTAATGGCAACCCTATGACCCGCATGTCAAAGGTGACATGCCACAATGTTTTGGGTGACACACCACTGTTCACCCAATGACTATTCTTGGAAACACGCCCCATTCTTGTGCAATTTTTGGAAGCTATGGAGGCCTCATGAGAATGGAATGTGTTGTTGCATGGTCCCCAGATCCTCTAAATGCCCTGTTGGTACAGTGGTTAAAGTGCAACATTTCAGGCAAACTCTGCCCACATTCTGGAATTCAATCTTGACAGGGCTCAAGGTTGACTCAGCCTTCCATCTTTCTTGAAGTTGGTAAAATAAGGACCCAGATTGTTGAGGGCATATACAAATAATGCTTACATTGTAAACTGCCTGGAGAGCATTGTAAAGCACTATGGAGTGGTATATAAGCCTAAATGCTATTGCTATCACTAAAAATCCCATAAGAGTGGGGTGTGCTTTTGCACAATTTTCAGAGGATGCAGAGGCTACAGATGAGCATTCTTCAAAACTGCTTCAAGAATGAAGGCTTTGTGCGACTAGGTAGACTGCAAGAGAGCATTACCTGAAGGTAAATGAGAGACAGACAGACAGACAGACAGACAGCAGAATCAAGTTAGGCATTTTCAAATTTTTGACAGAGTGAACCATCTTGGCCCTATGCCATAGAAGGCTTTATAGGTAACACTGAGCACCTTGAATCGCACCTAGAGGCAAACTGGTTATCAGTGCAGAGCAAAAATGTAGAATACATTGCAGTAGCCGTTAGGTGACCAGGGCAAGTGTGTTTGTCTGAAAGGCCCCCAATTTATGGATAGTACATGTGTTCATAAATCCTTGGGTTTGTGTTTCTAGAAATTCTTAGACAGTGCTGGCAGGGAAGAATTAAAAATAAGATTTTCTATCTCAGCCTACAAGAAGTCCAGATGTTCAAGACATTTAGGTCATTCTTTCAGGTTTTAAGCTAGGAGGTGCTTCCTCAATTCTGTCTAGGTATAAATAGGCAATTGATCTCCCGTGGGGGCATGGGCAATGTGAGATGCTCCAATTCCCATCGTCCCTAGTCAATATGGTAAATTGTGCAGGCTAGAATTGGCTCTCTAACAATATCAATCATTCCTGATTCAGCAGCAGGAGGAAACACAAGGCGGATCAAACCATAATAAAGTCAATTACCTCCCTCTGAAATGAAGCCCAAACCTCAAAAATGGACATGTTTTGAATTCACTTAGAGAAGTGGCTTGGGATCAACTTTCTATTGCTCTTCTCATAAATGAAGAAAGGGAGGACTGCTTTACGTTCCAAGCAACGAACTTTCTTCATCTTCTACAACCCCGAGGGAAGCCAGGGTTTGAAAACATCCTGCCCTTTGGCCCAAAGCAAATCCAAGAACAGGGGTGTCTGACAGCTCTCGAAAGACTAAGCGTTGGAGCCTGATACATTGAAGAATGATTGCTGGCATTTAGTAAATACCAGCAGTCAGCCACCTTCTTGATATTAAATAAGAAAATCCATGTTCAGATTAATAAGCCACAGAGGCATCCCGAGATATAGCAGTCTGGAACGGGCTGCCAAAGACGGGCAAATTTTTGAGAATCAAGAGCGGAGGCAGCTGTTTCCACTCAACAAAGACAAAAACAGGAGAATGTGTAACTCCAGCAGTGCGAGATGAGGTTATATGAAACATGAGGACAGATGACCTGGAATATTACTGGATATTAAAACAAAGAGAAGGGTACCAACTGCCAATAACTGTCAGAAGGCATTTTGGCAGTTGTAGTTTTGGCAAGACAGACATAACTAATTTCACCCTGACTGGCTGAGGTATATTAAGCTGTCAGTCTGGATGATAGGAGTTTAATCACCCACAGTAGATCAAAGGCCTACTCATCCGCTTGCTGGTGGGCTGGACCTCCCTCCCCCCAATCCCACAATAACCCAGGGGGAGAGAGTCCTTGTGGAGAACATGTGGATGAAATAGAGCCATTCCCAAATACTGCCTTCCTTTTCTTGGGTGTTATATTGCATGGTCCTCCAGATGTGAGAAAATATAGCTGTTCCTTTTCTAGAGTTCCTTCAGGGAAGGTGATTCCTATGCATGCGGGAAAACACCATAGCAGCAGACAGCATGTATGTTGGCTCTAGTATGTTTCTTCTGGTGAGATGGCTATTTCGCTGCACTTCGTGAGCTCATGAGTTTATATCAATCCCTCATCTGAAGTGACCAATTTCACTTCACAGGTTAAGGGCCAACACGTTGCTCTGGAGTAGCACGACACTAGAACCTGCTCAGGAGAGTAGCAGATGCTGGAAAGGAGTTGTTCCAAATCGACACCTTTGAGTTCCTTTAGACTTCAGCTCCCATAATTCTCTGCCACCAAACCTCATTCCCTGCCCCCTCCCCTTAGAGACTTTACTGTTGAGAGCAGCTTCCCTACTGAAGTGAATGAAGAAAATGCAGGCCTTCACAGAGCTACAAGTAAAAAGGGTCTATGGCTTAATGGTTTCAGAGAAGCAGCAGTCTGATGCAGGATCCATTTTGTTTGGATTAACCCCTCTGCATGGGTGGGATAACACTAGGCCACTGCACGGTGGAGGGGTGAACAACCACCCTAGCACTTTGGCTCAAGAGGGCATTTTGTCGCTCACCTCTTTTCCTGCCTTTGTAGCACAGCACTGTCACAAGAGGCTGCAGCCCAAAAGGCCAATGAATGGAGGGAGCAACAATCTCAGGTTATGAGGCACATTCCTTAGGAATCTTTGAAAAGTTTACAGAATCCAGGTAGTCCTTGACCTATGGCCCTAATGGAACCTGTGCATTACAGCTGTTTTGCTTAGCAGCCCTCACCTGCCTCACCTACTAAGGCCTCCCTCACCCCTTGAGACTGTGCTATGCTTCCCACTCCTTGGGATCCACACAAATCGTGGGCCTCCTTCCTTCCTTGATATTCTCATTTGAAGGTATCAAGGGGCAGTCAGTTCAGCAGAGCAGTTCTACCCAGTAATTAACCTCTCTCTCTCTCTCTCTCTCTCTCTCTCTCTCTCACACACACACACACACACACACACACACACCTCTCTCACTGATAAGGAAAGGGATCACAAGGCCTCTGACAATCCTCCTACTTTCCTCAGGAGATACAGGAAAGCCTTGGAAAAGCCTTCTGTCCTTGCTTACTTAAGAGAGAATGAGAAGGAAACTGAGTTCACCTTCTCTCCCACTACACACATTTACACAGGTAGTCCTCGACTTACAACCACAATGGGACTAAAATTTCTGTTGTTAAGTGAGACATTTGTCAAGTGAGTTTTGCCCCCTTTTACGACCTTTCTTGCCCACGGTTGTTAGGTGAATCACCACAGTTGTTAAGTTAGTAACACGGTTGTTAAGTGAATCTGGCTTCCCCATTGACTTGGCTTGTCGGAAAGCCACAAAAGGGGGATCACATGACCTCGGGACAGTGCAATCATCATAACTATGAACCAGTTGTCAAGCATCTGAATTTTGATCACACGATCTTAGGGAAGCTACAAAGAGGTTGTAACTGTGAAAAACGGTCACTTTTTTCAATGCCGTTGCAACTTTGGTCACTAAAGGTGGTAAGTCAAGGACTTCCTGTGCTGGTTTGCTTATCCTGCCTCCCAGTGACATGCCAGTGGGGTATGTGGGGTATTGAAATGCAATGCTGTGAAAAGCTATGTGTGTTTGTACCAGCAAAGATGGAGCTTTACAGGCAGCAGGCAGATTAGTACGTGGAAAGGAGTAAGAAGCACCTGCAGAGGCCAAGGAAGTTTCTCTCGTTCACTTCCTCCCAAGCGTCTGCCAGTTAAACATTCAGAGAAGAGAAGTGGGAGCTGAGTCAAGGAAGCAAGATCAAAAGGGGACACATAGCCCAACCCAAGGAGTTTTACTATCACAAGCAGCTGGAAAACTTGGCTTCACTACAATATGGTCATGCCACAGTACACCTCCAGCCAGATTCCTTCATCCCTATTTACACAGTCTTTGCACACTTCCTGCTCTCATACATGCTGGAGAACAAAGTAATCGATCTCAGGAGTGCCACTACTATAACACTTTCTACTACTGCAAAGTTTTCTCCTGCTGCTGCTTCCTGTACCTCCGAGTACAAGGCCCCCTCATCAAGCACTTACAGTATGTAGCCTTCATTCCAGTCTGAAGCTAACCTGCCCCAAACATTCTTCCCATTACCAAGAACTTCACAATCAAATGGGAAAATTCCACTCTAGCATTTTTGCTCCATCCGCCTAACAGCTTAGCCTGCATTAGCTCGGAATGCCAAAAAAAGAAAGAAAGAAAGAAAGGCAAGGGCATTTTTTTTTTGTTTAATGACTCAGGTGTACAATTCTTACTGTGGGGCTTCACAGTATCTATCTGAGTTCTGAAGTGTTTTCAATTTGTACCCATCTTTTTTTATTAGATTCTCTTTGACCCCTTGAGAGCTGAATGCAATGAAATTTCATTTTAATGTATGCTGATTTGTGCATTCAAAGTGACAATAAAGTTATTTTAATCTAATCTAATACTCTGAGTCCTAGACATATGCATTAGTTGCAAATTCATTCCCATCTAGGGCACTAGTCCCAGGGACCTTGGTTGGATATCTAGCTCCACCCTTTTTTAATCAAACCTTCTCTGGCTATATGCATAAAATAGATAGGGAAGACTTGCTGTTTATTTCTGAAAAAGTGCAACCCAACAAGATACTGTGAAATTTTGATTGACTGAACTCTCATTTATCAGAATTTCAGTGCAATAGACCAATTCTATTTCTGGAAATCCCTCAAAAAATGTTGTATACATCCCTTGGGTCTGTTGTATTAGCTGAGAAATCCTATGATTTGGGATAACTCAAAGCTAGATTTTCAGAATGATTCCAAGTAACAGTTTTCTTTCCTCCTCCTTCTGCACTGCTACAACTGAATCCAATGTCTGAATTTCCACTGTGCAAATATTTAGATATTGCCAAGAATTCTTGATTTTTTAGTGTTTTGTTCTTGAATTACTCACTATTCTTGGATCCTCCTCAAATTGTTAGGAGATTTAAAAATCAGACCTATCTGCCCATTTCTTCATATATTTACTTCTTTATTTAGAGAGCAGGCTTGTTTGGATTTAAAGTAAGCATTTGACTTTGTAAGAATAATAATATCTCAGGTCCTAGGGAAGGACTTGAGAAGTGGTCAAAAATGCTCAATCCGGTCCAAACATCTGGCTGACTGTGCAATCAACCATAACAATAGCAAATTGTTTTGGTAGCACCAATAGAAATAGATGCCTTGGGTGCAGTCCCAAAACAATTGGAGCACCAATTGAACACCATCGGCATTGACAATTTCACTTGCAGTCAATTGCAAAAGGCAGCTTTACTTGGATCAGCTTTCATCCTGCAACACTACGTCTGACACCACCAAACATCCACATCTGTTTATTTCAGATCCTTGGGAAGGATTCAATAGATAGACCAAAATGTCAAATTCAGTCTGAACATCTGGCTGACTATGCGATGAACCATAACAATTTTTTTAAAAAAAATTACTCCTGCACATCATGATAAATCTCCAAACCTGCATTTTCAAGGGTGCAAAAGCCTAACTCCTCTCATTTCCTCTTCTCTCATCTCTGCATTGTTGATGAAGCTTCTGGAAAATCATCTTTTCAACAGGCTCAATGGGTAACATGAATAAGTGGGAGGAGTGTGCTGTCCAGCCAGTTTAGAGTTAATGGGATTTGGGATAGGTAGTTAGGAATTGAGAGCTGTCCCCTTAAGCAGAACAAGGAGAGTCAGAAGAGATTGGAAGTTTAGCAGCCAAAGTTTAGCAGCCCTTTCCCTACGTGCCTAGGAAGACTTGTATTATGGTGCCAAGAGGGGAAGGTAAGCAGGTTGGTTCCCCACCCACCCCAAAAGGAGGTAACCAAGATCGTTCCAGAGATAACACCACTTCCACTCCTATCCTTTGGCCACAAGCCAGGAACCACTGATAATACAAATGTAGAAAACAGATGGTAGAAAAAGACCTAGAGGTCCATCAAGTCTGCCCTTTTAAGTATTATTGTTGTTGATGATGTTGCTGTAGATTTAATCTTCAATTAGATTCACAGTCTGGGACTGGTAAAAACTTAACAGTTCAAGTCCTAACCAAGACCTAAGACCTGTTAAGGTAATATCTGAATATGTATCTGAGTAAGGTGGTGTTGGTTTTGTTTTTGCAAAATCAGAATATTCAGGTCCGATAAGTTCAAATTTTCTATGTATCTAAGCAACCCTTTGAGTATTGTTCCAAGGGCTCTGATTACTATTGGTACAACTATGAATTTCTTCCTTCACAATCCCTCATCTGCAATTTGCAGATTGTGGCATTTCACTATTTTTCTAGTTGCTTCTCTTCAATCTGTGCATCACCTGGTATTGCAGTATCAATGAATCACTTTTTTTCTTTTCCACCATAGTGATGTCAGGCATATTGTGGGCCAGGTGTTTGGCTGTTTGGATCCAAAAATCTCACAAGATCTTGACCTGTTCATTTTCAAGAACTTTGTCAGTTTGGTGTTCCCAGTAATTTTGCTGCATTCAAACCCAAACTTCTGGCAAAGCTTCCAGTGTACGATTTTGGCAACTCGATCATGTTGTTATTGGTTTTTTTTTGTCAGATGATGGACATGTGTTTATCCCAAACATGTTTCAGTTACTGATGATTGACCCACCACCTCCGACGGAAGTTGGTTCCAAGCTTCTACTACTCTTTCTGTGAAGTACTGTAATACTTTCTAACATTACTTTTGAACTTCCCTCCTGCCAGCCTGAGGTTATGCCCCTCCTGTTCTTGATTTTTGCTTAATATTGAAAAAAGAAACTGCCTTCTAGAACCTTATCCTCCCTTTAATATATTTAAAGGTTTCAACTGTGTCCCCCAGCAGTGGGATCCTACCTGTTCCACTACCAGTTCGGTGATTGCGCATGCACCTAAGCGTATCTAACACATGGGTGCAGCTTTCCACACACCAGCTGAGGCCTGCAGCGCTGATCAGCTGAGAGGAATAAAGAAGAGAAAAGCATGGGGCAGGTGGGAGGGCTTTTCTCCTGCACTTTTCTCTCCTTTCTCCTCTCAGCTGATTGTTGGGAGGCTTATTTTACTACCGGTTTGGCCGAACCAGTCTGAACTGGTAGCATACCACTACTGGTGTCCCCCACTTTCCCTCCTGTTTACCAGGCTGTACATATTCAGATCCTCCAATCTCTCCTGATATGATTTGTCCCTCAGACCTTGCACCAGAAGACAGAAATGCTTTGCTAAATGAGAGTACTGAACAATTCACTATTTTCAATGCACTGTTTCATCCTCTCCTAGCTTTTTGAAGCCTGCCACTCTCATTCTAGAGGTCTCTATGTTGCCAGCAATACAAATGTGTGAAGAAAGCGCTCTTCCCACGCAGTGCATCAAATAATAGAGTTATTATCTCTGGAAGCTGAAAACAAAGGCATTTAACGTGAGGGAAGATTTCCATCTTTCAAATTCTTTATTGAAACAGCCGCCGTTTTCAACAGCATCTTTTCACAGGCTTATTTCATGCTATGGGAGCGGAGCAGGGAAAGGGAAGAGAGCTTGCTCAAACATGCACTTGCCCACAAGACCAAACACATCAAGATATTCAGAGCATCAAGAGTTAGTTTGATGCAGTCAAAGCCACCATGAAGAACTGCGGTATCCTGGGACAGGGCTTGATGGTGTCTTGTACTTCATTTCCAAATTTGGGGATACAGTATTATTATTATTATTATTATTTTTATTATTATTATTATTATTATTAACTCAAGGTGGTGAACCCACCTAATAACCATTCTTCCTCCTATTTTTTCCACAAGTACAATGCTGTGAGGTGGGTTGGGATGAGAGAAAGTGACTAGCCCAAAGCCACTCAGCCAACTTTCATGCCTAAGGTGGGACTAGAACTCACAGACTCCTGGTTTCTAGCCTGGTGCCTTAACCACTAGACCAACCTGATTCTCCATGTACCAGAAGTTGCTCAAGAATATGGCGACATGTGCCATTGTTATTTCCTCATTCTGTACCTTCCCTCAAAGAACTTGGATTATTCGGCCCAGAAAAGTTTGGAATTTGGGTGGTATCTTTGGAAACTTTGCATAACAGCTCTAAAAAAGGAAGATGAAAAAAAAATCATCTTGTGGGAGGCAGACTCCTGACCAATAGAATTTCAGGTTGAGGGAGATAACTGCCAGCAAAGATTGAGGATAGTGTTTTTGGCATCAGTTGGTCCATTGTTGAATAAATGCAATGTTTGCTTAAAATTGATTCAATAGCAATTATAATTGTAGATGGTCAGTCACAAAGGGAAACAAAGCAAATTAAGCAAATATAACCTGTCATAAATTACAACAATGAAATGCCTTGTGTCTAGAATGCTCACTGCCACTTTGCTCGGCTGTTAAGCCCAGGATACTCAAAGAGGCTACGAAAACATTTCATGTGGGTACCATTGCCTCCCCCACATTCTCGAAAGGTGAAGGAATTTGAAGAATCAAAGCTTCCACTAAGTGCAATTCCAATGCAAGAGTGAGAGGTCTTCAGCCTGTTGAATGTGGAAGATTTCTCCTTGTCCAAGAAGAGAAGATATCATCAAGATAAAGTTCTATGGGTACATCAGTTTTTTTAGGCTCCGAGGTGTACCTTCTGGAATCAAGGACAGAAGTTTCCTCGGTACAAGGAAGGAAGTTAGGAAATTGAGAGACAGTGAGTTCCAATCCCACCTTAGGCATGAAAGCCAGCTGTGTGACTTTGGGCCAATGACTCTCTCTCAGCTCAACCAGTTTACAGGATTATTGTTGTCAGGAAAAAGAGGAGGAAGGAGTATTATGAATGTTTGCCACCTTGAACTACTTATAAAATAATAAAGGCAGGATAAAATGTAATAAAGAAATAATAACATTTATATACAATCCTAGAGCAAAGACAGGTCCTTGATAGCTCCATCTTTCCCTAGTTCTTTTGCATGTGCCATTTGTCTGTAAATCTCAGATTTGCCACATAATGAATTCTCTGCAGAAAAAGTTGGTGACAATTTCTCCAAAGTTAAAGGGTTTTCAGCATTATGCTCTAGTGTGTTTTAATCATGCAAAACTAATTCTGCCTCAGAACTATAGAAACTAGCACACTTTAATATCTACACATAAAAGCCAAATGCATTGAGTAATTTAGTAATTTTTATTTCTGCCCATGGCCATCTCTTCATATACATAAATATTTTTCTTACTGCAAAACAATCAATATTTAGCACTTTTGAAGGTTAACATGCAGGTGCAATTCACCCTCACCAATAATTTTAAGATCTTCCTTGATATGAATAAAAATGAGTTCTAATCAACTATCTCTCCTTGATCACTTTCAAATAAGCAAAATTCTCTTCCCTCCTGGCCAAAATCTCAGATTACCCCAACACCAGTGGCAGCATTCAAATATTTTTACTACCGGTTCTGTGGGCGTGGCTTGGTGGGCCTGGCTTGGTGGGCAGGGGAAAGTTACTGCAAAATCCCCATTCCCTCCCCACCCCACTAACCTGCTTTCCAGCTCTGTTCTCCTGTGCAGGGCAACCAAAGGAGACCCAGCCGATCAGCTGGGACTTGGGAGGCAGAGAATAGACAGGGGCAGGGCCAGTCAGAGTGGTATTTGCCGGTTCTCCGAACTACTCAAAATTTCCTCTACCGGTTCTCCAGAACTGGTCAGAACCTGCTGAATGCCATCTCTGCCCACCACCACATATACATGTATCGCCATGGGTTCATGTTATAGCCAAAGTTGTGAGGACCTACGAGAAATATCAAATATGAGATCACATCCAGATCCATATTTTCTGAAATCTGTTATATTTGTTGAAAGTTCCTATGTGTGAACACTTAAATAAAGTCTGCTGACAATTCCTGCTTTCATCCAACTCCTGGAGAATGGGACACAGGACAGTTCTTGGTCACATGCTAAGCCTCAAGGAGGTTTGACAGCAACAAACTACATCAGCTGATGTAGATGGAGCTGATGGTAAAGTTCTGCTTGAGACATCTTCTGCTATAGCAAAGATTAGATTTGAGCTGTGAGTCCAAGACCAGAGAACTTAGAGGAGTCACCAATGTGACACATGTCTTTTTCTTAAAAGAATCAGTAGAGTTCCTGTTTTATCTCTTGTTCTTTCCTTCCCAAGGAAAGCCTTGGAAAAAATGAAGAAAACAGAGAAAGAAAAGATGCTCCTCAGTGTCTGAATGTGGGCGTGCATGTGTGTCTATTCAAGGCAGAACGAAGAGCATCAAAATGAGGTACCAAACTGGGAGAGAAAGTGAGGATGGAAAGCGAAGGCGGCAGCAGCAGCATTGCTGCTGTGTGTCCCTGGCTCAAAATTCTTTCTTGCTACTTGCCCTTTTAGAAATGGTGTGATGCAGTTTTGGGGTTTTGAATATCCTATGTGGACCCCTTCCCAAAAGGGGTGGGCTTCTCAAATTGATTTGATTTGATTTGATTTATTTGGATTTATATGCCGCCCCATCTCCGGGGAGACTCGGGGCGGCTCACACAAGAATATAACATACATACACTAGTTAAAAAATATTAATCCAATCCAAATAACCAATAAAATTACATGCTAAAATGCCCGATTAAAAGCCCCAATCTCCCTCAATCCAGGCCGGCCTGTAAAAACAACCAGGTCTTTAGATCGCGGCGGAAGGAACGCAGGTTGGGGGTCAACCGCAACCCCAGGGGCAGCTGGTTCCACGGGGTGGGTGCTCCCACAGATAAGGCCCTCCCTCGGGGGACCGCCAACCGACATTGTCTGGTCGACGGCACCCCAAGGAGGCCCTTTGTATAGAAGTTTGAAACTATGATTGTGACTGAAGCCTTTTTGCCTTCGGTTAATAACTTACCGCCATTCTGAGCTTTATCATCAGAACGTTTCATTTACTCCATCATCCATTTCTACAAATCAGGAAGTGCTTATCAAGACTAATGGGGACAACAGCCAGCACCTGCCATATCTGCAAACAAGGTAGGTAGAGGAAAATATCTAGGGTTCTATCTGTAACTACAAACTATAAACTATAGCCCTTTTAGCCTTTCCTAGTCCAAACAATAAAAAGAAGCTGAGAATTCCTACCCACCCTCACTCCCTGCCTTGATTTCCCCAGGTTAATGGGAAACATTTGAGTAGAGGCAGCAACCGCATTTAGCTGAATGCAATTAACAATCCTTTATGCAACGGGAAATGATGTGTGTTACAGCAGACAAGTAGATTAGCTCACTGGGCATAAATAATAGAAAAATAAAATCAATCTCCTGGGGGTGTAATTAAGGATTCCTCTTAAGGGTGTGGCTATGGAGACTGTCATTGCTGAACTCCCAGTTCCAGATTTACCATTGCAACCTCGTGCTTTCCATAGGAAAAATGCATCTTCAGAAAGATGCTCTTATCCTCCATTCCGCAGCTGCCAGATCCATAAGGAAGGAAAATTGAGGGGAGACCCTTCAGGCCCATAATGTTTCCTTAATCATTATTTATCTGGCACCGACACTACATACAGATAAGTCCTCCAGTTATGACCACAATTGAGCCCAAAATTCTGTTGCTAAGCGAGACATTTGTCAAGTGAGTTTTGCCCCATTTTACAATCTTTCTTGCCATGTTTGTTAAGTGAACCACTATAGTTGTTATGTTAGTAACACAGTTGTTGGCTTCCCCATTGACATTGCTTGTGAGAAGGCCACAAAAGGTGATTACTTGACCTCGGAATGATGCAACCGTCATAAATATGAGTCAATTGCCAAGCATCTGAATTTTGATCACTTGACCATGGGAATGTTGCAACGGTTGTTGAAAAACAGTCATAAGTCACTTTTTTCAGTGCCGTTGTAACTTTGAATGGTCACTAAATGAACTATTGTAAATTGAGGACTACCCGTATTTCAATGCAAGTGTGAGTAATGTTAGTAAATTTGGTTGCAGCTTCTTCAACTTGTTCTGGCTTCCAGTAGGTGGGAGTAGCTACGTAGCCCCTGTGCAAATGAACGACTGAGAAGGGAGGAAAGTTCCTTCCAAGTAACACATCCCCACTCCTCATGTTCCCTGCCTTTCGCCTAATTTGCCTCTCTTGGGCTTTATGAGTTCTGCACAGTTGAATTTGGAAAGACCAGTTTTACTGGAGAGCAGAGGCGGGAAGGAGCCTTGGTTTTTTAACTTCACAATAAATTCACCCTCCATCTCTGTTTTTAGCAGCATTTGCTGGGTTTTATGTTCCTCCTTCCTCAAGCTACTCAACTGAAGGCAGGATTTATAGCTTGTCAGATTTAATCATTTTGAAGCAGGAAAAGAGTCTTTTTTTAAAAACCCTTTGGGATCAGAGAGGCTTGCCAGGAAATCATCAATAAGAAAAGAAACTTGGCTGTCTGTACAGCAAGACTATGAGGAAGCTACAGCCTAAATGCCCACGTACCCACAGAAGGGAGGCCTTTAACAAGGTCAGGAGAGTTTTTTTTTAATGTACAAACTCAGTACGCATAGATTGTTTGTCCTTTATTAGTCAGGCTCATCACTCTGTATAAAGCAAGAGAGTGCCTTAAAGCAGGGGTCTCCAACTTTGGCAACTTTAGGCCTGGGGAATTCTGGGAATTGAAGTCCACCAGGCTTAAAGTTGACAAGGTTCGAGACCCCTGCCTTAAAGGACACAAAAACACTTTCCTGCTGCTTCACCAGGTGCATGATATAAAAATATAAAAATCACCCAGACAGACACACCGAGGTATAAAGGCTGTAAACTATGCAGAATACAGCTAGGCAGAATAGAGAAGCATATCATTATAATAATAAATTTCTATTGACACACCAATAGAACTGGAGAACAAATACAAAACATGATTCCAAATAAAAGCTAACATAATAACAGGGGCCAAAACAGAGAGGGAGAAGGAATAGGAAACAAAACTGTCTCTTATAACTTCAGTATGTTCTGGCAAGACAAAAGACAGGCAGACAAACTAGAGTACCAGCAAACGAAATCCGGTTCCTAAAGCAGGGATTCTTATATTTTGTGGGGCCAGGAGCTCCTAAATCAAGACATGATTTTGTGTCTCACACACACACACACACACACACACACTCCTGACTAAAATTATCAGCCCAGGCTCTCACTCTGCCCGGACAAGCCCCTGTTAGCTTGTTGGGACAGAGCAGACAACCATGAAGGTAGCAAGCCAGCTGTATATGGGCAAGCCAGCTTCACACACACCTAATACTTGGTGACTGTCAGAACTTACTTCCAGTGCCTCAGGTTGAGAACTCTGGAACCTCAGGCTACTAGTCTCAGCAAGACACCCACCTACCCCAAAAGAAGCCCAGAAAGAGCCACCATTGGAAAAGGGGGAAATGAAAGGCATTGAGAAGATCTCAGGGACAACTGGAGCTCGTGCAAGACTCACTTCTATGTACAAAGCTTTTGAAAGAGGGTGCCAGCCCATGGGCCCTTCACACAGCCTGATCTTCTACTAGGAGCTCAAGGAGAGTCACACATATCGAGACAGATTTCATGATTCATAATTTGTCAACCCCTGTCCTGAAGAAGGGACAGAGACTGAAAAGTGGGGGGGAGGATATTGAGGTAAAGTCTTGGAAGTTAGCCAGAGGTGGTATTCAGCAGGTTCTGACCAATTCTGGAGAACCCGTAGCGAAAATTTTGAGTAGTTCGGAGAACCGGCAAATACCACCTCTGACTGGCCCTGCCCCCATGTATTCTCTGCCTCATGAGTCCCAGCTGATTGGCTGGGTCTTCTTTTGTTGCCCTGCACAGGAGAACGGAGCTGCAAAGCAGGTTAGTGGGGAGGGAATGGGGATTTTACAGTATCCTTCCCCTGCCACACCCACAAGCCACACCCACAGAACCGGTAGTAAAAATGTTTGAATCCCACCACTGAAGTTAGCGTAAAGATTGACCAGAAAACAGGAAGGTGCGTTGTATGCCTTATGGGGTTTCAATTCACATTTTGAATATACTCCATGGCTGTAATCTGGGGTCCCCCAAATCTCATTAAGCCAAAACTAGTCCACTACTTTTTCTTTAGGCACTGCTTTTAAGTTTTTAATCCCTTTTTAGGGCCTTGAGAAACTACAGAGGTAATGATACCCACAGGGAGTAGGGGCAAATGTCTTCTCCTTTTTTATAGGGAAGGTCAGATAGATTATATGTTATTGTATTTTAACTGGTTTTTTTTAAGACAAGAAATTACAGTGACAAAAAACCTCTCAAATTTGGCCCTGATCTCCTGAGGAGTTTTGAGGGCTTCAGAAATACCGTAGTATCTGGGGATGGGGGTGGGTAAAACCTGGCCATAGATTGTCCATCTTTGTTCTACTGTCCCTTCACAGCAAGTCCAGGGTCTTCTCCAGGATCACCATTTTCTATGATTAGGAGAACTGTCAATCACTCCTCTCCCCTCTGTCTCCCCCTCCCTCCCTCCCTCCCTCCCTCTCTTCTCCCAGTGCTGGCACTTTCTTTATAAGGGAAAGCAAATTCTTCTTGCTTTTCAACAGCCCCCTTTCCCCAATCCACACACCACTCACATCTCTATGCAAACGCTCAGGTTTAGTTCTGCTCACTAGCAGGAAAAGCTTCTTCCGTAGTGGCCCACTTGAACTTGGCCACACAGCAACCCAATGCACAGCCACAAATTGGTTTTAGCAGCCCTCCCTTTAACCTAGTTAAATTTACACTTTTTAATGGGGTACCTTTCTTGGAAATCCTGCCAAGTGCTTTCCAGACTTCACAAGTTTTCCTTGCCTCCCCTCCCACCCACCAACGCCTACTGGCTGGGATTATATGTTATCACTGGATGATTTCATACAGTAATTTCCAGAACATAATGTAAGAACGGAAACAACAATGTACACACACACACACACATAATCTAAGTCTCAGAAGTGTTGGATGAACCTACTGCTCAAAATAATTTTTTAACAATGTATGTGTGGGATGGGAACTGTTCTTTTTGTTCCATAAATATCTCTTAAACTGAATTACAGACATGAGTTACAAAATAAATTTGGAAAATGAATGTATTAAAATCTATATTCTAAAAATCCCTCCTGCTGCACAAAATAAGTTTTAAATGCTTTTGCTTTAAGATCTCTTCAGATCTACTGCAAAAATTAAAAAGCATTAAGAAGTGTTTAATTTCTGCCTGTTCCATGGCTTGATGGCCCAACTGGTAACTGCAGGAGAAACAAAACTGCCAATTGGTTGGAAGTTGGTAACTGGAATTGCTTAAAGCCAAAAACCCCCAAAAAACAGATAAGCCTAAGACATTAGGTTGGTGACAACTGATATCATAGGCACGTCTGTAGTCTTAGGGATGTAAATGCTATCAGAAGAAAGGAAGAATTTTATACATATACGTTTAGAATCAACCAAAACAGTGAGCGTTATATGCTGCAGCAGCCATGTGGGATTGTAATGAGCCTAATATAATAAAACACGTGGCATATACATTTAATAAATAAATAAATAAAATAAAACATAGAACTTTCTGGTTGCATCCCTCATGTGTCAAATTCTTCCTGCACAAGGAAAGCTATAATAGTAGGATGAAAAAGAATGTGCAAGATGCAGATTCTATGAAAATCAAGGTTTGTATATGCTGTGATATAATGTGGAAGAACATATGAAGATACATATTTCCCTATATACATGCACAGAAATATAGCAAATTGCCTTATACTAAGATATTTAATTCATTTAGCTATTATTGTTGATATTGACCTCAGTTCTCATGAAAGGTTCTTCCTACTACCCATCCTCTCTGAAGATGTCTAAGATTGAAATTGGGACCTTCTGGTTGTAACTTTTGTTTACCATTACTGAACCTAAAAAGTAGGACTATCTTCGACCCATTAGTCCATCTACGCTGAAAAGTGAGCAGAGATTCAACCTCTTTCAAGCAGCTTCAGCACCAACGATTATGCAAGGATAGGTTTTATCCAGTAAGCAAGCTGGGTGTAGCTTGTAATGCTCTATCCACAACATATCTTGCATTACTGATATATGTATTTATAGCGCAACAAGCTTTAACATCTTCTAATGTGCTACAGAAAGCTATCTCTTCAACCACTTAAAATAATTGCCTACCTGCCCATTTGGAACATATATCTCAAAGTTTGTAAATTGAAATTTAGAAGGTGGAAACATTTTATGTGTTTCCTGGTGTCAGTCAGGGACCGAGCCACCCGGAGAGATTGGTTGCAAAAGATGAGTCGGCAACACAGGATGGCCTCTCCAAACTCACTGTTGTTGTTTGCAAAAATTCATTCCTTGTTTTCTCTCCCTATTTAGTATCTTTTAGACAAAGAATAAAACCTTTCAGTTGTTGCCACTGTTAACCCCTCAAAAAAAGCAGTTAAAACTTCTTGTTAATTTCCTTAAGAACATCCCTAATGGGATGTTGTGCTCAAACGGCACATACCCAAAGTTTCGTGCAAAGTTTTGTGAAAGTTTTCAGATCTTTAGTGATTTCTACAGATACGGGAGCGGTTCAGAGCAGGGGCAAATCACTCTCTTTCATTCCATACCCAAGAAAACCATAAGAAACCCTCAAGTTCATGATGCTGTTTTGGGGCCACCCTGTTCACTACATCACAGAGAAAGCAATATTCGCATCCCCCCAAGCTGGCGTTTCTAATTGCAGCCCCCAGAATTTCCAGTCAATGTAGTAGCCTTGCTAGCTGAGAATAATATGGCTTTTGTAAGACCCACACTTGGAATACTGCATCCAGTTTTGTTACCCATACTATAAAAAAGATGTTGAGACTCTAGAAAGGGTATGGAAAATAACAGCCAAGATGATTAGGGGACTAGAGACTGAAATGAATACAATGAAGAGTTGCAGGAACTGGGTATGTCTAGTCTAATGAAGAGAAGGACATGGGAAACCTAGAAAGAAGGAGAAATTTCCTGACAGTGAGAACAATTAATTAGTGGAACAGATTGCCTCCAAGGAGTTGTGGGTGCTCCTTCACTCAAGGCTTTTAAGAATTGATTGGACAGCCATTTCTCTAGAATGGTTTAGATTCTCCTGCTGGAGCTTGGGGGTGAACTAGAAACCTCAAAGATCCCTTACAACTCTGTTATTCTGTTATTCTATGTCTGGGAATTCTAATCTTGGAGCATACTTAGCTAAGAAAAAAATAATATTAAGAATGAAAACAGCCTAATTCCTTCTTGGGAGAAGCATTGACTTTCAGGAGGAAACAAAATCCAGCACATTTTCTGGGTATCCAGCCAAGCTTTTGAATATTGGGGCTGAGTTTTAGAGAAGGTGGGTTTCAAAAGCACGAAATAAAAAGAATGCCAAATGGTAGGAAGTGCCCATTTTCACTCCTGAAAAGTTATTACATCCCACAATTATACCAACTTGCCAAATAGGTTCAACACCTTGATGATCTTTTGCCTGGCCCTCTATGAATATTTCTTACATAAATGATCTTTAGCCTGTCGGAATGAGAAAGTTTAGCTTCCAGAGATTAGTTCCCACTATCTCTGAGGCTGAGGGGAACTATATATATAATTCAGGAAAACCTGAACGTTAAGAGGTTCCTCTAAATCTCCAGATTAAGACTTTTGTGAAAGAAGAACCACCAGACACTTCAGAATCGGTGGCAGTGCACTTTGGTTTGTCCTAATTCCCAAACTGGAGGCAAAATCTATCATACTCCAAGGCAGTAATTCTCTACTAAAGGAAGACAAAGGTCTGTGATCAAGATTTTTGCTGATCAACTAGTTACTGGAAAACTCAACTACAAGAGATACTCGCACAAAGAGTTAAGATTCAAGTTGAATGGCAAGCAAACAGAGATAAAGGGGGAAGCTGGAGGAGAGCCTCCGCATGAGCTGTGAGAATTACAGCTTGTTCCCAAAACTGGGTTGTCAGAGTCCTGGCTGCTTGCAAAATTCTAATCAGAGCCTGAAAGCTCAAACAATCAGAAGGGAAAACCTCTTGGCAGAGATTTCCCCTAGAGAAGCAGAGCTGGTTTTGTTTACAACTTGAGAGGAAGTGGTAACTGCTCCTGTTTGTTCTTCTAGAAAAAGGGTGGGGGAGAGCTTTTAAGAGAAGAAAGAAAGAAAGAAGGAAGGAAGGAAGGAAGGAAGGAAGGAAGGAAGGAAAGAAAGAAAGAAAGAAAGAAAGAAAGAAAGAAAGAAAGAAAGAAAGAAAGAAAGAAAGAGGGGGGGAGGGAGATAAGAAAGAAACAAAGAAACAAAGAAAGAAAGAAGAAAGAAAAAGAAAAAGGAGAGAAGGAGAGAGGGAGGGAGGAGGAGGGAAGGAAGGAGGAAGGAAGGAAGGAAGGAAAGAAAGAAAGAAAGAAAGAAAGAGGGAGGGAGAAAGAAAGAAGAAGAAAGAAGAAAGAAAGAGAGAAGGAGGGAAAAGGAAGGAAGGAGGGAAGGAAGGAAGGAAGGAAGGAAGGAAGGAAGGAAGGAAGGAAAAGTAAGTTTTATTAGAGATTTACTGCCTTGGAGTATGATAGATTTTGCTTCCTTTTTGTTTGCAAACTTTTTGATGGAGGGTGGGTGGGGAGAGCAGATTGAGCTCGCCTCCCCCCAACTGCACCCCTCATGGCTGAAAAGAAATAATAGGGACAGTCCTCATTCTACTGTCAATCCCACCCTAGACTGATGCGCTACATAACTAGGTCAGAAGAATAAAAAATGGGAACAATTCTAAGGCAGCTCAGGGGTGAATAATACATTTCTTTTGACTCTCCCTTAGAAAGTGGAAATGTGTTGTTCCCAAACGAGAGCAAACCATTTACTAGCCAATTGGGAACAGTGAATACATTGAAAGGCTCTCTACAGCTCTGGCCCATGTTTGAAAACTAAGTTCTCCCCCTTTCACCTCTCACTTTTTACTAGACTCCTTTTCTTTTCATTTTTTTTCTTTCTTTTCTTTTCTTTTTGTCTTTTTCTATTATGCATTCAACAATTGCAGAGCCCTGTCCTGTGGGAAACATCCCCAATCGAAGAGATTGGAGGAAGACAAGATGATCTCCCAAAACCTATGGTGGTTGGATTTACTCTCTTCCCATCCTAAGAAAATTGGGCAGGATCCTACTACTGGGAGTGGCAGGGGGAGGAGGTTGTTTTGTTGCTACATGGTAATTGCAGTTTTATTGGCAATTTATTTCTATTGCCTGAAAGGCTGATTCCTGAGGATGCATAGCCTAAAAAGCAGAATACAATTAATTGCAATTATTATGTTTTTATCTTCCAGAGAGATAGAAAGTGGTAGAGACAGAAATAGAAAGGGAGGAAGGGAGGGAGGGAGAGAGAGAGAGAGAGAGAGAGAGAGAAAGAAAGAAAGAAAGAAAGAAAGAAAGAAAGAAAGAAAGAGATTAAAATCTCCATGCATTTTCTCCCTCTGAAGTTAAGGGATTTCTCTGTTTGTCTGTTCAGTTCTTATGAGGATCTGGTAGCAAGGCATAGCAGGTCACTAGAAAGTCTATCTACATTTGTCTTGAGTTTCATGAGGGAAAAAAGGAGTGGAATAAAGCAATAAATAAACCAGCTCCCCAAAACCAGCCCCCCCCCAGCTTTTTTTTTAAATGGTTGCACGCCATTCAAACATTCAACCTGTTCCTCCATTTCCCTCCACATTTTAAATATGTCATGGCAGAAGCTGGACTGTTGCAATTCCCTATTTAAAAGCCATGTCCTCAAGACCTCCAAATTTGTCTCTCACATTGTTCAGGAAAGCAGGATGTTTGCAAATGGCCCAAACAGGAAACTTCTCTATATAAATTAATCTATTCAACCAAGCCTCCTTTTCTGACAGTCCTCAAGACAAAAAGGATGAATGACTTTTGCATGATCACACAACAAAGCTGAGCTTCCTGGACATCAGCCAGTTACAGACGGGGTGGTCACTCCAGCAACATTTGAGCAATGGCCAAATGCAAATGGGCAGAAGGCGTTGAGAGAGCTGGGGTTTCATACTGCAATAGGGAAAAGGAAGGGAAGGGAGGGGAGGGGAAGGGGGAGGGTGGAAGGGGAAGGGAAGGAGAAAGGAAAGGGGAAGGGGAAGGGGAAGGAGAGAAAAGGAAAGGAAAAGAGAAGGGGAAAGAAAGGAAAGAATGAAAGGAAAGGAAAGGAAAGAAGGAAAAGAAAGGAAAGGAAAGAAGGAAAGGAAAGGAACGGAGAAGGGAAAAGAAACAGTGGTGGGATTCAGATAATGTAACAACTGGTTCTCTGTCTCAATGATCCAATCAACCAGTTCTGCCAAACTGGCCTCAGAAAGAACTGGAAAGGAAAGAATGGCTGGAATCCCACCACTGGAAAGAAAGGAAGGGAAAGGAAAGGAAAGAAGGAAAGGAAAAGGAAAGGAAAGGAAAAGGGGAAGGAAAGGAAAGGAAAGGAGCGGAAAGGAAAGGAGGAAGGAAAGGAAGGAAAGGAGGAGCGAAAGGAAAGGAGCGAGTTGAAAGAAGGAAAGGAAAGGAAAGGGAATGAGGAAAGGAAAGGAGGCTGGAAGGAGCGAAGCTGAAATGGAAAGGAAGAGAAAGGAAGAGAAAGGAAGGAAAATTAGGAAAGGGAAAGGAAAGAGAAGGGAAAGAAAGGAAAGAAAGGAAAGGAGGAAAAGAAAGGAAAGAAGAGAAGGAAATGAAAGAAGAGAAGAGAAGAGAAGAGAAGAGAAGAGAAGGAAAGGAAAGGAAAGGAAAGGAAAGGAAAGGAAAGGAAAGGAAAAGAAAGAAAAGGAAAGGAAAGAAAGGAAAGGAAAGGAAAGGAAAGAAGGAAAGAAGGAAAAGAAAGGAAAGGAAAGAAAGGAAAGGAAAGGAAAAGAAAGGAAAGGAAAGGAAAGGAAAGGAAAGGAAAGGAAAAAGCCACACTGATACATGAAATCTGCAAAGGCAGGAGTGGTTTGTTTACCTTTTATGCCATAGTCTTTTCCAACTTTTAAAACTGCAATTCATATGTTTTTTTAAAGCTAGATTCCAATTAGTGTTTTTACTTCCATACATTCTATAGTATTCCAAAGAGTTCTGATGGATTCTCTTGCTGAGAACGAGGGCAAATGTTTCTGCTACATTCAGGAATTTCCAGACTTAATTTACCAACAGGTTTCTTAACTTTATAAAAAGGCATCTAGAGAGACTGTGATTGAATTTACAGAGAGCACGTCAATTATTGTGGGGGGAGCAGAGTTAGAGAAGAATGAATACAATATAGGAAGCAATAACACTTTCAGCCAAAAGTGGGATTGTAAGAATGGGGAAAGGGGGCTATTTTTCTTGAAAGACAAGGAATCCAGGAAAGGTGAAAGGAATAAATTTCCCTTAGTATGTCCTTCACCAGATCCAAGATTAGAACAAGTGCCTAGCCCTAAGTGACTCATAATCTCTTTTTCACAATGCACTTAATCTGTTGGAATCCTGGGAATAGGCCAGTCTACATCAAGAAGTATTAAGGTTTGAAAGTTCCCAGCTGAGGAGTCATAGAAAGAGAAAGGGTTTGTGGGGGGGGGAGGAGAGAGAGAGAGAGAGAAACTGCAGAAATGTTTCCAATAACAAGACTCTCATAAAGTGTGTTTATTTCGATCCAGAAATGTTCTGCCAATTGTGGCCCAGGAACAATGAATGAGTGCCCCAGATACCAGGGTGCTTGAAGGAATTGAATGCCCAAGCAACAGATTTGCCAAACCTTGTTATTCCATCCATGGAACCATGTTGCCATCTAGTGGCCAGAGATGATTTCCACTGAAATCATATTTCCAAAACCATTTTGAGGGAACAGAATTGCACCAAATGAGCCTTGTGACACTTGGAAAGATTAATGTATTTATTATGGTATATGCATTTGTAGGGGAAAAAGTCCCATTCCATCAGCTGTGTGAAGTATGGACTGATTTGTAAAAGTATTTACATATAGAGAGAATACACACACACACACATTAACAAAAAGTTTAAAAAATGGAATTTTTCCAAATCAGAGATGAACATGTTGGGCTCTTGTAGGTTACTGGAAGTTCTGCATTACCCAGTTCTGTATTTTGGGTATTTTATTTTATGGCAAAATAGGATATGTGGATATATATCCGACTTCAAAGCTGGTTATTGGTTTATTGTGTCTGCATTATTATTACAGCTGTTAGCCATCTAGGCTGCTCTATGCAGAAAGACAGGATATAAACAAAACAAATGTATATACATATAAGAACCAGCAGGATAATTTTTCAGGCTCCAAGGACGCGCCATTGCTGAGCTGAAAGCTGTCGTTCTTACAGAAAGAATTTTAATGAGCGCTCCAACAGGAAATTGATGAGTTAGAAATTCTTAAGGCTCAACTATGGAAAATTATTTTGAGTCATGCTGGAGTGGTTAACATAGCAAATCTATTACCAATTACTGCTGTTATGATCAGGTTGCTCTACTATTATTTATTTGATTTTATACTTTGGGGGAGAGGGTATAAAGACAGCCTCAATTTGTTCGGGGCTGCTTGAACTAGTCCCTGTTGTTTTCTTAGCAACCTTTTCAGAAGTGACTTGCTGTTTTCTTCTGTTGAGGACCAAGAAATTGCCCTGACCAAGTCATTCAGCTGACTTTGTCCCCAAGGCAGGATTAGCACTCAAAGTTTTCCAGTTTCAAGCCTGTCACTTTTAACCACAACACCAGATTGTCTGAAATAAAAGTCCAGTCACTGTCACTGGGTGAAATTTTTAGTTCCTGGGATGGTTTGTATTAGTTCAATGGGTTTTTTTTTTCATAGGGGACTGGAGACTAAAACATACAAAGGACAGTTACAGGAACTGGGCTTGGCTAGTCTAGTGAAGAGAAGGACCAGGGGAGACATGATAGCAGACTTCCAATATTTGAGGGGCTGCCACAGACAGGAAGGGGTCAGGCTATTTTCTAAAGCACCCAAAGGCCGGACAAGGAATAATGGATGGAAACTGAACAAGGAGAGATTCAACCTGGAAATAAGGAGAAACTTTCTGACAGTGAGAACAATCAACCAATGGAACAGCTTGCCTTCAGAAGTTGTAGGAGCGCCATCACTTGAGACTTTCAAGAAGAGATTGGGCTGCCATCTGTCAGAAATAGTGTAGGTTCTCCCGCTTGGGTGGGGGGTTGGACTAGATGACCTATAAGGTCCCTTCCAACTCTGATTATCTGTTATCTGTTAACTAGAAGCAGCAGACAAAATTCTAACTCAAGCAACCCCATATCCCATGTCTCTGTCCAGAGGCTAGAAGGAGAACTTTTTTTTTTAAATCAAGTCCATATATATATAGGGAATTCTCGATCCCAACTGAGCCAACCCAGATTTTCTGTTGCTAAGTGAGAGAGTCCTTAAGTGAATTTTGCCCCCATTTTACCATCTTTCTTGCCAGGATTATTAAGTGGGTCACTGAGGTTGTTAAGTGGGTCACGTGGTCATTAAGTGAATCCAGCTTCCCCATTGACTCTGCTCATCAGAAGATCAGAAAAGGTGATCGCACGACTCCAGGACAGCGCAACTGCCATAAATACAGCCTCTCCTGCCAGAGTTGTTAAGTGAATCACTGCACTTGTTGAATGAGTAACGTGGTTGTTAAGTGAATCTGCCTTCCTCATTGATGTTTGTCAGAAGGTCGCAAAAGGGGATCACCTAACACTGAGACTCTGCAACTGTCACAAATACGAGTCAGTTGCCAAGCATCCGAATTTTGATCATGTCAACACAGGGAAGCTGCAACAGGGTAAGTGTGAAAAACAGCTATAAGTCATTTTTTTCACTGCTGTTATCATTTCAAATGGTTACTAAACGAATGGCTGTAAGTTGAGGACTACCTGTATATTATTATTATTATTATTATTATTATTATTATTATTATTATTAATCAAATTTGCAAACTGTCCTTTCCCTATCAAGCGACTCAGGGAGTCCTGCAGCTTATGGCTTCTATAGGCAGGAGATCATAAATATGTCTTGAAACTAAGTCAAAGTGTTGCTGAAAACTAACAGTTTAAAGTCCCCCCACTGCTATGGACAGCAGAGTAGAAACCTAGTGGGAAGTAATATTTCCCACATTTCTGTTGTGATGACCCAGGGTGTGGCACTCCCAAGAACAGTTTTTAAAGGGAAGAAATTCCATCCAAACCCAAAGTACATATAAATTATAAATAAAAACCAACACAAACCATGCTGCAGGATAAGGAATTGAAGACTTCAAAAGATAACGAAACACATACAGTTGGGAGGATGCCAGAACTCAGATAAGACTTGACAAACCAAAATAATTCACGCTTTGCTTCCAGCAAGGAGCTGTGCGCAAACACCCTTTTTATCCTGTTTTCCCAGCTGCAGCTAATGAAGGGAATCAGGGCCTTTTTCTCCCCCATAACCCACATTGCTCCCTTATCCGTTCCTCCCTGCATGCCCTAGGATGAAGAGAGGTGGGCCTAGGTCTTCCTCTGAATGCTCGGGTCTTCCTCTGAATGCCCATCCCTTCCCCAGTTTCCTCCAGAGCCACACTCCCACTCCCTGTCAACTGTTCCACCTCTCCCTCGGAATCAGATTCCAACAGGGGGCATGACACCTGTAATCCTACACTCTTGCCTAAAATCAGGCATATCCCAGGAGAGGAAGCGGGTACTGAAAGTTTTTCTTCAGCCATCTTAGTTCTTTTCCACATGTTCAGCATAATAACATCAACCCTGCTCATTTTAATGTACTACATATCCTACCTAGGGTTAAAAAGGAAGACTGAAGCCAATCCGCCTGCTAGGGAAGCCCAAGTGATTAGTCATCATCTGGACCAGGGGTCACCAACCTTTTGGACCTCAGGGACCACCAAACTCATAATTTTAAATCTTGCAGACTACTAATATGAATTTTGACTGAAGGTGGCTGCAGGAAAAAAGTCACCCTGTTTTCCTACCAATCAATCATTCTTTATTGGGGATTGCAGGATACTGTCTTCAGCTCCGTTCTCAGGGAGAGAGAGAGAGACAGGCAGGCAGGCAGGCAGGCAGGCAACAGGCAGACAGGCAGGTCGACTTTTGGCTTCATGTAAGGAAAGCAGCAGAAGCAGCAGAAGTCTTTCTTTCTCTTCTCCCAAACTCCGCCAGAAATGAGTTTTTGTGAGACTTTTTTTTTAAATTACATTTATATGCCGCCCTTCTCCGAAGACTCAGGGCGGCTTACAATTTTTGGAGCACAACCCAATGCGCTCAGCAATAGCCTTCATTCCATTGTATATGCCTGCTTATTACTAAGCGCATTTTTTACAAAGTCAGCTTATTGCCCCCAACAATCTGGGGTCCTCAATTTACCTACCCCGAGAGGATGGAAGGCTGAGTCATGCCAGCACAGCCTCTTGGAGCAGGATACCTTGCATGGTCCCAAAGACTCATTTCTGGCGGAGTTTGGGGGAGAGAAAGAAAAACTTGCTGCTTTCCTTGCGTGTAGCCAAAAGCAGAAGAAGAAAGAAGTGGAAAGAAGCAGCCCAGTGGCCAGGCCAGGAGTGTGGGGCGAGTGGGGCAAGTTCCCCCCCTCTGCCCTTTCCTCCCTCCCATGACCTCATGTCGTTCGCAATGCAAGCGACGCAAGCCTTGTGTTCCCATGGGCCATATGGACGGTGCAGCCTTGGGTTCCTGCGCAGCCTGGATTAATTGCTTTTGGGGGGGGGACATTTTTCTGTGGACCACCAAAATTTTCTCATGGACCACCAGTGGTACTCAGACCACTGGTTGGCGACCACTGATCTGGACGATATGGAAAGTTATCTCTGCCTAGTAATGCTGTGACTCATCTTCCTCTTCACACCCTCCTGGTCTTCATCAACTCACCTATAGTCCCCCTGTGCTAATGATCTCCACCAGGATTGTCCATCTTTTGCACTGCTTAGAGTCCAAACATGGATTGACAGGGCATGAAGAGCATCACGGTGAAGAATAAAAGCCGGGGTCTGCATAGTAGTATATGCCTACTGGCAAGTTTCCACCCACTAACCGGCAGCGCATGCAGCCCTCAGGACTGGAAAAGAGGTTCAGCCCTGTGGTTTGGCTCTTGTTTCAAAACAGCTTCCAATCTTGGGACAGGAATTTGTTTGGTTCTTACATTACAGAAAGGCACAAAAAATAGGGATAGCATGTAAAACGGACAATAGAACTGTCTAGTAAAGGCCATTGAGAATAAGCTGAACCACTGGCTGTGAGTGTGAGTTAAATTTAAGATTTATTCATGAGCTATGTTCCAATTGTAGGCAGAAAACACATTAAGTAGTTTCATTGCACTGACTATGCTCCACAACTAATCTGAAGTCCTCAGACTAAGACATCATGGTAGGCAAAGTCCTGTAACCTGCTAAGAGCAGTACTTTCTGCTAGATCAGGAGTGTCAAACTCAAGGCCTGCGGGCCGGATCCAGCCCATGAGGTGGTTAGATCTGGCCCATGGGGCCGCCTGGAAATAGCAAAGGACCAGCCTGTGGTGCCCTGCCTCCAATAAATACAAGCACAGGATAAACTGAGCTTGGTTTGTTCTCAGTCTTTTAAGGGGGTCATAAACTGCTAGCAAAAGTGGCATTTGATCACAAGGCCAGGAGGCATTGAGAAATGCCCCTTTTGCATTTGAGCATCCAAGGAGGGACAGGAAAGGAGAAAGGGTAAGAGGAAAGACGAAGAAAAAGAAGGGAAGAGGGGAAGAGAGCAAGGAAGGAAAAATAAGGGAAAGGGGGAAGGAAGAAGAAAGAAAGGAGAATGAAGAGGAGGGAAGGGAGGAGGGAGGAGGGAGGAGGGAGGGAGGGAGGAAGGAAGGAAGGAAGGAAGGAAGGAAGGAAGGAAGGAAGGAAGGAAGGAAGGAAGGAAGGATCCCCCAGTCCCACCCAGGCCACCATAAGCATCTCCCGACATGAGTGACATTGAGCTGGCCAATCCCACCATGGCCACTCCCACCCTAGCCATGGCCATGCCCCCATCGCTACCCCTGAGGTCAACCACAACCCTGATGTGGCCTTCAATGAAATTGAGTTTGACACCCCTGAACTAGAAGAATGATTACTTTTTCACACTCGACATGGCATGTTAGAGGACTCGGTTTAAAAATTCAATGAAATAAGTGCCATTTATATATCCTTTTTTAGATGCTCCATGTAAAGCTCATGCCAAAAATATACAAGAATTCAGAAAGTTTAAAAGGTGCCAAATAGTTTTAAAAATATGTTCTGCATTTAAAATATTAAAATATTTAAAATGTTCTGTTCTGTATTTGTACCTACAAACTGGAAAATTGCTGTCCTTTTCTACCTTTTCTTTTAGCTATTTGAATTTTTTTACAGGATAGAGATATCCTCAAGATTATTAGAGACATACATGCATGCATGCATGCATGCATGCATACATACATACATGTTTATGCTGATTTATCTGGCTGGGATTGCAGTTTACAAAGTAGAAAAAAAATTGGGGGGAAAGTCAGAAAAAGGACCTATTTCTTGACATCTTCAATGAAAGAGCAATCCAAAGAAGATCTGAATACCCAGGCTACCCCAGGGGACACATGCTACACCGTCAGTCTTCTCTCCTAGTTATAGCAGCTGCATGTCTGACGAGTTGTCTTTTCTTTATGGCAAACTACATATGATCCATTAGATCAGGGGTGTCAAACTCAAGGTCTATGGGCCAGATTTGGCCTCCAGGGAGCTTAAACCAGCCCGCAGAGCCAGCCTGGAAATAGCAAGTGCTTCTGATGGCTAAAACGGGGTACCCAGGGGGTCCACGCATGCCCCCCATGCCCCATTTTGGCTTTAGGAGGCCATGAGCCTTGGTGGCACTGTGGTCAGAGTGCTATACTGCAGGCCATTGCCGCTGACTATTGGTTGCCTGCAATTTGGCAGTTCAAATCCCACCAAGTTCAAGGTTGACTCAGCCTTCCATCCTGTCAAGGTGGATAAAATGAGGACTAAGATTGTTGGGTGCAATAGGCTGACCCTGTAAAACTGCTTAGAGAGGGCTGTAAAAGCACTATAAAGTGGTATATAAGTCTAAGTACTATTGCTATCTAGGCAAAAAAATGGGGTGCAGCTCACATCCTGTTTTGGCTGGCAGGGTGCTATAGGAGGTGTCCATCCTGTCTCCCCCACCCCCGGCCGTCCTGTGGATAACTACAATGCTGATCCGGCACTCGAAGAAATCCAGTTTGACACTCCTGCATTAGATCATTTATCCTTCTCCATTGAAGTTCTCAGCTGAATTTCTGCCTCCAAAGAATTCAGAATATAAGCATGCAATATTGGCAGTTTTATGCTATTTCAACTGGGAAATCTAAGTGGCTTGCAAATGTCTTAGTGACTTTCTTCTTGTTAATAAAGAGAATGAAGTTCTTATTTTTATAGGTATCTAATTCTACAGAGGTCAAAAGCATGCCATACCATAAGCAACCCTGGAAGGCATGTTTCCACAAAAATACGTCTTTCAAGCCTCCCAGTTCACTAAACTGCCTGCATCCATGTGATGTTCAGGCAAGCACTAGATCATAACACTTATTTGCAAACTCCAATATATTGTAGGCTTTAAAGTAGCTGTGTAAGGAAGGATACTGGAGTGCAACAGGTATGGAGAACATTAAGTTGAAAAGGCTGGGATTATTCCACTTGATCCCCTTTCATAGATCAAAATCTTTTGCACTATATTATCTAATTGTCCCCTCCCAAGGTACAGAGAGAAAAAATCTGGTTGGCAAGGTATTTCAGCTGACATGCTGTTTTGTTTTTATTATTATACTTTTTAAGAGAAGGACCTGTCAAGATGTCCCACCTCCTTAGCAAACAGGAGTTAATATTTCGGTGTAGTGTTATGGATCAGTAGGTGGCAGCAGAGACCACGTCCTGCAAGAAGGATTCTAAGCCATGGACCAGATTCAAAAGATTCTATCTATGGCTCTCCAAGGTATCCAATAGTATAGGATATAGAGGTTACACAATAGAATAGGATAGAGGAGAGGAATCAAGAAAGGAAAGGATGCACCATAACATTCACTCCCGTGGTTAAGTGATTCCTTACTCTGAGGGAAGCAAAGGATCTATTTAAAAATAAAATTAAAATTCCTTCTTTGGGACAGTGAGTAAAATCTCCTGCTAAATCTAATAGATGTTTTATCTGAATAGGAGAGAACTCAAAGAACCTGATATGTACTCAACACGCATTCATGCCACTACCCCAGAGTAGAAATTGCCTTCGATACCTTACTTCGTCTAGCTTTGTCTGTTAGTGGATGTTTCAATAATTTCTTCTTTGCCTTCCTCACTGGAAGCTTGAAGGATTCCCAAATTCTGTTCCTGTTCCTCTTTACCATTCATGTCCACCATACAAGCCATCACTCTCGAACAGGGGTGTCCAACCTTGGCAACTTTAAGATCTGGAGATTTCAACTCCCAGAATGAGGAATTCTGGGAGTTGAAGTCCACAAGTCTTAAAAGTTGCCAAGGTTGGACACCCCTGTTTGAGAGAAATCACATCAGGGAGAACTTTAGGCCGCATCACCAGGGCTGAACAGGGAGCCTTTCTTAGCTTATTATTCCTGGAAGCACATGCCTTGTTCAAGAGAGATGAGGTCAGAAACAATGATCCCTGTATGATTTAAAATTGAGGTGTGAACCAGGTCACGGCAAAGGAAGCTTCGACACAGCCCTGAAACTACAAAACAGCAATTGTTCCGTGCCTGTAGCTCCCATCCCATAATAATGGCAGCTGATGTGGCTTATGCATTCAAGGGGTGGAGAAAGCAAATTTCAACACAAAGCAAACATCCATGAATAAAAACAAGAGAAGGCTTGTTTCACAAGCTCTTAGGAAAGTAACAAGGACAACAGAATTCAAGGGAGAAACACAGTTTCAAACACCCAAAGGGGAAAAAAAAAATACTGGGAAGCAAAAACTTCACAATAAGGGACCACGACAGAGAACTCAAAAAAAAAAACCCACATTACTTCTGGAAACAATTACCATTCTCATCCTTGCCACACTAAACTCCTTCTCAAATCCTAGCTAGAATCATCATAAACATCACTACCTTCTATGAATGAAGCATCGATCACTGAAGGCATCCTGGTGGCTTGGCCTATAATTCTCAGGTTTTTTTTTCTTCCTATCCATTCAAACCAGCAAAATTTCCAGCTGGTTCTTTTCCCCATGAAGTTTAGACCCAAAACCTCATCTGGGTTAAACACCATTTGTAGGCTGGACATTGAGAGGCTGCAATCACAAGCAGACTTTCCAGCAAAACACCATGGAGCCTATCAGTCATCAGTTCTTCCACACCTTCTCCAGCTTCAAGGACAAAGGCATTGATAGGCATTGACCACTAGAGGGCTCCCTGGGACCTCAGATGCAAACAAAAATCCACTGGCTTCACTTGTCCTCAAAAACAATTCCCATTTGCTTCTGTTATTATGTGGTATCTTCCATCCAACTGGTACACTTCCAATCAGAGGTCCCAAACTTCCATCATCCCCACCCAGCATAATGAAAAAATGTGTTAATTGTTCCCCCTTTTTTTACAGCAACACTATCCTTTTGCATAAAGAACACTGTGGGTCTGCATATGTACACTCTGACCATATATATATGTGTGTACCCATGTACATCAACACCACATACAGCTAATTTTGCCCTTGGCTATTCTGAGCACCCACTGCTAGAATAATTTCAGACCAAATAATTTCAGACCAAATTTCAGACCACAGGACTTCTTGAATCTGTCAGTGGACAGCTGAACAACAAAAGATTGTAGAGATTGTAAAAGTCTTCTTTTTTCCCCTACACTTCCAGATGAGGCAAGTTGCCCTGATAAGGGCATCTTTAGGTCTGTTTTAGATTTGGTACAGATGCATCTGACAATTTCTTCTTCTTCTTCAAAAAAGGCCTCCGTCTAGTCAAAGCAGAGCATGCAAATTTCCAAATGTGACTCTGTGGAAATTAACCCCAATATGTTATGGGTGCTTGAAAGAATACATGTACGACTGTGTGAAATGCTGATCTTGTTACCAGATGGGATCTGGTTCTCTTAGTTCATCCACACTCATTTTTTCAAAGTCCCTTTGAAGTCGGTGTCCATGCGTTGTAAAATGTTCTACTGATTTACAATAAACATGGCTCTCTCGGGCCTTGGTTTTCCGTTCAGCTCTTTCTGGGATGGGATGCTCTGAGCATGAGTGGGATTTCAGATTTATTCGTGTGTTGTGTTTCATTTGGTCCCTTTGTTGAAAGGAAGAGAAAGCTCTACGTGCACTAGGAAGAAAGAAGGATTAACCAATGCAGAACTTTGAAAGTAACATCTGTATCCTGGCTTCCTTTCTCTCCTTGCTGATGCAGCCTTTCTTGGTCTAAGTCAGAGGTCTCCAAACTTGGCAACTTTAAGACTTGTGGACTTCAACTCCCAGAATTCTCCAGCCAGCTATGCCATAAGTCTTAAAGTTGCCAAGTTTGGGGATCCCTTGTCTAAGTACAAGTTCACATCTTCAAAGCAAGAAAGTGGGGAAAAATAAGTTGTTGTCAAAGGGAATTACAAGCTAGTACACCTTGTACTTTTTTAAAGGAAGAGGAGGATACCTATCTATTAAAAATCTAGGAGCTGAAATTAAACAGATGATAACTTTTCAGGTAGTGTGGAAAATTCTAACAGTGCCAAGCAAGCATGGACCATTAAGCTGGAGAAAAATAGACAGAGCAGGATTTCCTTTTTGCCTAGAATTCTCCACAGCTATGCACATACCACATGTCTGGTCATATAATTTTAGTCTCTCTCCTTCCCCCATATGGTCAAAGTAGCAGGCAGTCAAAGAAGGAACGTAGGAGAAATTGAAAATTCCACCCTAAGCTCTGAGATTTTCCAAATCATTTATGGTCCAAAGCAATGCCCAAAGCAGTTTGAAGGCTTGGAATCATATTCACCCTTAAATGTCTGGGTACAGGATATGGTAATGGGTATAATTCCATGACAATCACAGCCAAGGACATAGAAAAGAGAAGGAATTCAGTCTACATGTCTTATTATGGGAACCTGTTGCCAGTTCCTTATCTCTTCCTCCATATTGGATATAAAACAGAAAGTACATAGAAGAAGGAAATGATATCTAAATCATGAAATTGACAAGAGTTTTATGGCCTGAGAAATTGGGCCATTGTGGGGCATCCATTCCCCTGAAGAGGTGGGGATACCAAACCCAGAATAACTTTAATAACCAAATAGTAATAAACTGTTCCATTCCTTCAATCTTTTCACTCTTTATCTTTTCCTTAAAGCTTAACTGTGAGCTTCATAGCCCCAATTCCTTATTTCTGAGTGTCATTTGTGATCTTCACACATTGCTGAATACCTTGCTTTAAAATGCTTTGGATTGAAGATGTTTGTATTAGCAAAAGCAGTTTCCCAATCATGAACATTAAAACCACTTAGAGAGTGCTGTAAAGTACTGTGAAGTGGTATATAAGTCTAAGTTCTATTGCTATACTGAGTATCCTAAAATTAATTTTGGGAATCAGGGATATAAAACATTTAGGGACCCAGGAATTGATAACTAAGTATAATCAGATACCAAAATCAATGTTACAGTAGCAATGAGATATTATCCATGCTGGAAAGTATGATGAGAAAGTCCACTGAAGTACTGGATTTACTGTATTTAAATCAGCATAAGCAAGACAGAGTATAAACATTGAAAGTATATTTAGACATTAGAAAATATTCACAAATAAGAAGGGGGGGAATTCATTTAGCATATGTTATAATCTGAATGTAAATGTATTTAAATTCTCATCTTTGTAGCAAATCATGAATTGCAGTTATCATCCAAAATCTGCACTTTTCTGAATTTTACAGTATAATTGCCCATTTTGAAAAAAGCTACAGTAAGGGAACATCTATACAAATAAGTGCTAAATTAAGGAAATATTGTAAAAGGCAGAATTGCAAAAAAAGTGTGTTTGGTATAATCTGTACATTTGTATAAACTTTTTTTTTTTAAAGGGTTCAAATAAGCACTTAACTTGGCTGATTTGCAAAAGTGAGAAATGTCCAGATGGATAAGATGTATTCATCCCTACTCAGGACTTCTGTGGGGCTGCCCCCTATGCAAAATGCTAGACTAAAGCTACAACCGGTCAGTTTCAAATTCCTTCTCTGCCAAACGAAATAGATAACCAGCGTCTCTAACAGAGTCCCTAGTGAAGGGGGGACATCTTTGCTCCATTCCCCTGCCTGCCAACTGCCTCACAAAGAAAGAAGCTTTGATTTATAGTCTGTCTGACAAATTTATCCACTGTTATCATACTGAGGAGCGTAACCAACTATTTTATTATGGAGATATTAGTACACACACTGTTCTGTTTTTTTTAACATTGCTACTCTCCGGCACAAAGCATGTTTGTTTCCCTGCAGGGGTGAAAATAAAGGGGGGTTTGTACTTTATTTCCCCTCTCTCCTTCTCTCCCCCTCCCCTCATGGTTTTAGGATTCTGAAGGAGTTTATTTGACACTCCAGGGAGTATTGTGAGCAAAAGTGCCGGAGGATAAAAACGCTACCCAAAGAGTTCCTTGGCGTTAGACAGAGGGAGCCTCTTCAGAAGAGAATGGGGGGCTTGTTGAGATGAAGTGGGAGGGGACACCCTGTGAAGAGATCTCGAGCAGCCCTCACAGAAGGGTCTCTGTCCTGGACTTACAATAGAGCAAAGGCCTTCAAAACACCAAGTGCTGAACAAGGGAGGCAACGGGGAGGGACATTTCCCTCCTTTCAGAGAGATTTCTTCCTCGCTTTTGCCTTTTTTTTTTAAGGGGACAATTGAGAAGGCTATAAAGGAAGGCTTTTTTTTCCCATACATTTTTAGGAAGCCCAGAGGAGTGGGGAGAGAAGAAAGAGTTTCATTCATGTTTCCAAGTGAGGAGATTTCTACCATTTCACCCCTGCTGGTCAGCCGTTCGGAAGGAATGGCCCTTTTGAAAGCCTAGGCAGCAAGGAACAAGTGAGAAGTGGGATGAGAGGCCCTGGAAGAAGTTAATGGAGAAGGAAGCCCATTTCCAGCAGGGACCAAATCAAATATTGCTCTCCGATTGAAAACAGGCAGGTGGCATCTTTTGTTAGAGAAGCTGCAGAACTTCCTAGTACTCTATTGAAGTATTGATACAAGGAAGAGACGAACCCCTAACTAAGACCACTTAAAAGGCCATCTTGAAGTTCAAGGCCCAAATCATATTGCTTGGCTGGTTCATACATCGAGAGTCTGTTATTCCATAAAAAGAGGCCAATTCTCAAAGATGCATTTTGCAAATTAAAAATGAAGACCTTCTTGGTCTTCCACATACATGATGAATGTATCTTTTCTTTTATGTATACTGAGAGCATTTGCACCAAGACAAATTCCTTGATGTCCAATCACACTTGGCCAATAAAGAATTCTATTCCATTCTATTCTATTCCATTCCATTCTATTCTATTCTATTCATGTATATTCCCTTTCTTGCAAATGTAGAAAAAGTCACTGAAAAAACTGCTTCTTCAGTTATGGATTACTGGAGGTTGCTCGAATGGACACTTAAGGATCAGTAGTTGTTTGAAATACTTGAACTACCAAGTGGTTTACACTAAACTTGCCTCTTCAACAGTCTTCTCCTTTGAAGTTCAGCTTGCATTATTGTGTTCAATAAATGACAGTCTGGGACATTTTCACATCTACTCAGTATATTTTGTTTTGAACATGAAACCTCTTTTAGATCCTCCAGGAAGGAAGCCCCTTATTATAAAGTTTCTCTGATGATTTAATGTATTTATTCAGTATTAGGAAGTCTCACATACAACATACAGGTCCCATAGTCAACTATATTTGTTGCAATAAAAACAGGGTCACTTTAAAGATGCACAAATTTATGGTGTATATTTTTTTTCTGGAAAAAACCCATTAATATTGATAGTTCGGACTCATCATTATAGTCTTTCAAGAACACATGTTTATTGGCAGTTTCCTTTTGAACAAAAAAGGTCCAGGCAAAAGTTGGTGGATGTGATCAGGCCTTTGCTCCATTTCTCAAGGAGTATCTCCATCTCAGGCAGATCAAATTCTGTTCCAATATTGTTTCCAAGTCAGAAGTCAATAATTAAATACTTTCTGCTCTAATGACTTGAATTACCAAAACCAGAAGAAAGTCATCATACCAAGTTGCATTGGTACCTGGACTCCTTTGAACTATTAATTGTGTTCATTCCATGAGCATAAAGTAGAATTAAAATAAGAGAGACCAGTCCAAGATTGCGGTCACAAAACAACACAATAATTGAGTGAAATGAGGAAGGTTTATTATTTATGGATAAACAACCCAGAGAAACAACCTGTTTGTCACAATAAGTAAGAGCTCAGATGTTTTCTACCTGGAAAGCCCAAGTACCATCATTCAAAAATTTCTTATTCCCAATAATATTCTTATTCTGTTTCCAGAATTAATTGTTTCTGCTCAAGGTATCACAAGCAAATAATGGCTTAGAAGAAATAAATGACAAAGAGCCACCTCAGAACAGGCCCCATAAGCTTGCTAGAAATGTTGGCTGAAACCATTGTTAAAGTTAGCTATACTATACTCATCAGGTTTGACAGGCTTAGATAACAGATTTGGCTTTGCAAATGCATTCAGATGGCAGAACTGCCCACCAACCTATCACTCGTGCCTCTGCTGATTCTAACACAGCAACTCTTATATATCCAAGATATTAAAGAGGAGAGGTAGACCAAGATTCTTATTTAGACTTCAGCAACTTAAGAAAACAGAAAAAGAGAGACGAAACTGAAGTCAGAGACCTTATAACAGGAAGCTCCTTTTGGGCTCCATACTACCAGCACATCAATTTGACTCTAATGCTGAATTTCAAGATACTTTGGTGCTCCAAGTGTCCTGACAACCAACAGAAGTCCTGAAGGATAAAAGCAAAGATTTCTACTCTTTACTTTTAGTACTGAAAAAAAATCCTTCTCCATTCAGTTCCTTGTCACACCCTCTCTTAAGAGTACCTAACTTCAGCAATACAAGTTCAAAAGGCCAGAATGAAGAATCTCATCCTGGTTCTGCTATATGTTTTTTCCATTCTCAGAGATTGAAAACATTGGAACAGGCCATAAACCCCTTAGCCAAATTAGTAAATTAGCTACACTGGTTTTGATATGCTGGGGAAATAAACAACACATTCCATATCTATCTAGAAATTGGAGTTCTTATTTGGTAAAGACAGGATAATCTCAGTATCTCATTTTCATCTTCTTAAATTCGCATCCATATGCAACTTTTTGTCAAAATAGCACATACACAAACACAAAGAATTCACATGCACTTCTGAATTTATTTATTTATTTCCTAATTATTCCTTTTAGATATTCATTCTCCTTAATAGACTGCATTTTCATGACACTTTTCCTTCGAATACAATATGGCAATTTTTGTGTCACCAGTTACATTACAGAATTCAGAGAACGAATGGTTCTCAGGCTAGCATATAGATTTGGAGAAGAATTTATATAGATCAGCAATAAAATGAAAGTTACAGCTGCCTTCCTAGTCCAGAAAGATTAGCAACTGTTTCACCTCCTGTATGATATAGGCTATTTCACCAGATAGAGAAACATTTCTGATTAATGGCTATAGCATTAGAAAAGGACCAGGAACATATTGAAAGTTGGGCATTGAAGTTTATTTAGTTTTAAACTGTATGAGCAATAAAAATTGAAAAATTAATATGGACAATATGTCTTTTCAGTACAAAAAAATTCTTCCAAAAGCCAACAATAAGCCAAAAAAGGAAAGGAAAGCAGAAATTAGTTACCATTGGCATAAATTAAACCAAGGAGGACAACTATCCTTAGTGCTGAATTAGAAATTTAGAATACTACACCATGCTGATGGAAGAACTAAATTTCTTTGTAAAGCAGAATTCAGGCCTGGAAGAGACTGACAAAGTTAAGTGTTAATTGCATAAAGCTTCTTGTGTGGATGCAAAATGTATCTACTACCACAGTTCAAATTTTAACGAATAAGTAGAAAAACACATTTTTTTTAATTCCAGCAATTTCTGCAATTTGTGAAAATGAATTTACTGTGAAATAGTCACAGTGAGTACTCACTGTGAGCAGGTTGCACAGAATATCCTTTTGTTTTGCTGTTTTTTAAAGACTGCACTGCGTTTAAAACAACGCATAAGCAAGCTCTGGAACCAGTGGTGAGATTCAAATTTTTTTTGCTACCAGTTCTATGGGTGTGGCTTGGTGGGCATGGCATGGCTTGGTGGGTGTAGCTTGGTGGGTGTGGCAGGGGAAGTATACTGTAAAATCTCCAGTCCCACCCCACCCCACTAACCTGCTTTCCAGCTCCGTTCTCCTGTGCAGGGCAACAAAAGAAGACCCAGCCGATCAGATGGGACTCGGGAGGCAGAGAATAGATGGGGGCGGGACCAGTCAGAGGTGGTATTTGCCAGTTCTCCGAACTACTCAAAATTTTCACTGCTGGTTCTCCAGAACTGGTTAGAACCTGCTGAATACCACCTCTGCCTGGAACTGACTTTCTTTTACAGTCAATAGAACAACATCAAAACATTTTTTAACATGATACAAGAACTCAATCTGCAACTGTCTGTTATAGCCTGTGCTCTTTTTCTCCTAGTTGCATGCCCACTTAAGATCTGAGTCCAGTCAGTGTTACTGCCAGAACATGGAATGAAGGTCCCCATCCACAGGCAGGTAGAAGATAGGTACACTGGAAGGACATTATTAGTTGTGTGAGCAGATACACACTTGATTTAGGAAGAAAAATGCAAGGTATTCTCTCTGTTTCATATGTATTCTAAACAATCCCATTACTTAACTGATCAGGAATGCAAATAAGATAGGTGTATAGATGAATTAGGGGAAAAACAAGAGCTACCATCTAACTGCACAGTATGTCTAAAACTGCAAAAATATTCATTTGAATTATCATCATTTGAACTCCTCAAATATGGCTAGGAATTCCAGTGTCCTACAAAGCTAGTCTGGGAGTTTTCTCCAATAATAATAATAATAATAATAATAATAATAATAATAATAATCATCAATGCAAGGGTAAGGGAAAGAGAGAGACAGAGAAATTGTCCAGTTTCCAGAACAACTTAGAACTGTGGTCAAGGAAGTTTAATACCCACAACTATATAACAAATGCTGATGTGAACCAATAATGTTCTTTGACAACCAGATCTGCAAATAACATTCCAACAAGAATCTTGTGCTCTCAGTAAGATGGTTGATTATGATCCGCGACCAGAACACAAAGCAAGCTTAAAATCCATCATCCAATTTACCATCAATCTGTAACAGGCAATTAAACTAAGCCATTGTACAAGACTGAATCATTTGTTCTCAGAAATAGGAATGGGTTTCCCTCCACCTCCCGCATGTGGAGTTAACATTTAGCTGCCAGTGAGTGGCTTATTCAGATATACAAGCCATACAATGTCCTGCTGTTGGAGGCAAAACTATCACACACACACACACACACACACAAAAGTTTGTGAGATATTTTTGTATGAGCTCTTTCTTGCGGATCATAAGAGAATACAATCCAATGCAGAAAACAAGGTGCTCCCACTTCAACATTTGATCCATGAGGCAACAGTGAAAAGCACATAAGAGTGATGGAGCTATGACAGAGATGGAGATAGAGATGACAGGTATACATAGAGATAGAGGTGATAGAGGTGATAGAGAGAGGCCACACAGATGACAACATTCAAGTCCAATACTTTAATTCAGAAGAGAACTCCAGATCAAAATATTCCAAAATATGGCTCTCCAACCTCAGCTTAAACTAGACCAGTATCTCCCCATGTTAATTTTACCATGTTTTTTGACTAATTTTCAACTGCAATTGCTTTTTCTGTGCCTATTTATTTATATGATTTAAGGACCAACTTTCTGCCCAGTTCTTTATTCTGTGACCTGTTCTCTTTCTATATAATAACCCTTTAAATACCCATCCCTCTCCTGGGTCTTCTCAAAGTGAAACATTCAGCTCCTTCACACATAAGGCTGAGTTTCCAGCCACGTGACTGTGTAAGGGAAAGAAGCAGAGCTGTATATAATAGAGAAGGTAAAGTAAGCGCTAGTCAGCACAGAACACAGCAGCTCTGTTAACTTCTGGGTGTCTAAAAGTCATATGCTGATCATGCAACTAACACTTTATTTATTTGTTATTTATTCAGCTTGCCACAACCATATGCAAATTCTCAGCAACTCATAACAAAAAGAATAGCAATTAAAATTAATTAAAAATCAACAGTCAAACCTATATTCCAGATAGCATCTGGCATGAACCCTGGAACAGCTCTGCTTTGAAAAGAGTCAGAAGACAACTACAGTTGGGGGAGTCCATTCTAGGAGGCAGCCAAATAATGACTCCGGGGCCTCAGCCCTCCTAAATTTCTGAAAACATAGAGCCATCAAAGAGATGGTCAGGCTAATTCCAGTAGGGGAATGTAGTCCTAAAGACAATCCAGCCCTGAGCCCTGAGGGGATTTATAAGTTAAAAGCAGTACTCAGAAGTTCATAGGAAGCCAAGGCAGGGCCTGCAAAACAGCTGTAATTTGTGCCCACTGACCACTGAATTTTTCATCAACTGAACTTTTTAAGGCAACCCCATGTACACCACAATAGGGCAGTCTATGCACATGAAGACAGTCACTACAGTCAGGTCTTCCTTCCCCAAGTAAATCACAACTGGCATACTGGCCACAGCTGGGCAAAGGTTTTCTGTCTGCACTGACACCTGCTGATGCAGAAGGAGCCATAAATCTAGGAGGACACCCAAATGGTAAAATCACATCTGTCTTCTGCAGCCAGTTCCTTCCACTGACTTATATCCAATCTATGGCCTTTCCAAGCACTTCTTTTGAACATCCTATCCATCCGTCCATACCAAACACCTCTCATCCTATTCCTGTGTGTGAGATGTAGCGCCAAAGGGCAGATTTGAGACATGATCTGATCCTCTAAACTAGGAATTCCTAAACTTTTGTCATGATGATTCCCTTTAGCATCCCTCTGTACCTCTTTATGTAAACCTTGCAGTTTGAGAAACACTGCTGTAAACACAGAACTTTCTATTCATCCATGGTGTGACTTTGATCCAAAATAGCCTATGGTTTCTGAGACAGTTTTAAGGGACCATAGGATTGCCCCTACTTGTGATGTTTTGTCACTTCCTCCATTGTCCATTCTTTCACACTGAGTTGTCTCAAAAGCATATATTTGGCAAAGCTTTCAGTCTACTCCACGAAACATCTCTCCTTTAATTAGCACTAACAAGGTCTTAATTCCTCACCCAAAGAACATGCAGCACCATTCATTCTAATAAATGACCCATCTATTTTGTGTTAATGCAACAAGAACCACTGCTTTGTTTTTGAAGTTTGGGGATTGAATGGGCAAAAAGCAGAGGTGGTATTCAGCCAGTTCTGACTGGTTCGGGAGAACCAGTAGTGGAAATTTTGAGTAGTTTGGAGAACCGGCAAATACCACCTCTGACTGGCCCTGCCTCCATCTATTCTCTGCCTCCTGAGTCCCAGCTGATTGGCTGGGTCTTCTTTTGTTGCCCTGCACAGGAGAAGAGAACTGGAAAGCAGGCTAGTGGGGTGGGGAGGAATGGAGATTTTACAGTATCCCTCCCCTGCCATGCCCACCAAGCCATGCCCACTAGTAAAAAAAATTGAATACCACCACTAGTAGTAAAAAAACTTGAATACCACCACTGGCACAAAGGCCCAAAGTCTTTACACATCACGTCAAGTGGCCTCTGAGACGTTATTCTTGCCTAGATATAGGTAGGCCTTATCTAGATATAGTTCTCAACATAAACCATATGAGTCATGCCACCTAACTTAACTGCCAAGTATATTTACCATCATCCTCACATCTCATTCTCTGTGCTCTTTTCAACAGTATAAATTCTTCATATGAAACATTACAGATACTAAAAATATATTTCTACCTAAAAACTAGCCAAAGTAAGAGAACAGCAAGAGTAGAGCTATGGAGAGATGGGAGTATATGGCGTGAAAAGAGAAAAGGTATAGGGGTAAGAAAATAATGATCAGACAATATTTTTGTTGCAGTTCTTTTGTTTCCTCTGATTACCAAATATAGTACTTAGTTCCCTTCTCCAAAATACTTAAGAGTTAAGCCTATTTATATAGATATAAATAATAAAATAGAGCTATTAGTAGCCAGGTCTTGTTGAAACCTACCTACCATTTCCATTGCTAAATAAATATTTCCACCACCATGAGTTAGCTCTCACTTTAGAAAGACAACTATTTTTGAAAAAAAAGTTCAGTTGTTTCAAAACTGAAGATTACTATTTCATGTGTATCCTTTGATAGAAACATGTTGATAAAAATGGATTTGCCTAAGTTTGTTGTTGGTATTATACAAACAGAAGGAGAGGGAGGGAGAGAGATCTGTCTTAGGAGAGCTATTTTCATTAGGAGTTAAGAGAAGGGTATGTTAAAAAAGGGTGATTTTCTTCAGAATAAATGAGGTTAGGTTAAGAATGTTTTTCCTATAAAAGTTATAATAGACACTTATGATATATAACTTTATTAGTACAAGAGGACTTATAAAGACATTTTTGTCTTATAAATAACATTTCCCAATTATATTCCTTGACTTCATTCCCAGAATCCCCCAACTATCTTGGTTTAATCTCTCACATACTTCCAATGTCAAAAACCATTCTTGTGCAGATAATAGTATCTTCTCATTTGGACAGAGGACTTGTGGTAAGGTCTACAAGCAGATGAGTTTAATTAAGCCTCTCATGACATGAAAATTCTAATATCACTAAATTTGGAATTAATCACATTTCACAGTTCTTAATTTGCCCAAGTCTTGAACACCTGGGATTTGTGCCTGAGCCTAGAATAATATCTGTTTTATATGAAAAACTACTTTCTGTACAACTTGTAAATTCCAGTGTTTATGTATTCATACCTGGATGTGACCTTGACTCCTTTTGGTTTGGTGACAACTGAATGTCAGAAAGTGATTTCTTCAAAAATGTACAAGCAAACCCAAGTATCACAGTACTGTGCTGCCAAGGAGATTGTACTATTAGTGCAAAGTCTTGTCATTTGCTCAGATGCTCCCACAAGAGAAGATTATTGGAGTACAAGTTGAAATTTCAGAGCAATGTGACCTGGGAAGCTTGGATAAATAATAGCCCATCCAAAACAAAAACAAAAAAACCTGGAGTATTTGCAATGGCTCAGATTGTCTCATCCAAATCTAATCCCAAACGCCTACCTAATATTAACATGAACTAACTTCTCTCCGCTGCCAAACACAATTGCTATTTTCAAAAGCAGCAATGGAGCTATTCGGAAGGGAACAAAAACAAACTTTTAGTCCCTTTTTACATTTTTCTGATGTGCATTCTATTTTAAATATTTAAACACTGTACGCTGCCTAGAGTCCAGCTGACTTCAGCTGCTCAGTTCAATTGCATGAATAAATAAGCAAGCTCTGCGCATATTTGACAGGTTGTTTCTGGGGAACAAAAACAATTTGCTTCCTATAAAATTCTTCCAGAAGAAAAGTCCAACTAGGACCAACAGTGAGATGGGGTGTCTGGGAGCTGAGAAATAGCCGCACCTGCCAAACTGAAGTACAGGAGTGCCTCTGAGCTCCAGAAGGTGTCTTCTGTACCAGAACTGAGCCCAGGGCTGTCAAACCAAGATCTATGTGGACTTCTTACTATGCTCATCCTTCTTTCCACCTCAGCAAGCCTCCTTCAAAAGGAAAGGTGGGAATTGCTGGCACTTGGAACTGACTCTTTTGATGGACTGCAAACCATCCAGTAAACTATGAGGAAATCCAGCCCTACATTCCAGCTTCCATTCACCTTTGTTCCCCAAGAAGGTATAGGTCATGTTTTGCTCATTCTTCCATAGGAGAGATGTCAATCACCAGCAATGCCGCATTTCACTACACTCACACTTGTTTTGGAAGGAAGCAGGAGGAGTGAATGAAGCCCCTCTCACCATAAACCCTAAACATAGCCCTGATTGGAATGCCTTTAAATAGACATTTTAAGAGGTGCTGGTCTCCCAAGAGTTCCAACCAGGGCACAATAAATCAAGGTTGCCCAAGTCCTCCAGTCCAGACCACCTACCCAAAAGAGAGGGGCAAGGAAAGCCCCCCATGCAACCAGATTCTTGGGCAGGTGACTCACTAACTGTGCAGGTGGGCTGAGGAAGAGAAGCCTAGCCTGTGAAAACTTCACTCACTCGAGGAGGGAAAGATCCTACCTCTGAGTGGAAAGGAATGATTTGAGTTAAGAGACCAAAGAGGGAAAATGGGCGGGGGGTGGGAAGGAGGAGGCGCTGGCCGCGCCAAGAAAACAAAGGCCGATTATACGCCAAAGAGAGCAACCCAAAGCAACCCTGAGAGCCATTTAGGCAGAGGAGGAAGGAAGGCCACGGGGGTTGAGTTACAAAGCATGGTTAACACCACCTATGCCCCCAAGGAGAGAGAACGGAAGGCATCGGAAGAGAGAGAGGGCATCAGAAGACAAGGACAACGACATCCTCTGTGGAAAAGGGGACAAATCCTCGCTCGCGCTTCCGCAGCACGTGCATTCCCCCAGAAACCCGCTCGCACGAAGTCCCGGTCCTAGAACGCGTCCGTTCAATCGGAAGGTACGGCAAGCTTTGAGATCCCAATTTGTAAAACAAAATAAAATTTAAAAAAAAATCCGTTAAGTGTCTGGAACAAAACGTCCCTGCCCGCAGCCCGCCCACCATCCCACTAAAAGGCGTCAATCTTGCAGTAAACTCAGTCGCTTTGTTGCCTAAAGTGATGAGCATCGTGGAAACTGCGAGGGGGCGTGTGGTGCTTTTTTTTTTTTAAGCAATAGATAATTCTCATCTGCCTTAACACCATCACTAGTACCGGCCTGTCTCGGTTGGCGGCTTCCGCAATGGAAAACTCGCCCCCTCTTTCATCCTACCTGTCTCCAAAGCGGCGCGCTCGGGCCACCGGCTGCATGCCGCCGGGCGGGCTCTCCCCCGCAGCTTGGCGGGTAGGCGCCGTTCCCTCGCCCACACCAGCGTTCAAGTAACGGATCCCGAAGGCAGAACAACTCAGCGAGCAAACGTTGCGGGGATGCCCCGCTTTTTACGCCCTTTCCTCTGGCGGGTGTGTGTGTGTGTGTGAGGGTGTCTCCTGATGACAAGCAAGCACGCCACGGAGGGGAGAAATCCTTGCAAGGTTCGAAGAAAGCACACGATCGCCCTCTTCCATGTTTCGCGAGATCCCTACACGACACGTATCTTCCCCGTTCTCATGCAAGCGAAAACTTCCGAAAGCGGCCTTCCCTTAACCCGGCTTTTTCCACACACGTTACAGGGCAAGGTTCCTCACCCCCCCAGCCAACACCATCCTAGATAATCCAAAGCACCTGAGCCTTCATCCAAGTTACTCACCTTCCGCGCCGCCTTCCACGGAGAACAAAGTGACGGGAGGCAGCCACCCACTGTATTCCACAAACACTGGATGCCAAAGGCGCCTCCAAGCTTATTTATGTACGGCAAAACGCCAGAACTTAGGCAAGAGGGGGCGAGAGAAGGAAAGCATCACTGCGAAGCGTTATATCCAGATCTGAGAAGGACAGGCAGGTATCCACCAGTGATTTTCCTTGGTCGGTCCGGTAAGAAATAGAGGCGTCTTCCCTCCACCAAGACGTCTCTGCTTCCCCCCCGCCCCAAGAGGCAGATGTATACCGTATATGTATGTGTGTGTGTGTATACATATATATATACATATCCAAGGCAGTATCATTTCTAGGCGGAAAGAGCTCTCCAATCGTAGATCCATTTGGCCGAGAGGAAGAAAAGAAGACGGTGGGAAGGGCTAAACTAATCTCGTTAGATCCCTTCCACTCCAAACTTTCGATTCTCGGAACTGGGCAGAACAGATCAAGATTTACTGGAACAAAGGTGATTTCATTTGAACTCCCACGACTTCTTCTGAACCGGGATCCATCACAAACTCTCTGCCAGTCCTGAAGAAAGCCCGAAGAAAGCTTCACCGATCCTTCCGGAAGCTGGAGGCAAAGCTGCCCGCTCACTTGATTCCCAGACAAACTCTTTGCAGCAAAGCATCCACCGATCCCGGCAAGGATCTCAGGACAGCCCTTACCAAAACACGCTTGGTTTTGCCGTAGCGCCCGACTCCCTTCCCTCCCCCCCAAACCCACGACGAGGAAATTATTCGAGCGCAGTCGCTCTCCAAGCAGGTACATCGCTTGCCCGCCAACTTACCTCCGATTGCCTCAGCTCGAGCCATTCCTGCCTTTATATACCCTCAGGCTCCTTTGACTTCGGCAAGGCACGCCGGAAAGCATCACGGGAATCGTAGTTTACGGCGCCTCCCGCGAGCTGGCCAATCGGCGCTCTGCCGATTTCCTAGGTAATCGATGATGCTCGCTTGACATGAGATGGCGGGGCGTCCGATTTTCACCGTCGCTGTTCCTCCCCGCAGGGGTCGGGTTTTGCTGCAAGCCTTTTAACAACCACGACGAAGAAAATCCGTTCGCTGGCTTCGGGTTAGTCGTGGCCTGCATTTCTTCTCTTGCGGCCCCAAAACAGTGCCAGTAGATTGTTAAGCGAATAAAGGCAAATGAAATGGAACAACTTTTCCATTAAAGTAGAAGATGCATTAAAGGGGGCCGCAATTATCAAAATTGGGTTTCTGGACTGGAGGCTGTATTCTCTGGTTCAAATGGCCTTGGTGGTCTATAATTCTGCGATGCCAGTCTCTGGCTGGGATTGCACAATGCACAATACAAAAATGTACTAACTAGGCTATTTGGTGGCTCAGATAGTTGTGAAGATCCCAAACAGTTAATTTGGTAAACGATGGTTGACTGCAATAAGTGAGTTGCTCTAAGTGAGCTCACTTATTTATTTTTATTTATTTATTTGATTTGTCAATCGCTTACAAGATAATAGGTATAAGTATAAACATAGTTATGAATACATGAAATGGATACATATAAGAAAAATAAAAAGAAACAATGAGATTTGCTTTACTTTATCAGAGCCATGGAACTCTGTTCTAAATATATTTTTAGTTGGAAAATTCTCTAGCAGGAACCGCTAGAGATACCATATATTTATAGAGAGATATACAGGTAATCCTTGACTTTTCAGCCCAAAATTTCCATTGCTAAGCAAGGCATTTGTTAGTCCCCATTTTATGACCTTTTTGCTATGGTTACTAAGTGATTCACTACAGTTATTAAGTGAATCATGAAATTATTAAGTTTTTAAGCTTCCCCATTGATTTTGCTCCCTAGGAAAATTGCAAATGCAATCCCAGGACCATGTTGCAACCATGATAAATACATGACAGTTGTCATGTATCTATAGTTTAATCTCCATATGACTGGAGATACTGCAACAGTAATAAGAGTGACTGTTGGATAGCAATCATACAGCGACACATGAAATCATACAGTTCAAAAGTAATTTAAAGGCCATCTACAGTAGTTCAATCCATTGCTGAATGCAGGTTCCTGCAGAGGATTTCTGACAAATGACTATTCAGTGCTTATTTTACAGTACAGTAAGCCTCACTGAACATGGCATTTTCAGTTTCACGCTTCTTTTCTAATTTTCAGTGAAAAATATAGATATTATTAAAAAAACCATGCACTAGATTGTTCAGGCTAATTTTTGTACAGCATTAATTGAATGGTAACACCATGTTCCACAATCCAATAGTATATTTGTAACTTGTACCATAGACAAAAACTTCAAATGGAACTGATAGGTCCCTTCAGGCTAACATCTATTCTTGAATTTATTTCTGAACTTAGGATTCCATATTTAACTATTTATTATACCAATGTTAACTTTGAAATAAATTGTATTATTTTCAAACATTATTATAACAAAAACAAAAGACTAGCTTCATGTACTACCAAAGAAAGATTTTAAAAAAAACAATAAGAGGGAAATGGATACTAAACCATTTTCCTGTAACATCAACTTTGCATTTTGTGTCCTTTCCTTTTAGGGATCATTTTATACCTAAAGCAGTATATTACTCAAATGAGGCATATAATGGATGGTAATAACAGTTCAAAGCCTACATGCAAAACAAAACAGTGAGACCAATTAACAGGAAGATAAAATGGCATTGGTCCTCAAAGTGCCAAATAGTTTAATATTTATAAGCCTGTTGTAAAGTAGTTCTTAATACTACCATTAAAATTCTTCTCATTCACCTGCTATGTCTTCCAATAACCTTACTAACTTCTGAAAGCAGAAGATGGACATTGAACCAGATGCTGACATACTTCTGTAAATTAATATTCTCTATAAAACTCATCTTGGGATGTTTGTATATTTAGTGTTGTGATCATGAAAAAAGTTTGTACATCTACTTTGTCCAAATAAATTTGCAAATGGTTGAGTGTTCAGTGAATACTGAATTGGGAAAATGTAGCTGCTGCCAGAATCTTTGCTCTCCCAAGACTATAGGATTTTTTTGTTGTTGTTGAAAAGGGATAAGTGAAAAATGTGCAGGCTCCTTTCTGTGATCTCAGCTTTCCACCTTCACTTCAAGATTCAAGGCAAAGCCAATTTCTGAAGAACAAATTGATCCAGGTCCACAGAAATTTGAAGAAGCTCCATTTCAAAAATTGGATAGTTCAAAATGTCCAAATTTTCCCATCAAATATTACCCAAAAAACCCCATACTATAATACGAATACTTAAAACATAGTGCAATTCCAACTGAATGCAAAGCTGAAACATCAGAGCAATAGAGATGAAGCATCTATCCAAAAAATCAATTGCATTAAATAATATTTTGTTTATAAGCAGATGAATTCAGAATCCCAGCTCCACTTTTTAAACTCAGGTATGTCTGGCAGATCTCAAATCATTGACAGGGTAAAGATTAAAAACCTGGACCTGCAGAAAAGGGACTTCTATCCTTGTTCCTTAGGAATTCTCTCATATGACTTGTCCACCATTTCACCTCCACTTCCACAGACTTTTGTACTTGGCTTTAAAGAGCTCAAGTGAGCACAGACCTAAATATGTTCACTCTGGGCCTAAGAGATAAGGCAGAAAGTCAAGTTTCAGGACACTGAAACTGGGGAGTGATCAATATACCTTAGACCAGGGCTGTCAAACTCCCAGCCCATGGGAGATACGTCACATGCTGGCCACGCCCACACCCAGTTTAGCGAAGGGGCAGAAATCCTGATACGTCACATGATGCCGCCATGATGACGTGAATTGGACACCCCTGCCTTAGGCCCTTTCAGTTCCTTGACCACCTTCTTCCCACTTTAATGTGCTAAAGGGAAAGGACAGCATTTTAATAGAATTTGAGAATTTCTGCATGGTAGATATACCAATTCTTCAATGACAGTAGAGTACATGGCCAGGACCAGGATTTTCTGGAGGCAGGCATGTGAGAATTTCTTATGCTAAATTTATTTCTGGATCTAGAGTAGAGTTTGTATGTAATTTCTGCCTCCAACAGCAGGATATTGTACGGCTGATTTTTGGCATAAGGGGTCCTTGGTGCACTCTGAACTTGGTTGTTTTCTTTCAGGTGTTTCATTATTCAAACTAGGTAAACAGTGCCAGTAGGGAGTAAGATTTGCTCTCATTTTATATTCTAGTAGCTTCCTCTGTTGGTGTTGGTGGTTTTTTGGTTGGGCTGTTTACTGTTAGCTTGGTAGTTTCCTGATTGGGATATTGTTTGCTTCTTGAATGTTGGTCTAATGTTAATCTTGGCATTTATCGCTGCTCAAATGAGTGTTGATTGCTGGTGGGGAGATGTTTTAGTCTTTTTATCCCATTTTGGCATGTCGATAGTCTCTTTTGTACAGTATGTAGATATTGCTTATGTCTATGTGCCTATTGATGGCGATTTGTTGAGTGCCACCTTCCAGGAATTCTCTAGAGTTTTTTGGACTTGGCTTGGTCTAGGATGGTCACAGTTTCCCAACTGAAACTATAGTTAAGTCTGTCCATGTGTTGTGAAATTAAGCAGTTTTTAATCATGTCTTCTGATTGCTAGTTGGTGTTCATAGATGTATTCTGCTAGTCTTTTGCCTGTTTATCCTACATAGTGGTTGTTGCAGTCTATATACTGTATGACTCCTGCTTTTTTCCCCCTTTTGGTTTACTTAAAATGTTTTGGAGGGCTTTTTTGTGCTACACTGATGCCAGGAGGTTGTAATAATCTATTGGTGGTTTCTGAGATATTTTTTGATGGATGGCAGTATTATCCTTTTCACAACTTGTGTTGGTTGTGCTGTGTTGGGTTGAATGATCGGGCACTTTTGCTGCCAAAATGTTTAAATGAATCTCTAGGGAGCATCAGAAAAAAAAATCATCCATAATTAATTACGATTCCCATCAATCTAAACTAGCCTACCAATGAGATTTAGCTAGGGATTATAGGAACAGTACAGTATCCAAACAATCTGAAGGACTTAGAATTGAGGTACAGATGGGCTGGATTGCCCAGCTTATCTCTTGATTTAACCCGCATTCAGGGATCTAGAAATATTTTTGGTTCATACTTAAGTGGCCACAAGGTCTCAACTCCATCACTCTCTGTCACGAGAAGATCGCCAGGTTAAAGAGAATAAAGGGTGCTTTCAATTGCTGATATGGGCCCATAGGGAAACCAGCACTAACTCTTTGTATCTTAGAAACATCTGGTTGACATATATTTGAGCCTGCAGGCAGGGCTTAGGGAGGGGAATAATCATCCTTAATTTACCTGCTTCGTACATATTTTATCTTGCTTTGTTGGCGGTTCTGTTCATTTCCTCCCAGCCCTGCCCTCCAAACACTTCAGACACATTTTAATAATTAAAACATGGGCTTGCTTCAGCCCTGGCTCCCTCCCCATCTCAGCAGTGGTGAAGGAATGCAAAGGAGGAATGCTGTCTTCACACAAGGAAGTTGGGAAGGGAAGGAGCCTCTCACTTTAAAACAATGACTTTATGTTTCCAGCCAGAGCTGTAGTCACGCAAGTCTCTCCCCCTCTGTGTTATATATAAACATACTTGTGAAGGCTTTTCAACTCTCTGGATGCATGACTCTCTGGAATTGGCAAGGCAGACACAACATTTAGAGCAGAGTTCGAATTCCAGTACACAGAGCTTGTCTTTTTACAGTATTATAAATTCCAATGCCATCTCTCAATTTCTGGTTGTTGATTTGGTTAGTCCCTTCCCTGACTATTGTAGTTCACTTTCTGATGGTCTTCATCTTTTATATTATTTTCTCCTTCCTTCCTTCCTTCCTTCCTTCCTTCCTTCCTTCCTTCCTTCCTTCCTTCCCTTTTTTCTTTCATTCTTTTTCTTCCCACATAGTTATTGCATGTGTGTGGCTGGATGCAATTTGGATTATTCAATAAGATCTCAAGTGCACTTGCGTGAATATGTCTGTTTAAATGAAGCAACCAGTCCAGTGCCTTACTTTGCCACACTTCAGGAGCAGAATTGCCTTGCATTCAATGTTTACTTGCATGCCTTCACTGTAGAGCCTGTAACATTGCAACCTTGCACTTCTGGTTTGATATACAGATCCAGCTTGCAAAAATCCACACAACCATTTTGGTGGAAGCAATCAGAATTGTCCTTCAAACACAGGAGGCCTTTCAGACAATCATTCATGCCTTGCTCACCTCATGCTTGGATTATTGCAACATGCCTGCCTTGGAAGAACCCCCAAATGCAGCAGTGCAAGCAGTAATGGTAATGGGCACCTCTCAGTGTGCCATGCATCACTACTGCTACGCCAGCTGCATTGGCTGCCAATTGACTTCCGTGCACTCTTCAAGGTGTTGGTTATTACCTGTAAAACCCTGTACAGCCCAGAGCCTGGATACCTGGGGGACTGCTTATCTCCAACTGTTTCTGCCTGCCCAGTATGTTCCAGAAGATGGGTACATTCCAGGTCTCCTCCATTAAACTTTGCCATCTTGAGGGACCTAGGACATGTACCTTTTCAGTTGTGGGCCCCACCCTCTGGAATGGGTTCCCACAGATATAAGGATAGTACCCTCTCCTAGTTTTCCAGAAAGCTTTGAAAACCCAGCTTTGGTCCCAGGCCTTGGGTTGATGTTTACTATATGTTCATGGCCCCTGGTTTTGTTGTTGTTGTGGCTACAAGAACACTCACTTTGCTAAAATGAGTGTTCATTTTAGCAAAATGAAGATCATCTTTTCATTAGATCATTTTAGTCTGGGCTGCCTGCGTGAATGGTATTTTTCACTGTTTTTATGTTTTCCCTAGTGTTGCATGCTGCCCAGAGTTTACTGGAGTTGAGCGGCCAATAAGTTTAGCCACCCTGAGTCCTTCGGGAGATAGGGCAGCATACAAATCCAAACAAATAAATAAAAGAAGAGCCTTGGTGGTGCAGGCTGTTAAATGCCTAGCCCTTAAGTTCAAGCTGCCTGCAATTAGTGCAGGCTCGAATCCCACCAGGCTCAAGGTTGACTCAGCCTTCCATCCTCTTGGGGTAGGTAAATTGAGGCCCCCAGATTGTTGGGGGCAATAAGCTGACTTTGTAAAAATGCCGCTTAGTAATAAGCAGGCATATGCAATGGAAGGAAGGCTATTGCTGAGCACACTGGGTTGCACTTCAAACATTGTAAGCCGCCCTGAGTCTCCGGAGAAGGGAGGCATATAAATCAATTAAAAATAAATAAATAAAGTAATAAAGTAATAAAGTAATAAAATCATAAATAAAATCATCATTTAATACTCCATGTTTTTGCAGCCTAGAACCGTACTTTGTACATTACTTTCAAAAATCATAAAGACGAATATGGGAAACTGTCTTACTAAGAGTGGTAGGCAAAGATACTTAGCTTATCTGCAGTATAGTGATTGGCAATGGCTGTCTGGAGTTGCAAGGTAGAATATTTATCAATAGAGGTGGAAGGGACCTTGGAGGTCTTCTAGTCCAGCCCCTGCTCAAGCAGGAGACCTTATAACATTTCAGACAGGTGGCTGTCCAGTCTCTTTTTAAAAAAACCTCTAGTAATTAAGCACCCAGGCAAAGCTGTTCCATTGGTTAATTGCCCTCACTGTTAGGAAGTTTCTCCTCAATTCCAGATTGCTTCTCTCCTTGATTAGTTTCCATCCATTGCTTCTTGTCCTGCTAAGGATGGACTTAGGAAAATATGTTTGCAAAGCATATGTTCTGTGACTGGACTGAACAGCAGTCTTTTCTTTCTTATTCATCCCAATTTCATCAGGAGCAGAATATGGTAAAAAAGCCCTTTATTCTATAAGACTGTGTTGCTGATAGTGTCCCATGCAGCAAAGATCATGTAGATAGTGAGTTGTAGTGCATCCTATATTGTGTCTTCTTTGGCACAATTTACCCTGGATTTACAGGTGCAGATTTTTGCCATCTTGTTCATAGCCCCCCGCCTCCCCTCCACATTCATCTTCCTTTTGGGTACAACTATAATTTAGCAAGTTTGGCTGAGATCAGTCTTCTCAATGTAACATTCTTCAGATGTGCTGGGATTGCAAGTTCAAGAATGCCTAGATTGGCTGGCAAATTCTTGAAGCTGCAAGCCTACCACTTCTAGAACATGCTAGGTCAGGAAACATTATTCCATGAAATGGCTTTAATTTTTTTTGCTGTCATCTTTGATGTGATACAAATGAGCTACAAACCATTGTACAAAAATGTGTGTGTGTAAGAGAGAGAGAGAGAGAGAGAGAGCATGGAGGAGGAGTAGAGATGCTGGATTAGGAGTAGAGAGACTAGTTCTAGTCCTCCCTTAAGCCTTGACTAGTTGCTGTCTCTCAGCTCTAAACTAAGAAGTCAAAACACACCTGTCTATCAACCCTCATGGAGTCAGTGTGATAGATTAGGGTTCATAATCTTCAATGGTAACCTAATATTTTAGCCCTATATAAAGTATATCCAAGAAAACTGATGTATTGTACTTAATTAATTCACTAGACTAGAGGATCTCTTCCAAACAAGGCATTTATTGCATAGTTGCCCTGCCTTCACAAAATGTTACAAAATGTTTTGCTTTAGCATCTCCTCACTTCTTTCATCATTTCCTTTTCCTAAGAAAAGACATAACAATTATGGAATACCTGTTTGGAAACGCCCAACCAGACAGGGAGAAGGGATCAAGCAGGGATTAGTCTTGAGTCATTGAGCAGCTGCAAGAGATCCAGGACTGACTGTCCAGCCAAGCTCCATAGAACTTTAACAATCTGTTCCCAAGGGACAAACAGTCTGGGAAGATCCCTGCATTATAGGAAGAATACAATAAAGTAGTTTCAACTGTTCACATATGGCTCTGCTCGCTTGTGCTTGACAATATCTTTTGATCAGGACTGATCAGGAGCCCAGAGATAAGAGCTAGATTGGAGGCCTTTGGGCAACTCATTAAAAAGCATGAAGATTGTCGCTCCTCATGTTCCTTCAGAAGCAGAGGTTTTGTTTAATCTGCAATACTGCACTACAGGAAGTCCTTTTGACTTACAACTATTTGTTTAATCACTTTTGAACTTATGGCAGCACTGAAAATAATGACCTATGATCATTGCTCCATCCCCTACAGTCAGGTGATTAAAATTAGGGCACTTGGCAATCGGTATGTATTTACAACAATTGCAACATTCCAGGATTACACGATGACTACTTGCGAACTTCCCAGCCAGCTTCTGACAAGGAAAGTGAATGGGGGAAGCCATATTCATTTAATAAACTGTGACAAAAAAAGGTGATTAAAATCAGGCATGACTCACTCAACAAGTGCATCACTTAGCACTCCGTCCCAAACCAATTGTGGTCATAAACTGAGGACTGCCTGTATGCACTCATCCTTTCAAGATCATCTACAGTACCTCTTGTGGCAGAGAATTACATAAGGAAGTGCAAGATGCAGAATGCTGGCAAGGGCATGACAAAAAGCCCATGGGTGGAGTTGTGAAACGGGAATAATTAAAACTGATACAGAACTTTTCATTTTCTGTTTCTAAGCTAGATAAACAAAACTTATCAGTGTCATGCATTATCAAGTGTCTCAAGGTTTCCTGGTGGAAAATGTATATTCACAGACAAAGTGCTGCATTCCAGCTGTCAAACACCATGTTGGTTGTGGATGATGGAGGTTATGCATTTTTAAATATTATTGCATGCTCCTGCAGACAAGCCTTTTACAGTAATATATCTGATAGTTTTGGCGTACCTCAAGTTTCTTATGTAGGGTGATAAGGGGGAGGTAGATACCCCATTTCAAGTACATGCCGGGTATTTCAGCTCCTTCTGTGATTTAAAACTTTTTTTAGGAGTTGAGATTGGTTTTTAAAGAGGTCCACCTAAGACCAAATGAGGAGCTAATACTTGAAAGGCTGGTGCTATTATGAAAAGGATATATGTATATATCAGTAAAATTCCAGGAGTTAGGGTGATTTAGTGTCTCTCTTCCTTCGCCTCCCGCCTCTCTTTTGCCTCCTGTACAAGGATCTATTGAGAAACCACAGAACAAATGCTCCCTTATGTAGCTCCAAAAAAAGAAAACAAAAAAACCTTCTCTTTGGTTTGTCTGAAACAGCTGCCTCCAAGCACGCTATAGTTACTCATTAACTGTGTCCTAAGGGGGGAACTGGGTAGGAAGAGAAGGAGAAGAGGATATAAATATATATTCCCTAAATAAGCTGGCCCTGAACTCCTTGAAATAAACATGTGGGACATTCTAAGAAATCAAAGTGAAGGGAGCAGGTGGCTTCTTCACTAGGTTTTAAATAATGTACAGGAAAGGGGTGTCCCCATCTTGCTGGCAGCTTGAGAAAGAGAAAAGGATTGGGAGGAACTGTGAAAAGAGACACAAAGGAATCACTTTATTGAAGGCAAAGAGGACAGAGACCTACTTGTGTTGTCCAGCTTGATGAGGTGGGCTGGTTCACCCTCCTGTTCCTAACTTGTCTCTCCATCGTGGCTGGAAATTTAGCATTTGCTGCTTCTGGAATCTCAATGTTAGCTGAATTAAACTAAAAAGAGAAGAGGGGATGTTTTGTTTAAATAAGTGATTCAGTCATCCAAACTCTGTTTGAATTTTAAAAATGGAGTGATACTAGTTTTCAGTGAGGTTGGGATTTCTGGCAGCATCTCCAGGGTTTTCCAAAACCCTGGCGTGAAGGCTGATATGCGTGTTTCATTTGCTTATTTCACATCCTTGTTATCATTTAGAGAGCCTGTATCTCCTCCTGTATTTTTTTTTAAATAACAATCCCGGAGATTTAAGAGAGCATGTCTGGCCCAAGAGAGTTTTATGACTGAATAGAGATTTGAACTTGGGTTTCCTCAATCTTATATAGACATGCAATCCCCGCTTTGTTTTAATCAAGACCAAATCTTTGCTTTTTACTAGTGGAAAACTTAAATGGTAAACTTTTCAGTAAAAAGTAAGGCTGCAGTTCCCAGCTTTTGCTATTCTGGCCAAAAGGTGTAAAAACACTGAGATAATCCATAAAAGTTTTGTGTTGTCATCTTTCCTTTTGATTTGCTCCTTTCATTTTAAAATCATGGGGCTGTTTGCATTGTACTGCTTTCTTGGTTGGTCTTGAGTTTCATTGCTCCTTTAACAATGCAGTTCCTCCACGATCTATGTTGAGTCAGAGGCAATGCTGTTTTTGCTCAGTGGAATATATATCAGAATAACAGTGTTGGAAGGGACCTTGGAGGTCTTCTACTCCAACCTTCTGCTCAAGCAGGAGACCCTATACCATTCCAGACAAGTGGTTGTCTGGTCTCTTCTAAAAAACCTCCAGTATTAGAGCAGCCACAACTTCTGGAAGCAAGCCATTCCACTGGCTAATGGAAGAAATTTCTTAGTTCTAGGTTGCTTCTTTCCTTGATTAATTTCCATCCACTGCTTCTTATTTTGCCTTCTGGTACTTTGGAAAATAGGTTGTGTTCTTTGTGGCAGCCCTCCAAAGATTGAAACACTGCTATCATGTCACCCTAGTCCTTCTTTTCACTAAACTAGGCATATCCAATTCCTGCAACTGTTCTTCATATGTTTTAGCCTCCACTCCCGTAATTATCTTTGTTGCTCTTTTCTGCACTCTTTACAGAGTCTGAACATATTTTTTTTATAATATGGTGACCAAAACTGGATGCCCTATTCTAAGTGTGGTCTTACTAAGGCTTTATAAATCAGTACTGATACTTTATGTGATTTTGATTCTATCCCTCTGTTAATGCAACCTAGGACTGCATTGGCTTTGTCTGCTGTTGCACATTGCTGGCTCATATCTAAGTGATTGTCCACTAGGATCCAAGATCCTAGGATTGCCATTGAACTAGGTTTTCATCTAATCTCTATCTGTACATTTCCCAAGATTAAGATTAAAAGATTGAGATGCTCACGATTGCAGCCTGCTAGCAGGGGACAGGGTCTACCATCTATCCACCCCTTGAGCAGTTGACTGATTCAGACCTGCTGAAGGTGACCTGAATTAACTCAGATGAACTAAGCCCCCTCATGTACCTTGTTTTCTAGTGGCTAGAACAAACCACTGTTTCATTGCTATGAATGCTTATCAGTGTATTAGTTTTCATAGAAATATTTGTTAGACAGGCAACTTTCTTGAAGCAATGATTCACAGTAGTGGTAAGGAGAAGGGTGATAGGATGCTTCTCATGAAAGGATGCCTCATATCTGTCTGACTGGAAGACACTGAGATGTGGCTTCAGCCACCTACTATCATCCTAGAAAGTGAGTGATGAGTTGGCTATCGTTCAGTCTTTTCTATTCCAGAAACAGAATAGGTTTATGTATATGATATTCTTAATTTCAAAGTTATGTCATGCTTAGGACTTGCTGGAGGTGAATTCAAACATATCTTGATTTCACTTGACTGGTGGGAAGCGGCTCTAACAAAACCAGGGAGTGCCGGTAGATAGTCATGGGAAGCAAAGAGTTAACGGTATAGGGAAGCTGCAGTTCTCTTTTGGAGTTGTTTTTCAGTGGCTTTAAGGTCTGATTTATTATTGCTGTTATGAACTACATTCTGTGTCTTATTTGGAGCAATAATTACAGCTCACAGCATCTGTCTAATATCACCTGCCAGACTCATCTGGCAATGATAGTATCCTTAAACATTCCCCTTTTGATACATCTAAAAATGTTTGCACGTACCTCTAGATACCAACCCAGCAAGCACTGGTCCTTTTCTCACATTATTTCAGCACTGGTTACATCTTTTCATTCAGGGCTGTATTACTGGAGTCTCTTTTTTCTTCTTATTTTTTTTTCCTCTGTGACTTTCTCATACTGTGTAGAAAGGAAAACAATGCATTGCCTGTGCAAAATCCAGCATTTTTTCCCCTTCGGTCTTCTTTCTCAGGGTTGTTCCTAATCCTTATGAATGTGAAACTGTGCAGGACAAGATCTTCAGGAAAAAATTGGATGCTCACGCATCTTTTTACCACTTCATTAGACAGTTGCTAAAATTCTAATCATTTCCTTAAAACATATCTAATTGCATGGCCTGCTTCACACATTTGGTTGAGCGATAACAGTTTGGTTTCACACTGCAAGTTGTGTGAAGTCAATCATTGTGGCTTATGGTGGTTAAGCAGACAACATATTTTGAGCTGGGTTATTGTCTCTATTTACTCTGAACTTGCATCTCAGATCTTCCAAAGCAGATAATGTAGCCGCTGCATATTTGTGATAGATGTGCCTTATATATCTTGATAAACTTGATAAAATTATATCAGTGTAAGGTTGGCTTCTTGGCCAAGAAACAGTGATGAGCACTATGACTGGACAGGGTAACCTTTAACTTTTTAAGGTTGGTTAGATTGGTTTTTCTTATTATTGTGCAGTTTCTTATTTCTTTTATGCATTTAACCACCTCAAGAAAGTTCTCTTCCCTGAAAGTCAATAAATAAGGATTCAACCATACTTTTTGTTTCTTTAACTATTCAACACATTATGCCACTTAGAAGCTTGAAGAAGACTGAACGGCATTGCTAACACACTAAATTTGTCTCATCCGTGAGCTTAGCCATATGGAATCTGCATTCTGTTTAGTTAAGATTGCTGGCGATTCTCTTTTTCCTTGGTGTATCTGAGAATTCTCATGCACAGACCTGTATGGTGCCACTGTTGGTAACTTATGAACAAAGTGACCATCAGAAATTCTGACCTCACAAGAAAGGTGGAGCTACTTTTTTCTTCATCCCATTTATTCTGCTTGCATGGACTATTTACCTGATCTAGAGAGCAGTCGGAAGCTCTCCAAAAGTGGTATCATCCAGTGAATGAGCAGGTGAATTCATGCTGTGGCTAAAATATTGTTGGAGGCAATCCATGCACTGGTGAAGTGTATCTGGGATGGTCTCCTGATGATATTGCTGGGAGCACAATGTGGCTCAAATATTGAAATGACTTTCAGAAATAGAAATTATGTGATCTGCATCTATTTCAAATCAAACCAGGACATTTATCAATCACAAGTTTCTGATTGCATTCAATATCATATGGGTCAGTGGTGGGATTCAAAATCTTTTACTACCGGTTCTGTGGCCATGGCTTGGTGGATGTGGCAGGGGAAGCATACTGTAAAATCTCCATTCCCTCCCCACCCCACTAACTGGCTTTCCAGCCCCATTCTCTGTGCAGGGCAACAAAAGATGACCCAGCCAATCAGCTGGGACTTGGGAGGCAGAGAATAGATGGGGGTGGGGCCAGTCAGAGGTGGTATTTTCCGGTTCTCCGAACTACTCAAAATTTTCACTGCTGGTTCTCCAGAACTGGTTAGAACCTGCTGAATACCACCTCTGATATAGGTCATATGACATTGTGACACTTTCCGGTTCAGTCATGCAACTATACAGAGTGGAAGTTTCATGGGGTGGCTGCTGAAGTCTGTGCAAAGGAATGACAATGTGTGGGAGGACAAAGGGGTACGTGTGTAAGGATGTCAGCATCCACCCATCGATGCAATCTATTCAAGAATCAGAGAGATGAAAGGAGGATTTTAGGCATTGAGTTCAATCTCTTTTTCTGTGCAGGAATTCATATTATTGCATCCCACACAATTAACAATTCTGCTTGAGATTGTATGCAATCTCTTAACTGTAATCAGTTTCACCATTGTGCTGTTCTTACCGTTCAGTTTGCTACCTTTCAGTCAGGCTACCTTCCTGTCATTGAAATCCATTGTTCTATGCCGTGTGTTCTGTCATGACAGAAAACAGGCCTTAATTTTCTTCTGTGTGACATCCTTTCAGGAATTTCTTGTATTTAACTCAGACTTCTTTTCCATGATTCTAGACCCATTTTGCTAATATATATTGAGATGATTTCTGTCTTCTAGGATATTGACTATCACACCCTATTTTGGGTTATCTACATAAACATTGCCTCCACTTCCTCATCTACGTAGTATTAACAAGTTTTTGAAGAACAGCAAGCCTGCAATTGAACTTTGAGACATCCTTCTCAGTATTTCACTCCATGATGATGAGGAGCCATGAGGAGCATGATTTCCAAGACCACGGCTGTCATGTAATTGTTATGCAGCCCACTTTTAGCCCAGAATCTGAATGTCATGAATGATTTTGCCAAATCATTCATCACAAGATGCTCCTCTTACCTGCTCAGGGACAGCCCAGGCTAACATAGCAATTATTGCTTTCATTGCTGTTCATTGCCACTGTCTTTTTTCCTCGCTTTGGATGACATATAGAACCAAGACAAAAGGAAAGAAAACGCCTTCCTTTTTCTGATCGATTGAAAAACACAAGAACAGTTTTAAATCAAGGGTGGGCTTCAAAAATTTCAGCAACGGGTTCTCTGCCCAGTTGCTGGGTGGGCGTGGCCATGGTGGGCATGGCCCAGTCAGCCTCCTGCACCATGGTTGGGGGGGTTCATCCTCACTGGGCTCCAGAGGCTTTCCTTGAGCCTCTGAGTGGGCAAAAACAGCCTCCCCCGTGCTCTGGAGGCTGGAAATGGGCCCGTTTCTGGCCTTCCAGAACTTCTAGGAGGTCCATTTTTCGCCTTCCCAAGCTTCTGCGTGGGCTCTGCACTTACCTCACATCCAAAACAGGCTGCATGGAGACTCTTGGGAGGGGGGGGGAGGGGGGAGGGGCCAGCTAGGGGTGGGATTTGGCATTCTCCAAATCATCCCAAATCCAGCCCACCCCTGGTTTAAATCCAGCATATTGATCATCAGCCTGAAAAGTTCTAAGCCTTCTGAGACACGTTCCCAGAACACAATCTCCCCAAGGGACAAACCAGCATTAAAACATCTGTTAATACATCCGGCTGCTCCTCATTGAATGTCCAAGTTAAAACAGAGCCAAATGAGGGGAACTTACAATGGGTCTTCAGAGTCGTGGCCATCATAGCATTCCAGGGGCCACACAATCACAATTTTGAATTTGCAGAGCAAGAGAGCCTAACTTGGCACCCATTTTCACGGTTCTCCACTTATTGGGTGTGCGCATGCCAAGCCAGAGCCCTGTCAAAACTTATTTCAGCTTTGCTTAGGCAAGTCCATGGCAGACTTGTCCAGGCAAAGCTGGCAGCAATATCCCGGCTTATTTTGAGGGGTGGCTAAAACCCATTTTTCAGAGCCATTGGCCAACCGAAAGCAGTGAGGTGAAATCTCTCAGTTAGTTTCCTGAGGCATTAATATGTCCTACCAGAGTATTTGAAATAAGGTGACAACAGAGCCATTTCATCTGTGGCATCTTATCTTTGAGATTCCTTCTGTACTTTGAGGCATTTTGAATAACTTTTGATTCTTGAAATATGGGAGAACATTGTTTACATCAAATTCATCGCTGCCCACTATAATCTCTTTGGCAATGATATTGAATTGAGATATTTCATGTTATCTTCTGTTAACCCTTTTAAATGATAGGCCAAATCTAGACCTTTCCAACCTACAAAACAACTATTCTGCTATTGGGCTACATTCCCTAACAAAGACTTATTTGTCTTTCTAAAACTGCAGTTCTAGTCATTATAAAATTGGTTATTTAATATGGAATCTAATGTGCTCTCTGGAACAACATTTGTTAACAGCTGCGCACTTAAAGAGTTTTTATGCTGAGAATCCACAAATGAACTCCCTAAATCAAAGGCATTTTAACATTTTACTCTATATACTCTCAACGGAGAGTATCTTCATTTCAACTCAATAAGCTTTGTTGTAAAGAGTTAAGTACATTTTTTTTGCCAAGATCCCTAAATCATCACTATGATTGCATTGGGAATACTGCCTCTTAAGACCACTTATAACAGAAGAAGACAAAGAAAATGAGGTGTGGGGATTTTTTTTGCCTTCAAGAAGGAACATATGTTTGCAATGCATACAATTCCAGGGTCTGACTACTGACTTGAGGTCTGCTAAGTCCCAGATTTTTATCCTCTTAGGCCACTCTCCATCATCCACTTCTTTTTACCGTTCTCTCCAAGTGTGCCAATGCCAACAGACCCAGCCATATAAGTGCAGTCGTTTGAACAGAACACCAGACACTTGTTTCCTCTTCTTTTCTGTCACTTTTGGTCTTTTAACTTTAAAGCTGCTTGATTTCCCTCCTGTCCAGCTGGTGTTTTAATGAGCAGGTTCTTTATGATTAGATTAGCCTGAAAATGCTAAACATCTGGAGTCCAGCATTACAAAGCCGCCTTTATGCTGCTGGTAAGTGATCTGCAATAAACCAGCACTTGTTGCTGAGAGTTTCAAGCATTTTTTTTTAAAGTAGAAATAAAAAGAGAGCAAAAAAAAAAAAGAACTGGAGGAGAAACATAACACCCCAACCATAGCAAATTTCAGACCTCTGAGAACTTTCATAAATATTTTCCATAGTTCAGTGGAGGATTTTGGGAAGCCATGTAAAAATATGCTGTCAAGGCTGCCTCCCCACTCCTCCTCCCTTCCTCCCCTTTCCCAAATAGCAGAAAGCCAAAGAAAAGAGCTGAGCTCAACAGCAGGTGCGGGGAGGGCTTTGCCAAACAATGGGGGGGGGGAATAAACCCTTTGAAGTGAGGCCATCACCCTTTAACCATATAACAGAGGAGGGAGGACTTCGTTGTAATAAGGAAGGGTTTTATTTAAATATGTATTTACATATTTATACATTACCTTTCTGGACCAAGTCAGCCCATGGTGGCAAGCAAAATACAAGGGTAGACTTCCCAAACCACAGCAACTGTGTTTTAGAATAAAATGCCTCTTTAAAAGGCAAGAGGACTAAGTGTCAGTTCAATGACATTTTCAGCTGGAAATGTTCAGGGTTTTTTTTAATGAAGGTTTGTGCCCAGGAAAGTAGTGCTATACAAGACCAGTGAGTGTTGAGAAGGCTGTCTGCCTTCTTTGGAGGAAGATTGTCCCATTGGCGACTCTCTCTCTCTCTCTCTCTCTTGTTCCCTTAAAATGGATTAGGACAGGAATGTCCTTTTCTCTTTGTAGTCCTTCTCTTTGATCGGCTTCACCCTAAATTAGACATGAGCTGGAGCCGAAGTAGCAAAAAGGTAATGGCTGCTGCTCAACTGAAAAACAAGCAGCTTACATGTAGAAAGTGTCTTGGAGACAGAGTTGGACCCTCAGGCTAATGAGCTCAGTATTTTCTACAATGAGTGCAGGATCTGTACAGGATCCCAAAGAAGATTTCCCACCCCCCACCCCCACTCAGTCTCTTCCAGTGATGCTCAGGCTGGAAGCTTTGGGCTCTGCCAGCCATTCCGTATGGCCCATTCCTGCCTGGATCCTTAGTGCCAGTTAATCAGTCCTCAGATTCACCTCTGCTGAATTTCATATTTGAATGTCCCTTTCCTAAATCTGGTATCCAGGTCCATCTGGAGGTGTAAAAACAAAAGGCAAGATGACAACTGTGATTGCATATTCAAAGCTTCCTTCCTTCCTTCCTTCCTTCCTTCCTTCCTTCCTTCCTTCCTTCCTTCCTTCCTTTTCTTCTTTTAAAACCCCTCCCCCCAACTTTTGCTAGAACAAACAGGAGCAGTTACCACTTCCTCTCAAGTTGTAAACAAAACCAGCTCTGCTTCTCCAGGAGAAATCTACCAAGAGGTTTTTTTTCCTTCCTTCCTTCCTTCCTTCCTTCCTTCCTTCCTTCCTTCCTTCCTTCCTTCCTTCCTTCCTTCCTTCCTTCCTTCCTCCCTCCCTCCCTCCCTCCCTCTCCTTCCCTCCTTTCTTTTTTTCTTTCTTCTTTCTTTCTTTGTTTCTTTCTTATCTCCCTCCCTCCTTTCTTTCTTTCTTTCTTTCTTTCTCTTTCTTTCTTTCTTTCTTTCTTTTTTCTTTCATTCTTTTCCTTCCTTCCTTCTTTCCTTTTTCTTATGTAATGTGTTGGATGCTTATTTTTGTTTTGATGGTCCCTTTCACTCAGTACATATTTGACTCCTGGCAACTACCTGGATTAGTCCCTGCATTTTTTTGGCAAGATTTTGGAACTGGATTGTCATTGCCTCCTTCTTGGAGCTGTCAGAGAGTGGCTGGCCCAAGGTCACCCAGCTGGCTTTGCACCTAAGGCTGGACTAGAACTCACCATTTGCTGGTTTCTAGACTGGTGCCTTAATTACTCCAACACTCTGTTCCCATAATACCATTTGCCAAAGTAGGCTAAAAGTCACCGGGACACTAGTCAAAAATATCCAAAGGTTACCTGCTTGGAGAAAGCTTTCATATAGTAGACTTTAAAAAAGATGATCTTCTCCTCCACATTTATGAAATTTTGAGCAGAGCTACAAGACTTGGAGATGAGCTCAGTGGTGCTTTAAATGCAAGTGTGTCTTCCATAGTGAAAGCTTTGGTTGTCTTTAGCAGGTACATTGTCACAGTGTCTTGCAGCCCTTTAAACAAATCTACACCATATATGCTTTTGTGTAGGCTATAAATGAACCTGATCAAAAGTGTCCCTGGAAACATGAGTGAAAATTTTATATTGGTCTTTAAGATTCTGCAAGATGCTATTCCTTCAAACAATATTTAAACTTTTAAACAATTGGGGTGGGGTGGGGTTGGAGGGAGAAAGGAAAGCAGAATCCTACAAAAGATCACCTCCCCCATCCTGCTTTGTTGTGTTCTAGGCGGAAGTTAACACTGGCAGCAAGACCAGCTGTAGAGTCTGATTTGCATCAGGACCAAACAGGTAGTCCTCAACATAACAGGCCATTCGTTTAGTGACCCTTCAAGCTTACAATGGCATCGAAAAAAGTTGACTATTTTATGACTGTTCCTGTGGTCATGTGATCAAAATTCAGGTGCTTGGCAAACTGGCATGTACTTTTGACAGTTTTAGTGTCTCAAGATCATGTGATCACGTTTTGCGACCTTCTGACAAGCAAAGTCAACGGGGAAGCCAGATTCTCTTAACAATTGTGCTAACTTAACAATTGCAGTGATTCATTTAACAACTGTGGCAAGAAAGATTGTAAAAAGGGACAAAACTCACTTAGCTCTATTGCTTAGCAATGGACATTTTGAGCTCAATTCTAGTCATAAGTTGAGGACTAACTATTGCACACAGAAAACCCAAAACCCTATAGTATTTACTCTTCCTAAAATTATGATTCACTTTTGAACAGAACTGCCCACTACAGGGATCAATCATACACAGGTCTGCAGCATGAAAGAAACATTATAAAATTTGTCTCGATTCCCCCTTTTGGAATCTGAAAAGACAACTCTGCCTTTCAAGGTATTTGCAGTAAACACGGAGAAGTAATGTGTGTTCTTTGCAAGAAAGTTCCTTGCAGGTTTGAGGTCAGATTTTCATGGTCAGATTCAAGACTAAAAAAGTGCCTCCTGCAGATGTGAGCCCTGTTTGATGCCAACGCCTGAGCTTTAAGTCCCTGAAACGGGAGGGGATTCTGGTACTGAGGGAGTAGAGCCACAGGATACTCATCGTTCACTTTCAGATCAAATTACAATCGGCTCCACTTAATAAGAACGATAAAAGGAAGAGACAGAAGCAGGTGAGGTGGAGTCTTGGTGGCGAGAGGCCCTCCTCCCTAGCATGACCATACTATGATACACCTGTCTCCGTCTTTTAGGAAACAGGCAGAGACTTGCCCTGCCACACAATGACTCCTATTGTGCTGACAACATTCACAGTCGTTTCTATTGACTGGGACGCCCAATCCATCAGCATTTGTCAGACCCCATAATATACCCAGCCCCAGTTAATTCACCCAGACGTCATGTGAACCAGGGGACCTCAAGGCCTTTCTGATCGGCACTCTTTGACACACTGAGTTGTCTATCGGAGCCACATAAAGAGCCACAAGAAATGACAGGGAGTGTTTATTGGCAAGCATAACATTCCGTCAAGAGAAAGGAGGAATATTTGGAAAAGCTTTTAGAAGTCACGTTTTAAAAAGGGGCTGAAGCATTATCCGCCTTAAAACAAAAGCCCCAAATGCTTTAGTGCAGTGGTTCTTAACCTGGACGATATCGCCCCCCAAGGGGCGATGGAACGAAAAGGGGCAATGTGGGGGCGAAGGAATGGAAGGGGGGCGATATGGGGGCAATGGAGTGAGATATATTGGGGGGGGGGAGAGAGACAGAGACAGAGAGAGAGAGAGATCTATATTGGTAGGTAGGTAGGCAGGCAGGCAGGCAGGCAAATAGACAGACCTTTTGGATGGATGGACGGACAGATGGATGGACAGACAGAAAGAATGCGAGAGCGGCAGCATTTTGGGAAAGCGGTGGTGGCGGCTTTTCCCAACATGCTGCTGCATTCGAGGCGCCGGTTCAGGTGCAGTACAACAGTCAATAGGGTGACCCTGCAGGGCTGGCACCTCGAACGTCCCCCTGCCGCCTCTTAGCGTCCCCAATGGGGCTGGCAGAGGGGCACTAAGAGGCGACAGGGGGGCGTTCGAGGTGCTGGTCGGCCCTGCAGGTTCACCCATTGACTAGCACTGCTCTGGAGCCGGCGCCTCCAATGCAGAAGCAGTGGCACGTTACGTGCCGCTGTGGCTGCGTTTGACGTCCCACCCCCCTGCTGCCTCTTAGAGCCCCTCTGCTGGTCCCCTTGGGGATGCTAAGAGGTGGCAGGGGGGCGTTCAAGGCACCGGCCCTGCAGGCTCACCCATTGACTGTAGCACCTCTCTGGAGCTGGTGCCAAAATGGGTGAAACTGCAGGGCTGGCCGGCACCTCGAATGCCTCCCTGCCGCCTCTTAGCACCCCTCTGCTGGCCCCCTTGGCCTTGGGGACGCTAAGAGGTGGCAGGAGGGTGGCGTGTCAAATGCGGCCGCAGTGGCACATAACGCGCCACCGCTTCCACACTGGAGGCGCCGGCTCCGGAGTGTTACTACAGTCAGTGGGTGAACCTGGCACCTCAAACACCCGCCTGCCTCCTCTTAGCACCCCTCTGCTGGCCCCCATGGGGACGCTATGAGGCAGCAGGGGGGCAACTATGTTGGGGGAGGGGGGCGATGACAACTTCCTCAATGGCTCAAGGGGGCAATTCTTTCAAAAGGGTTAAGAAACACTGCTTTAGTGCATGTTTCTTGACAGTGCTGACCTCAGATTGAGGCAGGAAACAAAGTGCAAACAAATCACAGACTGACAGCAGAGTCTAAAGCAGGGGTGGTCCAACTTTGACAAATTTAAGACTTGTAGACGTCAACTCCCAGAATTCCCCAGCCAGCATAGGGAATTTTGGGAATTGACGTCTGCAAGTCTTAAAGCTGCCTAAATTGGACACTCTAAAGACAGAACTAGGCAAGCTTCAGCTGGTTCTTATTCCATCTGCCCAGATGAAGATAGACTTCAATTTTAAATCCCCCTCTCCCTCTCCCTCACTCATTCACACACACACACACACATACACACATAGAGCGTATCAGGGCATTTTAAGCATGAGCTGTCTGTCTGCCTAGGGCCAGCCTCTGCTGCCTACTTTAAACTGATAGAACTTACTTTTGGATAGAATAAGGCAGGCTTCTGAATGACTGAATTTGTGTATACTGAAAGCCCAGCCCAGTCTTGGTTATTTATAATGCCAAGAAAGCAAAGCACTTGGGAAGGTTTCTGGGTTAAACATCCACACCTTGATAGGAGCTGGCAGAGAAGGAAGAGGGTGCCAACTGCAATGATGTGTCTTGGCAGCAAAATGTCTCAGGCCAGCTAGCATCCAACAAAGACATTAGACTTGGGCATTGGCTTGATATTGTGACTAGGAAAACATTGGTAAATGCCGAGAGGGGTCTTTGTGGGGGTGTTGTCTTGTTCTCATTGTAGTGGCTAGGTGACTCAGTGTCAGACAGATGGCAATGCCTCTAAGTGCAGCAGCTTCTCTTTGTCCGTTCAAAGGAGGGTCAGCCATTCCATCCAATAAACACAAACCCAACTATTTGACTCTACTGATGGCAGCCCATTCAGGGGATTGCCAGTTCTCCTACTATACCTAAAGCAATGCAGCGTTGACGCGTTGGGATACAAACTGTCAGCTGCCAATCGTCTTTATTTCCAAGAATAACTGTGGGCCCCAGGCTTGGTTTGAAAATACAAACAGTGGGTAGTTGTAGCTCAATGCTATGTCTGGAAATGGTCCTGTCTACCAAGAGAGAGAAAAAACAGAAGGAAGTTAGAAGTGGCAGACAGCATGGGGAGGTGGAATGGGGGGAAAGAACAGAGTAATTCCTGATCAGAGCTGTTTATTATGTTCCCCACCTCACACTGAGATGCAAACTCCAATGGATCAACCTCAAGGAAACCCAGCTCTTGGCAGGAAAAAAAACACTTTTACCATGGAACTGAAAGATCAGATCTCATAGAATAGAAAGTTATGATTTCTTTACTCCTGGCACAGTGATATATGTGAACTAGGCCATTATGGTTTGTACAATAAACTGGAGTTTAAAATCCCAGCTTAGTAATGTGTGAAAGTCAGCCAGTGCAACAAGTAAGCCTTCTGCTTCACATGGAATGTCATTTCTGGACTCATGTCCACCTAGATTCAGAAGCACATGAGTGTGATAAAGTATTGAGATTAACATTTGATGTTAACTTTATGTAGGAAGAAAAAAAATTTTTTTTCTTTGAAAATGTAAGTGATAAAATGTAAGAGACCGAATAATTATTTTGTGCCTGAGAATGGCTGGCAGAAGGAACCAGAAGGAATTTCGGTTCTGAATGGCTCAGACAAAACCATCAATTTTCATTTTCACAACAATAAAACAATTTACAATTTAATCTTCATTCAAATCTGTCCTTATGCCAAGGGGAGAGGCAAAGAGTCTGAAGTCTTCTTCAGTGTTCCTCGGAACTATCCCCCAGCCACCTACCCTAAACACCTACTCAAAGGGTTACTTACTTATTCAAATCTAGCACTTTAACCTTGGTAAAGGTTAAGAGGTGTAGAAGTTGCTGGTAAGAAGGGCAAGAGAAGTCCAAGCTAATTGGAAGATTCTGGAGACGCAATGGAATTTAAGTAGAATTTTAAGCAGGCTCGGAAGGTAGATGAACTCGAAAAAATCCTGTGGTAATTTTCTCTTCAGTGTACATAATATATTACAGGAATATGAAAATGTTACTCTATCTGGGAAACATCTATTATTATTCTGAAAACCCTTCACTTATCCTGTTAAGTAGCTTAGAGGATACTCAGAGATGGCTCTCAGCCCACAAGCCAAAGTAACTCTTAATTCTTGAAGGCAACAAAGATGTACTTTCTTTCTGGTCAATGGCATTCTCAAGAATTTCCAGTAGAATATAAATTGTGACTGAAAATGTGAGGTTTTTTTTTTTTAATAGATATGTTGACGCATGAACTCTTGGCAGTTCTGGTACAAAAGAGGCCAAACGTTTTCACGGTGGTCTGGATTACATTTAGAACATATTTGGATGGGAAAATTCTAAAATTGTAAACCATGTAAGTTTATCTCTGCTTGTTTATATTAACCGGATCATAATGCAGTTATTTGAATTTTGCAATTTCTCTCTCTCTGTTCTCCCCCTCCCTTCTCCGCCCCTCCCCCCTGTTTTTTACCATGTCAGGAATCTGTCAGAATATTCAAATTTTTGTTAAATCAATAGATTGTTTGGGCCAATCTATACAACTCCTTTTCCTTGGCCCTGTGACATCTGGCTCATTCATTAAGCACATGATTCACTCCCCAATCTGTCCTTCTGGTATTGTTTATTTCCAACATAATCTGTTTTCTGCACTTGCCTCAGCAGCTACGATGGTCATTTCTTGACTATGCAGCTTCCATTAAAGGTTTGTTTTTCTCCTAGTTCTGACTGGTGGATTTCAGTTCTTGGAATGGAGTTTGGGGAAGGTGTACTTTTTTGAGTGCTTGGAGGAACAGCGCTGAGAAGGGATGAAAATAAAAGACTCAAATACCCTCCTGTATTCAGAGGAATCAGGCCAGCAATCATCTCTAAGCAATGCTGATAAGAAGTTAAACATAATGCTTCTAGCCAGAGGAGGGAAGTACATCTGGGCAAGACATTTATGATTTTTTAAAAGACTATTTCCTATATATGAATAACATGAATTATTTTTAAACTACATTCCAGTGCTGGTTAACTTTAGGTGAACAGACAAAGTACTTAAAACAAAAAGGATGTTATCATTGAAGCCAACAATTGGAATGCCATAGATGATAAACTTCATCTAATGTTTCCAACATGACATTTCTCCTAAGCTTACAGTTGGAAAGATGTGATTCATACCAATGCTTTAGTTAGAATCAATATAATACTGTAAGCATTATCAGGCAGCCACCGAGCAGAAATAACTCTGAAATAAATACTATATTAAAACATCAGGTTATATAAATAGTTATGCCTTGTACATTCACAAATCAGTGGTACTGATGAATATAGTCCCAGGAAATTGGATAGAGGACCTGCTTTGTGTAGAGTAGGTGAAGTCAGGTAAGGCATAAGACTGTCGAATTCCAGTAAACATCTACTTTAGATTTTATCTGCATGCCAACTATTTCTCCATTTATGGACAAAATCTACAAAAATCAACAAGCCTCAAGAGTGCTCTTGCGTGAACGTTTGACATCAAGAGGAAGTATTGTACAAAATCATAGCTGGAAAACACCAAGATCTGTGTTTCTATGACCGAAATCAACACATGCATTAATTTTGATAATGGCTTGGCAAGGTTGAGCAATGGGCAAAATGTAATGGCGAACTGTTTCTAAACATTTTGCTAAGAAAACTGCAGGCACTCGTCCAGGAGCCAAGACTGAGTTGAAGGCATCAAAAACAAAACAAAAAGGATTGTGCATAGTACAAGGAAAGATGGTAACATGTGATTTGGACACTGTGGTTGATTAGACAGTTTTGAACTTCAAGGCTGAAGTGACTTCCACTTCCAGCACTCTTGATTCCATTGTAATTGCTGAGTAATTAGACATTTCTCTAAGCCCACAGAATACACTTAGTATAGCCTAGCCACTACTGAAAATGGTCACAAAAAGTAAGGAAGCACAAGCACAATGTGCCAGTGTTGACATGCATTCCAACAGCATGGGAATCCTCTACTCAGTCCTCCCCGCCCTTTCCTTCCCATCCCTCTCCTTCTGAAAGATGCAAATTTCCTAGCCATATTGACTCAAATGACCCATGTGGCAGGTTGGAGGTAGTCTGAGTCCCTCGGATCCAACAGTGCCATCTGGTGGAAATATGGAGATGTCTTGTCTAATCTTGCCCCTGCAATACTGGTCTCCCATTCCCCAGATCCGTTTGGCCCAAAACCTGCACTGTTTTAGAAAAGTTTTGAAATTTAGCTTTTTAAAATAAACCAGGGTGATATCTGATCCTCCTTGATGGAACAGGAATGGGTCAGAATTTTCTTGTTCATGTATTTTCCCAGTGTGTGGTATTTCTTTATTTGACTCTGTTCAGTGCCTTGGGTGGTCTTGATTTGGTGGTCTTATCAGTTTTTAGTGTGATAGTAGTTGTTTCCCTCACATGCAGCATCTTAGCAGAGATTAGACCCATCCTTTAAAATAGGTTCAGAGGAAACAGTTGCCTGAACTCACTCTGTCCAATGTGGAGTTCCTGCTTGCATCCAAACTGAACAGAACTAAATGGGCAAATATATTTAACACAATATAGACATCAATGGAAAATTACTAGAAAGCATAACTGGGAACCATGGATGAACACCTAATTGAGCTGCTCCAATGCTTGCTGTCATATAGTATCTGTGATCTATATGGCTTCTCTAATCCAAGGAAGTTTTTGGAGAGTGAAACTTTAGCACACCATCTGAATAACGATGATTGTGGAAACAATTATTTCTTCAACAGGCAGAAAACAGCAAATTGAGTGAGAAATCAAAAGACAGGCTGGAGCCATCCTTCTGGGCAAGCCTAGGTGTTAGTGCGGTGTTTCCCAATCATGGCAATTTCCAGGTGTTGAACTTCAACTCCCAGAATTCCACAGCCAGCATGGCCATTGAGGAGAATTTTGGGAGGTGAATTGGCCAGGTTGGGAAATACATGGTTTAAAAACCATATAGCTGCTTATGTTAGACACAACTATTATTGCACAACAGCAATAATAAAACAATCTAAATCATAAAAAACATAAAAACCAAAAGTAAAACTAAAATCTAAAAAAATCCCAATTACATCTGCATTTTGGATGTCTATTCTGAAAGCAGAAAGCAATGTGTTGAATAGCCCTTTATTTGAATTTTGCAATGTAGTTTCATCATCCAAAAATGTACATAGAAACTTACCTTTCCTAAGGAAAGTGAGCATAAAATGTAGGTGTGCATTCAGAGAAATGTTCTATACATATAGAACATCTAATGCAGAAATGCAACAAATTATAAAATAAGCACACTGATATGTGTCATCCTATAAATCAATGTTTTTCATCCTTGATGAGTTTGTGTTGGCCTCAATATGCTGGCTGAGGAATTCTGGGAGTTGAAGACCACATGTCTTAATGTCTCTAAGTTTGAGAAAAAGTGCTATTAAAAAACTTTATAGCATAATACACACTAAGAAAAGTTCAGTCAACCCAGATGTGGAATGCCACTGTAAAACAATAAGACTGGCTGAGGAAATGGGCCCAGGAAGATAGAAATTATTTTATGAAACTCTATGTTTGCTTTTCTAGAGCACTCAAAAGATAACACTTGATCCCAATTGTGACTTTTTAAAAAAATGTAAGCTTTAACTGTTCCCTTAGGCTGAACTCTCAGGCCTTAGTATCTTTTCCTTCTTATTGGAAGTTAGTCTACAGAGAGAAAATGAGATTCCTAATATATATGAAACTAATTTTTTTAGTACAGGTAATGTATTTCTATCCATAGATCCATTTTTCCAGATATTCAACACTTCTTTAAGAAGGACATAAAATATACTATACAATCCCTTGATATTGTAGGAAGTTAGCACCCACCCCTCTCCTAGAAAAATGAAATATCCTAAGAAATATTAAAAATGCAGAATATTTCCCCTAAAAAGAGAAGTAGAAACTCAGAAGCAGAAGCTCACCCCCACCTTTGTTAATGGACGGGCCATTAAGGTCTGGGCCAGAATATTCTACATAACAAAGACCTGTACCAATCTCACCACCTGGCCTGGGAAGATTGCATCAGCCAGCATTCTGGTGAAGCCTTGTGGTCCAGACAAAGCCTACAAAGTTAGCTAAGACCCCTGCCCCTGGGAGTCTGACAGGCAATGGGATAAATTTCTTACACAGAAACAGGAAATACTAAGGTGGGGCCAACAGAGGGTATAAAACAATTGCACTCAGCATCTTGCTCCTTTTTCCTTCTCCTTTTCCTTCACCCAACATCTTGAAGCATGTGATCATCCTTTTCACTTTGGAGCTCCAAGCCATGTGGTCCTGTCCACCATTAAACCATCTTTCCAAACAGCCTCCATGTTTCCAGTGTCTTTTTCCCCACTTGGAACTGAACCCAGAAGGATAATTCTTCCAACAATACAATGCCATTACAGGTACCATTAGTAATATACAAGTTACCTGATAATAATAAACTTAATGACCAAAGCACCTCTTTAGATTCATCATATAAGAAATCTATTCAATGAAAATCAACACAGCAATGGCAGCTCCTATTTAGCAGCTAGCTAAGTGTGCAGCTTGCTTGGTAGCTGTGGGTCATGCTGAAGTTCCTGACTTCACAGCAGAGGGCATGAGCTGTGTCAGGGGTTCAGACTTCTGACACTCTCCTCCTAGACGAAATCTAGCAGGTCTCCAACTCCATAGCTTCCCTCTCTCATTTTGCGGACATTTGAAATTTGCTGTGAGACTTCATTGGAGGGTTTGGAGTAGTTATCTTTGACATCTACTTTACTGGAAGTGTCAGCACTGGAGGAAAAACAAATGCCTTGGTGACCACATCTTAAAAGCAAATCAAAATTACGAGAAATATGGAGGAAACGACAACTGTTTAAAACTGCCAGACACAATGCAGATGGCAAGCAACAGTAAAGTAAAACAATTAGAAAAGTGGAAAAGGTGCTGTATCTGCTCTCTCGTCCTTTCCGCAGACCTCTGGGTGCCTATATTTTCTCTTGCCAGGATTGCAAAGTCATGGTCTCTAGACATGAAGCAAAATAACTGGGCACTCCCAGTTACGTCTGTAGTCAACCAGAGGTTGTCTCGCACACTCAGCTGCAAGAACTATTGCTAGGTTTCCTCCTCCCCCTTCCCCAAAAAAGGTTTTGCATAGCCAAGATTCAAAGTTCTTCTTGGATATGATTATACTTCAGTTAGCTTCCTTGTAAAATGGAATCTTGTGAGCCATATCACTGGAAATAGAAAGTAGGAGTCTTTGGGTCAGAAAAGGAGTTACAGTTCAGATCACATATAGGCATTTAGCCAGGGCCAATCCTCAACGTAACTGAAGCAATTCTGATCAGAGATCAATTTTGCAGACCAGAGTCAGGCAAGGTTTTGATAGCCACATTTGGAGGCATTGCTAAACTGGGAGGGTCTAAAGGAAGAGGGTTTTAAAATGTCAAGGTGATTGTACAATGACTCAAAATAAATACAACCCTTTGTTAATAGTTTGGCTGTGTAGTTGTAGTCACTTTCTTTCATTTTTACCCCACCCCTGCAGGGACCCTCTGCTTATGCAATTAATGGCTGCAAAAATCCTCCAGTATCACTGCCAATCCAACTGAAAACAAACCACAAATTCTGTTTTTGTGGCCAAGTTCAGAGGTGGTATATTCAGCAGGTTCTGACTAGTTCTGGAGAACCGGTAGCAGAAATTTTGAGTAGTTTGGAGAACCAGCAAATACTACTACTACTACTACTACTACTACTACTACTATTATTATTATTATTATTATTATTATTATTATTATTATTATTTATTAGACTTGTATACTCCCTCTCTCCCTAAGGACTCAGGGCAGCTCACAGAATAAAAAAATACAATAAGTTAACTAAAAAATAATTAAACAGTACAAGCCTAATATTAAACATTAAAACTATTAAAACCATTAACATTTTTAAAAGAAACCCCCCTTCCCTCTTGGTTCAGTCCAGGCCGGCCTGCTGAAATAACGAAGTCTTTAGGTCACGGTGGAAGGAGCAGAGATCCGGAGCCAAACGAAGGTCCAAGGGGAGTTGATTCCACAGAGTGGGTGCCCCCACAGAGAAGGCTCTACCCCTGGGCCCCGCCAGCCGGCAATGTCTGGCCGACGGTATCCCAAGGAGGCCTCGTCTGTGGGAGCATACAGGGTGATCGGAATGTGATGTCGGCAGGAGACGTTCCCGCAAGTACCCCAGACCCAAGCCATGTAGGACTTTATATGTTGTTACTAAAATACCACCTCTGACTGGAGATTTTAAAATACCACCTCTGACTGGAGATTTTATAGTATCCTTCCCTGCCACGCCCACAGAACCGGTAGTAAAATAAATTGAATCCCACCACTGGCCAAGTTCCTTCTAGTCATTATTACTTAAAAGTTCACAGTGCAGTTTCTCATTATTTCAGGGTCAAGCCTTAAAACTGGCATTTATTACAATTGAACAAAAAAATCCCTCCCTGCTTCTTCCCCATTTGTCTTACTTGGTGACACTGAGGGCTGCCCCCCATTTCAAGTAAATTGGCCACTGAGAGTTTGCATCTCTACTCTAAATGAATCGCTGTCCTTTTCCTGTTAAGCTTGATGCCACGTTTAAGTTTGCACTGGATAGGCTTCAATATTGCCTGGGCAAAATCCACTATTATTAATTATAATTGCATAAAGGAGACAGTCCTAAGAATACTTGCAATCAAGAGAACCTTTGCCCTTGACTTGGGAGACAGATGCCTCTGCGTCGTGTCTGACTTTTAATTGCTACTCTGGTGCCAAGCACCTAACAAAGAGCAACTTAAAACCCCCAACAACTATGAACAGAAAGCATTTTGTCTCTGGGTTCCACCCCCAGGAACAGATTGGGTTAGCAGGTGAAATCAGCCTCCCTTTATGAGCAGTGACTCAGGTACAGCCATCTCTTCCAGCTTCAGCATGAAGAGCGCCCTTGTCCCTTTTGTGCTATTTTACGGCATCAGCTGTAATAATAAGATTATTGTTTAGTTGCGTGCAAAGCTCTCCTTGGCTATTCTTGTTCCTGCCTCCTCCCTAGAAACCACAACCACACTGTGCTGCACCTTTCCTCCACCAACGCCCCTCCCCCCCGCCTTATGAGTAAACATCAAGTAGCCGCATGAGGTCCCTTGAGGAAGAAGTTCCACCGTGGCCCAGGGAGAGCCATGCAGGTAAAAGCAGACAGAGTTTGCTGGCCCTGACAGACTTCCTCACTGACTCAGCAGCAACAAAAGAGCAAAGAGGACAGGAAACAGTGCGGAAAGGCACTTCAACAGGCTGGCTGCAACCCTTTTCTTTGCTCATTTCTGGCCAGGGTTGTTTGTTTAGAAACCTGGCCAGGTTTGTTTAGAAGCAGAATGGAATGTTGGTCTAAGAATGTTGGGCTAGAAGTTATTCCCTATGTTGCTTCTAGAGCAAATCTCATTCTTTTCATCTTTGTGAAGTCGTACCTGGTTCCTCGGGCACATCCAGACCTTCTGGTAGTTAAAGTACAAGATAGTAGCAAGCAAGCAAGCAACCTCAGGGATTTCTCCTGATTTTATCTCTGGCTTTAAGAGCTGGGGTTTGGGGAACATGTCACCCCATTCAAACACACTATTAACTGAGATCAGCTGGAAGTCTATGAAGAACACTTCATTAATTATTATTCTGTAACATAGCCAGGCAATTAGTACCTCCAGATCATGACCTCAAAATTCCACAGCAAAATGGTCAAATTTTAATGTTGGGAAGAGAAGCAAAGTGGTTCCCTCAAACTTCCTTTCTCACTTTTACCTTTAATTCCTCCAAAACCCCAAGAAGAAATGTGGGGCGGGAGGGGAATCAGCCAGCGCTCTTCGACCATCTTCCAAATATTGCATCACTGGATGATCTCCAACCCTCCAGGAGTTGCTTTATTTAGAAATCCCTAAGCATTTCTCTATAACTTATCAACAGAAATAAAAACACATGGTCCCAGAAAGCCTTCTGTATTAATGAAGTTCTGCAAAACAACCATGACAGGACAGATAGCCCACATTTCTAGATTCCTAGAGCTTTAACCTTCCCTAAGACTTAACACTCCTGATGGTAAATTGCTTTTAACTTGTTATGAAAGAACAAACTGAGAACACCAGATGTCGCAGACATGAGAGGCATTTCAAAGGGTGCAACTGATAGAATTTTTTTTCCCACTGGCTTTTTGTTTGCACCTCAAGGTAGAACAAGGAATATAGTAACATCTGTCATGGGTCTGTAAGGGAACGAAGGACCAGATGTTTTCTGGTGCCAGAAATGCAGACTTTTAATAGGAATGGTTCATTCTTCAATGTATCCTGTATCAATTGGAAGGCAGACTGGGTGATATTTCAAGCAGTTATATTACAAATACTAATAAAAAATAAGAATGGGTAGAATCAGCTTGATTCATTGATTAAATGGATATCGACTTATATTTTGATAATAACAATATCATCTACCAAATGCAGCATGCAGAGACATCAAAGGTCTGATAAACGAATTCATTTGAGTCCGAATAGTAGTATATGCTAAAAGGTTGCTGAAGAGTCTGGTAAGTCAGAAAAAAAGTAAGTGGGGTGGAAATAGAAGAATAAAGAATTGGCCCATTACACCCACACACATTATTGATCCATTTTAATTCAGAATTTAAAAAAAATCAATTACAAACATCATTCTGTATTGGTTTTTGTGCACAGTAACAAAGCCCTTCCTGAAAATGAAGAAACAATTCTACATAATTTAATTTCGTTCATGAACCCTTGCTAGTTAATGGAAGTTGCATGGCTCTTAGAAAGCTTTACTCTAGAGTATTCACTTAGGTCTGGATGCAATCATCTTATATTCCATCTCTCCTGGAACACTAAAGAATGATCAGAAAAGCCCTAAAGCTTTAGGGTAGGAATGGGGCTACTACTGGCAGTATTTACCCATTGCACGAACCCCACTGTAACACCTGGGAAGAGAGATTTCAAGCACAATTCTCAAAGTTTCATTTGGAAGAATAAATACTGGAGATGTAAAGCAAACAGTCCTGAGTCAAAAGTACATTCCATACATATACTAAGTTCTCTTGCAGGATCTGTAAAATTGTTTAGTCCTTCGGATGTATTCTGACTGTGGCCTCATGGATATTATTTTCTTACACAGGGGCCTTGGCACACACTTACAATAGATTTGTCAGATTGTTGGAAAAAGGATTTGTTTATATTAACCTTTGTTGAGTCATGCCATCTTTATATCCATCAGAAAGACAGTGCAATTCCTCAGTACATCTTTTTAAACACAAGACCATTTCTCATTTATACCCAAAGGTGGAAAAATGTTTAGAATAGATATGTTATTATTATTATTGGTTTAAACAATGAAACAAAACACCACTGCCTTTTGTTACTTGCAATGACAATGCAGAACAAACTATCGTTGTCAAGAGGCTCTGATCCACCTGCAGGGATTTACTGCTGAGAACTGTTTAGTACAGGATGTGTAAGGGCACATTAGCAATTCAACCTTGCTGTCCAAGTATATCTCCTAAAATCTTACCTATGCTCTTGATTATTTTTTTTTAAAAGGTACTATTTATTTCAGCAACTTATAGTAAATATTTCCAAATCCCTGAAGAAAAACTCAACACAACTGTTATTATGTGTCAATAGAAGACTATAAGCCTGAAGATCTCTGAGGCTGCCCCTAAAGCTTTAGGGTAGGAATGGGGCTACTACTGGCAGTATTTACCCATTGCACGAACCCCACTGTAACACCTGGGAAGAGAGATTTCAAGCACAATTCTCAAAGTTTCATTTGGAAGAATAAATACTGGAGATGTAAAGCAAACAGTCCTGAGTCAAAAGTACATTCCATACATATACTAAGTTCTCTTGCAGGATCTGTAAAATTGTTTAGTCCTTCGGATGTATTCTGACTGTGGCCTCATGGATATTATTTTCTTACACAGGGGCCTTGGCACACACTTACAATAGATTTGTCAGATTGTTAGAAAAAGGATTTGTTTATATTAACCTTTGTTGAGTCATGCCATCTTTATATCCATCAGAAAGACAGTGCAATTCCTCAGTACATCTTTTTAAACACAAGACCATTTCTCATTTATACCCAAAGGTGGAAAAATGTTTAGAATAGATATGTTATTATTATTATTGGTTTAAACAATGAAACAAAACACCACTGCCTTTTGTTACTTGCAATGACAATGCAGAACAAACTATACGTTGTCAAGAGGCTCTGATCCACCTGCAGGGATTTACTGCTGAGAACTGTTTAGTACAGGATGTGTAAAGGGCACATTAGCAATTCAACCTTGCTGTCCAAGTATATCTCCTAAAATCTTACCTATGCTCTTGATTATTTTTTTTTAAAAAGGTACTATTTATTTCAGCAACTTATAGAAGTAAATATTTCCAAATCCCTGAAGAAAAAACTCAACACAACTGTTATTATGTGTCAATAGAAGACTATAAGCCTTGAAGATCTCTGAGGCTGCCCCACTCTGTTCCATACAATACAATACATACAGCAAAGTCCATCAATTAGAGATCACACTGGACAGTTACATTTTTAGAAACCTGCCTCAACAATGAGAAGAATTTAAGAAAAAAACTCTTGAAAACTCATGATTATGCTTCATAACCAACAGCCTTGAAGAAACAGAACTAATCAGGGGCAAAAGGACAAATGCACAAAGAAACCTGCTTCCCAAGATCAACCCCATATATATTATGACAAGTTTTAAAAATCAGTATCATTAAATCAATACCAGCTCAGTTTTCTGCACAATAATGTAAAATACAATAGTCCAGTTGCAATTTCTACTGTGCAATATCTCCTGTTTTGATGCATTTTGAAGGTCAGTTTGAGAAAAGTCATTACTTCTTATTATCCAAGTCCTACATCTAGGGACATCATAACCACAAATCCTAAGATGGCTGTCCAGGAAGCCAGCTTTCCATTGCCACTAAAAAGAAAAAAATAAAAAGCAGTCATGATTTTTTTGTTTGTTTGCTAAGAATGACATTTTTAGAATATATAAGACTTAAAAAAAAATCTCCCTCTTGAAACTGAAAGATTTCCAAAAGTGCTCAACTTACTTCAAATGCTTCTCTACCTTTTCCTTCTGTGTAAGGCAAGCTGTTCATATTGCAAGAAGTAAATTGATTCTTATGTGCTCAATGACAAAACTTAGACAAATCATAATAAAGCCATTTGGCCCATTTGTGACCCATCTGACTGTGATACACTGGTAACAAAGGCTCTGGTTGTTTTCTTTCACCACTGCAGAAAACAAACAATTGTGTGTCCTTCCAAAATAAAGTAGTCTACTGAAGATAGAATGTAATTTTTGACTTTTTTTTAGTTGGGCCCAGTCTGATGAAGTTGATCCTCAAACTAATGAATACTGTGATTTTTCAGTTAATTGCAGCTCCTAGCTGCTTCAATAATGTATTCTGGATATAAGTGTAGAGCAGGGGTCCCCAAACTGGGCAACTTTAAGATTGTGGAACTTCAGAATTCCTCAGCCAGCTGGCTGAGGAATTCTGGGAGTTGAAGTCCACAAGTCTTAAAGTTGCCAAGTTTGGAGACCTCTGGTATAGAGGGTCAACAATACAGGGCCAAAGAGGTAATTATTACTAAGTAGATTATTACTAATTGCTGTTTAGTAGTACTGTCACTAATTATTAAATAGATTATTACTAAGCAGATAATTATCAGTTACTAATTATTAGCACCAATTATTACAAATTATTGAGTTGATTATTGCTAATTACTGATTTTTACTACATACTAATTACTAAACTAAGAAAAAAATCATTCAATTAAGTGGATTAGATTGCATTGTACTTCTAGGATTTTAAAGTTTATCAGATGCAAATGAACCAGGTTCTCACCAGATCTGTGCTTCTGGGATGATGTCATCCATCACTACATACACCATTGCTCCAGCAGCAAAAGCCAAAGCATATGGGAGGAGGGGCTCAGCTAGCACTATGGCAAAAGCACCAAAGATGCCAGCTAGGGGCTCCACCATGCCACTTAACTGACCATACCTGTAAAGCAAGCAGAGAAAAATGTCAATCAAGAGACAGAGGATCTATTTCCTTCTACATGCTATGGATTGTTTCCCCCTCAACTGCCACCCTTTGGAGAACTCAGAGTCAATATAAGATCAGCTCTTTCCGTTCCCTCTGCCAAGTTCTTCTCTGGGGTCAGGGATGTTTATCAACCTCTGAAAAACAGAGAAGCTTCTCCAAGTCATTCTTGAGCAAACACCTAGGAGATCACCCCTCCTTTAGACTGAGAGGTGACCAAAAGCTCTGGAGGAAAGGTGAGAACATCAGGCAGCCCCTCTCTGTTCCTCTCTCTTTCTCCTGCCTCGTGTGTAATATTCCTAATTCACCGGATCCACTTTGTTTCTCTACGAAACTTTCAGGAGGTTATAGACTCCACATCACTTAGGAGATCTAAAAGTCCCAGTGAGGACCTTCACCTTCACTGCATATTCTTATACAATTGGCCAAACACATCTAGAGGGAATTCAATTGGTGTCATTAAACCCCTTCTCTTCACCAGAAGGTTTCTGACTAGTATAGCATGCAGATGTGTTAGCAAGTATATGGGAGAACAATTTGAGGGCTTTTGAGAATGTGTGGTTGTTTGCAGTTATTACAATTCAAGTGTATCAATCAAAATTTCAAATCAATGCTGTTAGATAAAACTGGAAGGGGGCAAACATTAGGAAATTAATATGATGACATATTATACCATACCAGGGAGAAATAAAGCCGCATTACAGGATGTGTATAAAGTGTAGGGAGGCATTGAGCGGTTTTGGAGGAAGCTCCTCACATGAGCTCTCAGATGTAGATACATCGAAGCACTAGAATATGAGCATTATGATCAGTGTTGAAAACTGAGTATATTTTGAACTATAACTCCCACATTTCATTGATACTGACTATGCTGATTGGTACATTTGGAGGGTGCCCAATTCTCTGACTTTATCCCAAATATTTCCTGAGTTGACAGTAAAAAATAAAGCCCAGTGTGACCCAGCAGATTATTTCATTTGTGGGCAGAGACAGAAGTGGGTGGAGAGAAAACTTGTCAAAAAGAAGTAAGCTTAAATAGCTAACTCAATTGAATTCTAAAAGCTGAAGCACACACCAAAAACACTTCCACAATGAAAGGAAAAAAAATGGCAGTGGCACATTGTAAAATGGTAAGAAAAGTGCTGAGGCTAATGTTGCCTAATGTACACTGTATATTTTCCCCCAAAAGCAAAAGATACCAAGATATTGACGCTTGAACTAGCCTTGCTCTCTTCTCCAAAAGTATATTTAGAGCTAAGTCATAAACATACTGTAGACAACAACATGTTGCATTCTGGAGACTTCAAGCAATTCCCCATAAGATTCACTCAGAGGTGGAGAATCACAAAATTAGACAGTAGGAATCTGGAGCTCCTTACATTCTTAAAAGGTATATCACACTCACTAGTGTCCATATATGAATTATAAACTTTTTCCAAACACCACCAAAGAACAGAAGAATTTTCTGTGATCAAGCAAGCCACATCAATCATTCCCAAAGCTACAACAGGCCGAGATATCAGATATCTACCCCTCTTGACATAGCTCAATTCTACTTTGGCTGCATCAGTCTTCTCTCTTCAAAGAGGAAACAGTAGACGCAGCTTTGATTGACTACTTGTAATCAAAAGAAGGGGGACTTTGAAAGGGGGGTGTTCAAGGCTTTGTAGCTAGATTAAGGTTGAAGGTTTTACATTCCTGCCCTAAAACACAGCTTTATACATCACTTTATTTAAACAAAAATAGAATAAAAGCTGTTTTCACCGTAATTGACCCTTCTGCATGACTTTCTGTATCCACCTTCTGTAATATGGTTTTTGGTATATATTTTGCCTAGATAATTGCTGGTTTGTGAGGTTTTTTTTGTTAAGACAGAATTGAATGGACTGCATGTCAGTCTGCAATTTCACAAATCTGATGTCTTTGACATTCTAGGTTTAACATCCCTTTTCGTTCAATACAAATTTGCATTCTTGGACTTGAAGAAAGTGTGCACAACCTTCATCATTCTAATGAGGAGTACAGTATTTGTATTCTTAAAAGTAGAAGGTAATGTGGGTATACTCAGAAAGTTAGAAAAGTATTGGTGGTAATGCTTAACAGACAAAGGCTGGGATATTTGAAAACAGAATGTACACATATGCCTTTGAAAATAAATCACCCACTTACTTTATGACTTATATCTTCTAATTTGTCTGTTGAATATACAGGCTTAATAGCAAATGTATTGCCTGGGTTTGAAATCTAATAATATGTAAACAAATATAATGGCTACAATGTATAATAAGCTTCTTAAAGTTGTTATTGTACTGTTAAACACAAAGTAACCGATTACAACTGATAACTATTTTTAAAAAGACAACTGACCAATGTTAACATGTAAGGATCTAACAGTTCATCTATAAAGTGCTTAACTGCCAATGAGTAGAAACATAATTTTTCTAGGAATGTCAAACCGCCAAGATTTAATTGTCCTTAAATAGACATGTAGCTTTGAATTTGAACAAGTTTCATCTGAAGAGGTAAGAAGAGAGCAATGTGGTTATGCAGACACAATATTGAATTTTAATGTGAGAAATCTAGATTGTAATCTCTTTCCAACCACAAAGCTCACTGGGTGGGCTTGGGCAAGTTACAATCTCTGTAGAATCTATGTTACTGGCTTACTGAAAGGATAAATGAACAAAGAATTGCAAAGTGCTTTATGTACATAAAATGTACCTGCCCTTTCCTTTCCATCACCAGTAGTGCTTTGTATCCTTTTCACTGCCTCTATTCTTCAGGGGAGCTCAGTTTTAGCAGCCATTACAAGATATTGCTTGTGTCTAAACATGTTGTGTAAAAAAAAAGGAAGCCAAGAATGGGTTACCAATAATCACTAGGAGTAGAAGGTGAACAGATGGATCACTCAGGTAGAAAGAGCAGAAGAGGGAAAGTAAGAATGGATTTCTCAGTCATATCTCTACAAATATTAATATGCAATCCGGAGACAAGTATTTTCTTGTAACACAACAATCATGCTATTTATGATTTAGCTGTGATTATGTCCCCATATCCCTCACAATCAATTTTTCATCACATTTTTTTTGCTTCTAAAACTGTAACAAGATATATTTTAAAAACCAATTCTTGGAAAGAAAATGATTGTACTTGGAATAATAAAATGTTACTTCCCTATAGGTACTTTCCAAGAAAGAGCCAGGGGATTAAAAGTAACTAAATTCTAAAAGGTTACAGACAAAATGTTGAGTGAATCAGCCCGATTGTTCTCACAGAACAGAAGGGTGTATTAATAAGAAGTGAGCTTTACCAGCAAATGTTTGAGTTTCATTCCATTCCAGCATCGGTGGTATAGGAGAAAAAGAGCGCCTGTTACATTACGTGCTTGGCATGGATGCTGCTGAATGAATGCTTATGAAACTGGGGCCACTTGCTCTACGGTGGGATGCCTGCCTGCAAAATTTTCCTAAAATGGAATTTTGAAGGGAACTTAAGCTCCTCTTCTTGAGTTTCCCTGTTGGATGATGGAATTTGCTGCTCTCAAGCATGAAGGATTAACAACGCCAGAGGGCAGGCTCCAGATGAGAGTGGTGCAAACCTTTCTCTTCTCTCCAAGGCTCTACCTACAAGGCTCAGTCATGCCCTATAGTAACCCCTCTTATGCCACACACACTTACAGTATCATTTCAGTCGAAGTAACCTAAGCCAAGCGCCATTCAAAACCCAACCAGGTTACACCTACGATAATGTTGAAAGGTTAGCACAGTTGCCTTTCCTAAAGGCATCTTCTGTGCAGTATACAACTTCTGCCTGTGTAGACTTGCCCCATTCTCCCGACTGGACGGCCAGGTCTTTACAGTACATATATTATTTGGGGTATGGTAGAGTTATACTAGAATTAAAGGAGCAGGCCAGTAAGATTTTCAATCTCACTTAGCCGCATCTACAGCACAGAAAGGAAACAATAGCAGATTTTACTGAGCTCATGTGTGCAGGCCGCTGTGTTATATAAAGGACATGCTTTTTCCTGTTCTTCAGAGAATTGTGAATGGGAAAACTGGTAGAAGAGTTGAGTTCTGGGGCAGTCTCTGACACATCTACAGAGCTCAGTAGTGGACAAAAGGATATTGTTTTGTATGATGTGCTGATTGAAAAGAAATGCCACCTATGAGTACAGAAGAGATCCACTTATATATCCTTAGGTGTTGGGCAGTAGCTTGATTCATCACTGGGCAGCCACCAGCAAGCACTAGGAGCAATTATCTCCATCTTTGGTGGCTTTAGAGATCGACCCTGGGGGAGATTACCCCTCTGAAACACGGAGCTGAAAAACAGCAGGGCTTCCTTCTGTGCCCTCTGTTCTTCTCCCTTACCGAGAGCCTCCCATCTCTTCACAAAGAGGGGCTTCATTCTTCAGACAGAGAAAACGCAACAGCTGCAAGAGAGACCCTTTCTGACAGACTCTTGCTTCCTATTAGCAAAATCAGACTCAGGATGGAAAGGGGGGGAGGGAATCACTCCCTGTTGCTTAACTTTTTAACAGCTGACAGAAAGGAGGAGGCCAGGATAAACTGATGAGAATCAAGGGAAGAAGGGAGAGGAGGGAAAAATCATCTTTTCAAGAAAACAGGGAAGCCGCTGTCTCCACGCTCCCCGCCTCTCCTTAGTACAAAACAGCTATTACTAGCTCCAACCACAACAAACTAATGAGTGGGAGAGAGAAATGTGAATGGAAGAGGCTGTGCTAAAACAAACCACAGACTGCCACTTTCCCCTACCAGAAGGCAAAGCCTGTCTTGACCTTGCTCTAGTTATTGCCTTCAAAAGAAAAGAAAAAGAAAGAGCAATTAGGTGAATCTTTGTTTTGGTTTGTCCTGTAGATAAAGGATGGGTTAGTTAGGTGATGATGACTGAGCAGGAAAACAAAAAGAACTAGGCAAAAGCTGAGCTAATTATATGCATTAAACCTCTTGATGAAATAGGGAATCAAACAATGCCTATTTTTCTTGGTTTTACTTTTGAATGGAAAATACATTTGTGCAAGGCAATGTTTCTTTTCTTGACTTTCGGGGAGTGTCTGATAATGCAAACAATGGCATGTTCAAATGGAACTGCCTTTGGAATTTACAAACACTCTTGAAATACGGAATTGCCAACATTTAAAGTCCCATTTACTGCCAGTATTCTGGACGTTTGGAAAGAATTTCTCTGTGGCTGTTAGTCCAAAATACCATTAGGCTCTATGTCTCTTTTCCATGCCAGCTAACCACACCCAAATTACGAAAACTACCAATAAGCCAAATTTGTTGTTAAAACAGAATATATTTCATCGTAAAAAGAATAAAGAGCCAGATGCTGAAGTTAAATGAAGCACATTTTCTGAAGTCCAACAGCACAAGATTAAGCAGAACTCACGAAAATAGAAGCATAAAAATATGAGGGTGAAGGATCGGTCTTAACTTGGGAACAGCAAAAGTAGGTCTCTGGACTCGCTCTTTAGTGATTCAGGATCACAGGTAGGGCCTTTCCTCCGACAGAGCATCTGAAGCAGGTGAGACACTCTTTGGCAAAGATTAACAAGGCCATATAATTGCTTCAAGGATCTCTTTGCAAACATCCCTTCCTCGTGGCTACTCAGTTCACAACATGAACTAGGATCTTCAGCCTGTTCTTTAAAATGTTTCCCGGGAAATCATAATAAGGACAAAGATTTTAGAAATGAATAATATTAGAGAGTCTATCTTTTGGAACCCATGTTTTAGAAAGAGGGTTCTAGCAAATGTAGGCATTAGTCTACAGCTAATTCTTTATGTCTTCTAGTAATGTAGCCTCATCCTTTCCACGAAGCTCCTTAGGACTCAACTCTCTGGATAGCAGCATTAAAGAAGGAGCCACTGCACTGCTAGAGACTGCTCTGCCCCCATGATAGCAACTAAGAGCTCCTTCTGGGGTCAACAATCACTATCACTGTAACTCTACTAGCTCTTGAAATTTAATTAGGGTTGAATAAAACCCTAACCCTAATCCTGTCATGGACATCTCCTGTGGCTGGTCTTCCGGCAGGCCACTCCACATTGCTGGGAGGCAGAACCTACTAGATGGTTCCGCCCCAGGCGTCTAATGGACCCTGAAGGGTTCCAGGAGGTGCTTGGGCTGATTCCCACTTCCGTTACCCACAGCTCGGCCAAGGCCTTAGTGGATGCCTGGCAACGGGCGGCCTCTGAGGCTCTCGACCAAGTTGTCCCCTTGCAGCCCCTTACTCGTCGCAGATCCCGGTTAGCTCCTTGGTTTTCGATGGAGCTCTGGGAGATGAAGCGTCGAAGGAGGGGCCTGGAGAGAAGTTGGAGATCCAGTCGGTCCAAATCCGACCGAGCCCAGTTAAGAGCCTATATGAGGACTTATCTGGTAGCGATGGAAGTGGCGAAGCGTGCATATTTCTCCGCTCTCATTGCGTCTGCAGATGATCGCCCCTCCTACATCAGGAGGTGAGGGAGGATCCTTTGCAGGGTAGGGCTGAGGAGTTTAGTCAGCATCTGCTGGATAAGATCGCTCAGATTCAGGCTGGCTTGGACTCCGACTGGCAGGAGTCGGATGAAGGAGTTACGAGTAGTCTGGCTGACATCATCTGGGATGCGTTTGAGCCTGTGTCCTTAATGGAAGTAGACAGGACCATGCAGAGGCTGAGTTCCACCACGTGTTTATTGGAGCCTTGACCCTCCTGGTTGGTATATGCCTCCAGGGAGGTTACATGTGGCTGGCTCCAGGCAGTTACCAACACTTCGTTAAGGGAGGGATCCTTTCCCGCCGCCTTGAAGGAGGCAGTGGTGAGGCCCCTCCTTAAGAAGCCTGCCCTGGACCCAGCTGTCTTGAACAACTTTCGTCCGGTCTCCAACCTTCACTTTGTGGCAAAGGTTGTTGAGAGTGTGGTGGCCCATCAGCTCCCAGGGTTCCTGGAGGAAGCTGACTACCTAGATCCGTACCAATCAGGCTTCCAGGCCGGGTACAGCACGGAGACAGCATTGGTTGCACTGATGGATAATCTCTGGAGGGATCGGGACAGGGGATTTTCCTCTGTCCTAGTCCTATTAGATCTCTCGGCAGCTTTCGATACCATAGACCATGGTATCCTATTGTGATGCCTCAGGGGGTTGGGGGTGGGAGGCACTGTCTTACGGTGGTTCTCCTACCTCTCGGGTCGTTCGCAATCGGTGTTGGCAAGGGGGCAAGGGTTGAGTCCAAGGCCCCTAGTTGGTGGGGTGCCTCAGGGTTCGGTCCTTTCGCCTCTCCTGTTCAACATCTATATGAAGCCGCTGGGTGACATCATCCGTGGATTCGGGGTGAGGTATCATCAATATGCTGATGATACCCAGTTGTTCATCTCCACTCCGAACCAAATCGGTGATGCTCTCTCCGTGATGTCTCATTGCCTGGATGTGGTGCGGATCTGGATGGGGAAGAACAGGCTCTGACTCAACCCGGCCAAGACTGAGTGGCTGTGCGTACCGGCATCTCGGATAATCCAAGAGGTTCCATCATTGGCCATGGGGGGAGAGGTGTAGCCCTCCGTGGATAGGGTTTGCAATTTGGGTGTCCTCCTGGATCCACAGCTCAATTTGGAGGAGCAGGTGGGAGCTGTGACAAGGGGGGCATTTGCCCAGATTCGTCTGGTGTGCCAATTGCATCCTTATTTGGACCGAGATTCCCTACGGACGGTTATTCATGCACTTGTGACTTCCCGAATCGACTACTGTAATGCTTTTTACATGGGACTGCCCTTGCGGACCATCCAGAGGCTTCAACTGGTGCAGAATGCTGCTGCACGGATAGTGATGGGAGTGTCCAGATACTCCCATGTTACACCCCTCCTACGTGACCTGCATTGGCTGCCGGTTGCCCTCCAGGTGAGATTCAGGGTATTAGTCATCATATATAAAGTCCTACATGGCTTGGGTCCGGGGTACTTGCGGGAGCGTCTCCTGCCAGTGCCGACCTCCAATCGCCCTGTACGCTCCCACCAGCAGGGCCTCCTGGGGGTGCCATTGGCCAGACATTGTCAGCTGGTGGCACCCAGGGGTAGGGCCTTCTCTGTGGGAGCACCCACCCTGTGGAATCAACTCCCCTTGGAGCTCCGGCTGGCCCCTGACCTCCGTTCCTTTCGCCACAACCTAAAGACTTGGTTGATTCAACAGGCCAGCCTGGACTGAAGGGGTGGGGTGGGGTGGGGTTTAATTGATTTTAGTTTTTAATCAAGTTTTAAATTTTTATTGGGCTTATTTGACTAGTTTAATTGTATTTTTAATATTTGTATTCTCGTTTTTTTATTGTAAGCCGCCCTGAGTCCCTCAGGAGAGAGGGCAGCCTATAAGTCCAATAAAATAAATAAATAAATAAATAAATAAAATAAATATTAATTTGGAAGATAGGTTTTTGGAATTAGTATTCATGCATTTTTAAACCACAGTGCAATGATCAGTTTCCTCAGAGGATGTGTGACTGGAAAATGAAATCTTGGTTTCCTTATTGTTTTAATAGTAGGGGGGGAATCCTACTGTTAGAGTTTTTTGACTCTTAAAACCCCACAGTACTTTTTACCAAATGTTAAAAAGGGTTTCCTTAAGCCTAGAAACCAATACCCTACTACAAAAACATTTGGCATCGAAAATTTCTTTGTTCTTATAGGCTTGTTCTCTGATGTATGGGATGTCTTATTTATTTAAATACCGTTTTCAAAAGACACTGTCTTATTTCCAAAAACACACTAGGTCTTTTTTTGGCTAGTATTAATTTTAGGTGCCAAATAGTGGGTGTGAGTGGTGTGCATGGTTTCCCTGAAAAGTCTTCCTGGAACTGGAACTTTACACTAGGTCTTATTTTCGGGAAGGTCTTATATTAGGGCAGGTTTAGAAAATAGTGCTAGGTCTTACTTTCGGGGTAGGTCTTATTTTCGGGGAAACACGGTACTTTGAACCTGTGCTGTAACATAGATTTCAGATTGAGAGTACCATTGAAAAAATTCAATACCATCATCGTAGCCTTTTAAAAATATAGTGGCTAGTATTGAATTTCCTAGGAATTAATCTGGGTATGAAATGGCATTATTGCCAATTTCCTGGATTTCCATAACTGGGTTTGTAATATTAAGGTGTTCCCCTGGTCCTTTGCATAACATGCAACTCCAGTGATGGGAAAGAGAAAGGAGTTCTGTTTATAGTTGTATACAAAAGCATGTTAACCTTGGAGGGGGGAGGGAAATCTCTTGTGATGGTGGTGTGTTTAATGCAGTGAAGAAGGTTTCCGTCTAAAATGCCAGAACAAGAACTTTTTTGTGATTGGTGCTATGTAAATACCATCTGTTCATTTTATGATTGCTTCTTAACTCTGCACAAGGGAAGATCACAACTCCACCAAAGTTTTATGGAAAACAAAAGATCCATTATGAAGAACTAGGAAGAAACTCTTTGAAGGCTCCCTCACATGGCAGAGGAAGGAAATGGACATTATTTTAAAAAATGCATCACCCACCCCCCACGCACACTGCACATACCAAAAGCCCAGTGTCGTAATATAAACAGGGTTACAATACAAGAGCAGCAGCATTTTATGAAATTGCACCAAGTGATGTTCAGACTTCTAAGACAGCAAGCACCATCTTGAAAAGAACAACTGCCAACTGAATTCATGAGTTTATGGACACCAGGGAGACAGGAAAACCATTCAGACATGAGAAAACAGATGCAAACTCTGAATAAGAACAAGATAGAAAAGGAAGAACAGCACCTAAATGAATAAATAACATGTGGTCAGATAGGACAGCTTTATAAAGATATTCCAGAGATATAAAAGTATATCTTTATCAATATCATTAGTTCAACTTGAAAGGTATAAGATAATTTTGGTCTCCATGCATCACTCAATTCTTTCCTCTGCAGATTGTGTTTTATTTCTGAATACTCCCATTTTCTCTTACTCAACATCCAACTAGACATGATATGTGAAAAGTCACATTTCATCAACATCTGACCTGCAATGTTATTTATTAATTAATTATGATGGCGAATTTCAAATTTTGCACATGCCAGGAAAATTGCATTCAACACTGCAGTCTGCTCAGGACAATGTTGATCCAGAACACATTCCCAACATTTCCTTATGACTATAGCAGAGGGAGACAAGTAGCAAGCAATAAGTAGGAGGCTTTTCAGCAATCCTGCTACTGAGGCAGGTGAGCTTTTAAAGAATTGAACATTCTTTGCAAAACCTCAGGCATAAGATATCTGACTATATTTGGTGGCTGGCATGCAAGAGTGAAGAATCAGGTGGAATGTCATCTCCGTTTGCTGCTTCTTTTACCATCTAAATCATGAAGTCCCAGGGCTGATGGCCCTGTAAAATAATAGAGGAGAAAATGTCAGGCATCTTCTGTTACCAAATGAGCTGTCCTTCTCCCAAGAGGCCAGTAGGTCATCTGTCTTCTGAGGAAGACCAATAGGACCATACATCACAGATCACTATTTAACAACAATAAGACATTAAGAACTGATGCCCAGAGCAGCAGCTTCTTCTTCTTCTTCTTCTTCTTCTTCTTCTTCTTCTTCTTCTTCTTCTTCTTCTTCTTCTTCTTCTTCTTCTTCTTCTTCTTCTTCCTCTTCCTCTTCCTCTTCCTCTTCTTCTTCCCCTCCTCCTCCTTCTAAAAAGAGGGTCACAGCTCCATTTTGCTTCCCCCCCTAAAAACCAGGTAAGAAGAAGCATCAACCCATGAATCCTGAACAACTAAGGACTATTGATTCAATTTATTTTACAGATTATATATTTATTATTTCATTCAATTTGCATACTGCCCAACTCTCAATAAGTCAAGAAAACATAAAACAATGGAAACAATACAACAACAACAACAAAAGCAGCAAGGATGGCATAACAATCACAAAAAAGCTGGTGTCATCACTGCTTCAAATAGGCAATATCCTCCTAGCAAAAGCCAGGTCTTCGTTGCCCTTTGAAACTTCAGTAGGATAAATCCTACTATGGAAATTGTGGAAGGACTCCATTCCACAAGGCAAGCACTGCATAGGTAAGGTGCACTTTTGGGGGGGGGGGGTGTCCAACAGATGGCATTGCTTAATCCATCCCTTCTGGATCAAAATAGCTAGGCAGAAAAAAGATAGAAGCATTGCTACTTCTTTCTATCTGAGTAGAGGGCAGGGAAGTAAAAGGGCTGGTGGCAGCATTACTGAACAGGCTTTTCTCAAGAGTTGGATGAGGATGCTGTATGGTTTAAATGGAAGGTGAGGCTTCCAGGAGGCCCACCCTATGCATCCCATACACTGATACAGATAGCCCCCAACTTGCAACCTAATTGAGCCTGAAATTATGTATAGTGAGTCATCCTGTGGCTGTACCCAATTTTACTACCTTTTTTGTGATGTTTGTTAAGTGAAAGTGGCATGTTGTGAAAGAAACCATTGTCCACAATGGCCATTTTTGGCCAGAAACTGAAAAAAAAGGTCATAAATTATGGTGTTGTGACTGTGGCATGCTGCAAATGCCTGTGTATAGGATCATGTGACCTGGAGGAGGATTGAAGCTGTAGGAACTGAATGGCAACAGTTGCTAAGTGATCTGTCATAAGCTGAGGACTACCTGTATGCAGCTTATTCTGCAAAGAGCACCCTAAAACTTGCTATAAATTTTAATATTTGATCACATTTAATAACTAGCAAGCAATTTTTAAAATGCTGCAATGGACCTACAACCTGTAATACCACATTGGCTAGCCTATTTTAAATGTGAAACCTACCAAAATCAGAACTATCAGCAGTAATTTAAGTTTCCTGCTTTTTAAACGTTCAAATTAAATAAGCAAGGTCAATGCAAATATGAACCCACATTTTTATAGTCACTCCCACCCCAGACAGCTCAGGAATGAACTACTGTAAAATACTCTACATGCTGTGGTATGTCCATGTGATACCTCTGCTCCCTGAGCTGTAATGGCTACCAGTTGCATTCCAGGTGCAATTCAAGGTGCTAGTTCTCACTACATGCAATAGGTCCTGGCTATTTGAGGGACTGTCTCTCTCCAATTGCTTTTGCTTGCCCGGTGAATCAGAATTGCACTGATGGAATGCAATACCTACAACTGGTATTGCATTCCAAATGCAATTCAATCCAAAGTCTGCAATTAAGCCATTGGGGGCTTTTTCCCACCACCCACCTTCTGGAATAACACCCCCCCACACACACATTTAGCCTTACTTAGTTACTACCCTGATGACATTCAGGGTATTGATAGTTTCCCATCCTGATGACATTCAGAAAATCATCAAAATGTTTGGCTGTTCTCCTAGGCTTTCAAGCAGCATGCTGGTTGAATCCTTCTGTGATGTTTTTATTGTTAGTTTGTCTTGTAGATTCTATCTTCCATTTCCTTTTTTAAAATGTTCTCTCTTAGAAGGTAAACTGCCCAAAGTCATTTGGAGTTGGGCAGTCTTTAAATTGTAACTAACCCCGCCCCAATACAAAACAAAACACCAAATAAGTTTGGTTCTGAAATTCTCATGTAAGAATCTAAATGTCAAACTTAGAAATTATAGAGGTTACCTACGCTGCAGCAATGTGAGATCATTAAATGGTTTAAAATAAATTGTCAATTCAACCACTTCAATTTAAGTAAGACTGGTAAGACTCCCATTTAGTGGGTCATTGTGAGCAACGTTAATTCTTGCCACTTTTGTAAAAATGTAACATTTCTTCAGACCACAATCGATTTAGAAATTTAATCATCAACATTCCTGATTTTATGATTACAGTCTGTAGGGTAGTAATTAAGTAAATGCATTTAAAGAAATGGTGTAGTAATACATAATAAATTCTTCTTCAAAGCAAGCTTGATTCCTGGTGATTTCAAAGTCACCTCCATGAGGGGCTTTTGATTTCTTTTTGGGTACAGTGTAGATATGGTTTGTCCTTGGAAGTCCAGAAAGTGTCTTCAATTGTCCAGGTTCCTCAATTGTCCCCACTCTAGTTTTGTTATTCAGGTACCATCCAGTTCCAACCTTATATAGATTTAGAGCCCATAGAAGGGCAAGCAGATAATCTAAACCATTGCTCTAAAGGGCTTACTTTTTGCAGACAAGGCATAAAGGTATCATACATATTCTTAATCCAAAATATACTAGTATTGTTATAGTAATAAATACTCTAGTAAAAAATAGTATATACTATTTTACATTATTTTTAATGTGCTTTAAATATCCTAGTAAAATATGCTAGTAAATTTATATAACAGTATAGTGGTATTGTCTCATCAGTGCTAAAAACAAGTATCTGCCTTAAAAAAAGGCAAGTACTGCTAAGTATTCTTCCATGTACTCAAAAAAGGAAAAAGAGTTGGTAATATCTCTATATTTCTCATTTGTTTGATTAGCCAGCTCAGTATCTGTGTAATTGGCTTGTAGATATTAAGCAGTTTCTTATTTTATAAGCATTAGGCTATCTTAAATGGGCATCTTTCTACTGGTTTCTCTGACCCTACATTAGCTATTTTGCCAGCTGGCATAGCCTCACCTTGAAGATCTCTATTTATGCTTCTATTAAAAGTGGCAAAGAAAAGAATTTGGCATCCCCATGTATTTGAAAGGTCAAGCCACAGAAAGCCTTCTGTAAGCTTAAACCCTTGTTTTGAAAGGCCTATTCTTTGGTAGGCTGATTATGAAAGTAGGCTACATATTCTTAACAAGCCCTTTTTCTCTCTGGCTTCAACTCCCTACATGCATGTGTATTCTTGTACGGCTGGGACCTTAACATACTGTTTTGATTGTTATCATATTGCCATGATAGAGCCGATTGTTTGGGATTTCTACAATTATGTCATGGCTTCCCACTCTGGTTACCTGTCAAGGTGTCTGATCAGGGTTGCAGGTGGGAAGGGCTCCTCTGGTAAGCCTTGAGCACTTCCCCATACTTGCCTTACCTGTTAAACCCTGCTGCCTTCGCATGCAAAGTTCCCCTCCCCAGTCCCTTTTTTTATATACAAAAAAAAAAGTCTGATCTCTTGCATAAGACAGGCACAGAGAAAGAACTTCAGAGAAATGATATCAAAGCTTCCTGATCTTTTCCAGTTCTGCCTCACAAGAGTCTGGAGGTGTCTTTCTAGATTTCTACACTGAATTAAATCCATATTTTAAAAAACCAAAATTATCAAGAAGTAATAAGAACATTTTTTCAAAATAAATAGAACTATTCATCTAGAATAGATGAATTATAATATCATATAATATTTTGCAATACAGTTGAACTACAATTGCATTTAATTGTAATTTAAACACAATTAAATAGTCTTTACTGAGGAAGGAGGAGAACTACTGGAGAACACTGGCCCCTGTTCCCAAACCCTGCAGCTAGTTTAGAACAGGGGTGTCAAACTGGATTTCTTCAAGGGCTGGATTAGCATTGTAGTTCTCTGCAGACCAGCGGGCAAGGGGGCAGGGCGGATGCCTCCTGCCGGCTAAAACAGGGCACGTGCGGCCCCCTTGCGCCTCATTTTGACCCTCCATGGCCTCCTGTAGCACTCAGTCAGCCATTTTCGGCCTGTATTCCAGTGCATTTTTGGGTCCTTTTTCAGCTCATTTTTGGCCTGTTTTCAGCCGGCAGAGTGCTGCAGGAGGCCATGGAAGGTGAAAACGAGCCCAGCCCCCATGCAGTCTATTTTAGCTGCCAGAGGCACTGCGGGCCAGATTTAAGCACCTGGTGGACTGGATCTGGCCCACTGGCCTTGAGTTTGACACCCCTGGTCTAGAATGATATCATGGTCAATGGTATTAAAAGTTGCTGAGGGAGGCCAGGAATAGCTTACATCCTATAACAATATCTTTAGTACTATCAAACAAACAACATCTGCCTATCATAGATTCTAGGGAAGGACTCAGTAGATGGGTAAGAATGCCAAATACAGACTAAACATCTGGCTGACTATGTAACCAACCATAATAATAGTCATTATTATTTCAGTGTATATAATTACAGGCTGTTTTCACACTGCCCAAATGCACAAGAAGAATGAAACAAAAGTGGTGATTCCTTTTAGCTTCAATAAATAAACCTCTGTTTATATTACCAAATTTAGCAAATTTCCAATGACTCAGTAAATTCATTATGTCCAATACATTAATACATATTTAAAGCCTTTCACTCTCTTGGCTTTTAAACTTGCTTTAGCCTGCTCTTATTAAATGATGTTGGACATAATTATGTTAGATGGTTTTATTGTGTTTAATCATTTTGCAACCTTTTTTTCATTTATTTAAAGAGAAAAGCTGTATAAAACCAAATAACTCAGGAGACTTGGAGATGAATATTTGCTAACTGAATGTATGCATCCCTTTTCACTGCATTTTCCTGTGAGGAACAACTTTGGCTTCCTGCTCCTGTCCATGCAGGAAATGCTTAGAAATAAGAGTACAGAGCTGTCAGGGTTGCAAGTATTTTCTGGTATCACTTGCCTGGGGCAACCAGCTCTCTTTGCCTAATGGAAGGGCAGGCCCTTATTCGACATAAAGCCTCTGTCAACTCGAAAAGCTTTCCTGACCTGCTCCCGAGTTGCCATAGGAAATCACGCCTCGCAGCTCCACTGAGGAATTCACACCTCAGTCAAAACAAAACATAAATCAAGGCCATCTCCACGGAGACCCACAATGGTTGGAGGGAGTGGCTTCTATGACCCATGAAATTGCTTCATTGGGGAATGTGACTGGTAAACACATCTTGGGGGGAGGGAGCAACAGCGTCAGAGGCAAGGCACGAACTGGGTGAAGTCAGAGCTAGCTCCACTTAGGTCGTGTCAACAAGGCACCCCTAATAAACAACTGGGTTTTTCTTGCAGAATGACTTGAGGCTCCTGATTTTATTGGGGCATTGGTCGGAACCCTGACAGGCTTCTTGAAAGGAAGAGGAAAACATTTATGAAAAAGGTCAAGGGCCAGGGGTGGGCAACTCAGAAACTACTAGACTTACACCTTTCATAAGTTAATGATGAGAAGCTATAGAGATTATAGTGCAAAGCATCTGGAAGATATTACCTTGGCCATGCTGCTTCAATGAGTTTCTCTTCTTCAGACCTGCTGGGTACACCAGTCAATGATGGCCTAGTGTACCCTAGTGTAAACATTGTTGCCTACTGTAATGGTATGTGAGAATAACCCTGGGAGACAAGAATAAGAGTCACAGACTGTATGAGCAGCATGTAAAAGATGCCTCAGTCCCCAAAAGGACTGAGATAGATGTTAGCCCTTTGAGGTGCTTCAGCCAGGAAGCACATCAGTGAACACCAGCTCTATTTTTATTGTATGATTACATTAACCAATCTCGCAACTCTGAAAGCATTTCTCTCTTCCTCCCCTGTACCCTCTGGAAAACTAGGAAGGGTCCCTTCTGAAGTGCTCCCCATGCCCTCATTCCTTCTGCAAACTGCAAATCAAGGAGAGAAGCAACCTAGAACTAAAGATAAATTTCCTGGCATAACAATTAATCAGTAGAATGGCTTGCCTTCAGAAGTCGTGGGTGCTCCATCACTGGAGTTTTTAAAGAAGAGATTGGACAGCCATTTGTCCGAAATGATATAGGGTATGCTTGGGTAGGGCATTGGGCTAGAAGACCTTCAAGGTCCGCTCAAATGCTGTTATTATAAAATATTATCATGCTTGTCCAGTCTGCTGTTCTCCCTGCTACTCTCCCTGCTGTGTCCCAAAGCCAATCGCACACACCATTATACCTACTGACTAGTCCTCCCTTGCACTCAAGGCAAAAATACTTGCTAGAGGAGTACAAAGCAGACCTCTAGCATAAGTGGCCATCTATTCCAACCTCTCCACACCATTCCTACCCCAATAGTTGCCAACTGAGGCTGTCTCCTTCTGTCTAATCAGATGCCAAACCCAATTCAGCAATATCTTGTTTTTATACCTAGCTTTGCTTCCTCAGGCCTCCAAATATTTCTACCATAATGTTTTCCATGGAAAGCTACTTCACAGTCAAATAGCTATTTTCAAAAACTTGGATTAATATAAAAGCAACATACAGGAAGCCACAATTAGGAAAAGGCACATCTACTGCTTCCATGTCTTTCATTAGGAAAAGCAGCACTATAAAATAGCACTGGTGCCATTTGTGATTAGGCGCGTTTATTTTATACTTGTGTTTGTAGACCAGTAGTAAGCAAATCTCTGGCCACCATGGTTCAACCACAAATTCTTGTAAGGACACACACAGGATTCATCTTTGCATTCATTGAACCATTAGTTCATTTAGTTTAAAACTTTGCCACAAAGATTGACAGCCTTTAATCAGAAATTTTGATGAGACTCTTTTCCACTCATTCACACAGATGCCAAGCACTGAACTGGGGACCTGCTGTCTGCAAATGTACCAGTGAGTATATCCTACAGATGTACACCAAGCTCCTCTGCCTAAACTTCTTGTCTGTCAAACAAGGGATGAACAACAGTGTGTAGATCTGTCTTTGTCCCATAAGTAGATTTAGTCATTTGAATTTCATAATGGCCCATTTACCCATCATCCCATTATATGTGATGCTTAAGCCACATGTTGGCCACCCATGTATTGGTCTTGAGTCCAAAAAGTACCATAGCAAAAGTAATCAAAATATTCCTAATTAATTGAGAACTAGAAAACACAGTATTTGTCAGTTCTCTACTGATCCCAATACAAATTATTTGGCTTTTGATTATTAGTCTTTCTATTCTTTGTGGCATTATTTTAAAAAATAAATCTTTACTATAGCCAAGCCAGGCAGGCAAGCTGGAGGTCAAATATTAAGCTCATACTATTTTTGGAACTGCTTTAAAAAGAACCATTCCCTGAAAGCCTGCTGCCTTTAGCTCCTTAGAAATGCCTTTTCCCCCTCAAAGTATAAATTGCATGTTAGCATTGGCAAGGCCACACACAAAGCACAATTTAATGATGCAGCAGCATTGATCCCAAGAAGGTCTAGAGTTGGATAGAGGTTTAAAGCCTTGAAAAGGTTATTAAAATATTTTATTTCAATAGAAAAGAAAGCACATCTGTGAATTAAAACTGGGTGGTCTGAAGGCAGAATTCAATCTCTAACTAAAATATTTTCAATGGTACTTGTAAATTTATGTTTTGTCCTCTGTTATCTGAACCACAATCACAAATGCATTCCTTAAACTCATTTTCAGTACTTCTCCTTTGTTGGTGCATTTATATCATGGAGCTGTGAATTCATTCACTGGATAGAAATAGACCAGCTTTTCAAAAAGTTACATGCTGAATGTGGAATTGAAAAGCATGTTTGAGTTGGAAGAGAGTAGCATCCCTCAACAGCCAGTGAACATCCCTACTGAGAAATTTGTTTTGTTAGACCAATCTTTATAGCCATCCAGAGTCATTTGGTGAGATAGGTGGCTACAGATATCAAATCAAATCAAATTTTTCAAAAACCCAGATCAACCTTTAACAAATTGAACAAAAAATGCCTAGATTAAAAAAAAACCTTTCATTTTCAAAAATTATTTTCTCTGGATTGTTAGGGAACAGATTACGAAAAGCAGGTGGCTGAGAAAGGAGGTTCTCATATGGCCAATTATCTTGCCAAAAAATCAAGATCAAGCTTTGATGCAGTTAAACCATTTTTATGTATTTAAATCAGTAACAACCAGAAAAATCAAGCAGAAGGACGATCACATACTACTCATGGACATCCAAAGTGGGGCAAGCAATGTCAAATGTGCTGTGACATCATCGTGGATTCTACTAGATGCCTGTGAAGCTACAGTTAACCTACCAACCACACAGAATGCTAAGGCATGGGTTGCTTGACCATGATTTACTGAATAAATTGCTATGATTAGGTTCCCACAACCCAACAATCCAAAACTTTAAAAATGCAAATGCGTTATCATTTAATGATTTGTGACTCCATGCAAAGTATATCTTAGCCCCCCTCAGCATCCCATGTTGGAAGTGAGACAACCACATGGTTTATACCCTGAATCAAGTTACAGCCTAATAATGCAATTCTTGAAGATTGCCAGAGAAGCAGAGTATTTAGAGAGGTGAACTAGGACAGGGGAGAGTCAGATTCAAGTGCAGCCTCAGTCATGGAAGCTCTTTTGTGGTGTGACAGTTTAAGAGTTGCCTTAACTTTGGTGGCAGAACCGCATGCATCCTTTTTAAGACTTATGCAGAGAGCTGCAGTTACCTCATGAGGTTTGAAGTACTTCTTCAGAAACATTTTCAAAGCACCCACAGCCTCTTTTGTCTAGCTACATACAAGGCACAATGGGACTAAGATCCAGGAGAACGTTAACACCATTCTAGATTTTAAACTGAGAACGAAGTCCATTAAGTATTTAAAAGAGTCCATCCAGAATCATATATGCAAACACTTTTGTTGCTTCTATTTTTTTTAATTATTGGCACATAGGATATTCCCCTGAGGATGATGGCAGAAGTCAAAGATAATGAAAACCCAAAGTCAAATTTCCTTTTTAAAAAGTGATAAAAGTGTTGAGTGTCTGGAAATTTGCGGGTTTTTTTTCCATCAATCATCCAAAAATATCCCAAATGAAATGAACGGAAAGTCTACCATTTGAGCTAGCATTTTGATTTTTGTCCAGCTGGATATATTTCTCACAAAAATACTCTGAAGGGTCTCTTTTTCTATTGAGTCAATCAGCTGAACTAACAGAACCTGATCGGCTTTTCTTAGTCCCTCCTGCACATTCCTTGTGGGTAATCATGAGTGTCATTTCTCCAGTGTCTTTTATCCAGCAAATTTATGCTTTCTTGCCAACCGCCACTACTTGACCATTTGAGAAAAAGAAGAATGATCTTTCAGGTGGGGAAGGGAAACTTAAAAAAATATTTCCATTTTGATTACAAAGGGCTACACTAAGTATGTTTGTTAGCAGGTGATCTCTGGGTGTGTACTACCAACTTGAATTTGCATTGTACTGGTTTGCTTTTTCCTTCTCCTGATAAAAACTTGGAAGCGTAGGCATAGAAAATGTCACTATACTCTGCTCCTGAAAACCACAGTGAACAGAGACAACTTATAATGAAGATAAGCTAGATTCAAATAAATAAAAGCAAGTGCTGCAGGAGAGGAAAAAAATCAACCTCAGACAAATCTAGGGGCCTTTTTTGCAGACGTCAGGTGTTCATGTTTGACCTTTTAATTCCTGAGTCAGTCAAAAAGTAGGCTGGCATAACCTGTTGAGCCTAATGGCTCAATAATAAACTGCTTCCATAGTTTGGGAGCGCTCCTGTCCTTACAGTTTTACGAAGGTCAAACTTGGCAAGTTTAAGACTTGTGGACTTCAACTCCCAGAATTCCTGAGCTAACATGACTGGAGGAGGAATTCTGGAAGTTGAAGTCCACAAGTCTTAAAGCTGTCAAGGTTGAAGACCCTTGCTGTAAGACAACATGTGGGCAGTGTCAACCCTGAAGTGAACCTGGCTGAGGCCATCTTTGAGGCTTCAGGGTTGCCACAAGGAAGAAGAAGGACAGGGTGAGGGGAGATAGATAGCTGGGGGTTTGTAGTAAAAAGAAAAAGTTTTCCTGTGGGAACCAAGGACATTCCAACAGGTGGCTGGGGAGAGGAGGAGTGGAGTAACCAAGCAGCCGGCCAGCACCTCTATTGGACAATGTGACTGATGACTTGGGGTAAGAAGAAACTTTTACTTTTCAAACTGGGGAAGACTGAGAACTTTCAGAGTCAGTTGTGCCAATATGATGTATCCAATAAATCATTCTTTGAGGAATCTACCTGCCTCGGAGTTCTGCTTTCTTTGGGTGAATTACTTGCAACGCTGACAGGCAGTACTTTATGGATTCACCTAACTTCATTTCTCTTCCCATGTATTATCATCACTATCTTAATGAAAGCAACAACATTATCATGCCAATTTAGACAACTTTTGTCCAGTCTCCAACCTTCGCTTTCTGGCGAAGGTTGTTGAAAGTGTGGTGGCGCAGCAGCTGCCGATGTTCCTGGAGGAAGCTGAGTACCTGGACCCGTACCAATCAGGATTCAGGCCCAGTTACAGCATGGAGACAGCATTGGTCGCACTGATGGATGACCTCTGGAGGGTTTGGGACAGGGGTTGCTCCTCTGTCCTGGTCCTGTTAGACCTCTCAGCAGCTTTTGATACCATCAACCATGGTATCCTACTGTGCCAGCTCATGGGGTTGGGAGTGGGGGGCACCGTATTGCAGTGGTTCTCCTACCTCTTGGGCCAGACGCAGTCGGTGTTGGCAGGGGGCGGTCAGCCCCTAGGCCCTTCACTTGTGGGGTGCCGCAGGGATCGGTCCTTTCTCCTCCTGTTCAACATCTATATGAAGCTGCTGGTAAGATCATCTGTGGTTTGGGGTGAGGTATCATTAATATGCTGATGATACCCAGCTTTTCATCTCCACCCCGAACCACCTCAGTGATGCCCTCCCCGTGATGTCCCATTGCCTGGAGGTGGTGCAGGACTGGATAGGGAGGAACAGACTCTGGCTCAACCCGAACAAGACTGAGTGGCTGTATGTGCCGTCATCTCGGGTAATCCAAGAAATTCCATCATTGGTCATAGGGGGAGAGGTGTTGCCCCCTGTGGATAGGGCGTGCAACTTGGTTGTCCTCCTGGATGCGGCTCAGTTTGGAGGAGCAAGTGGGAGCCGTCACCAGGGGGGCATTCCCACAGGTTCACCTTGTGGGCCAGTTGCATCCCTATCTGGACCGGGATGCGCTACACACGGTCACTCATGTGCTCGTTACCTCTAGACTCGACTACTGCAATGCTCTCTATATGGGACTGCCCTTTCATGTCATATGGAGACTTCAGCTGGTGCAGAATGCTGCCACATGGGTGGTGATGGGAGCGTCCCGATTCCCCCATATTACACCCCTCCTGCGCGGCCTGCATTGGCTACTGGTTGCCCTCCATGTGAGGTTCAAGGTGTTGGTAACAACTTATAAAGCCCTATATGGCTTGGGTCCGGGGTACTTGCAAGAACGTCTCCTGCCGTCGACGAATACCAATCGCCCAGTGCACTTCCACAGACAGGGCCTCTTGGGGGTACAGTCAGCTAAACACTGTAGTCTGGCGACCCCTAGGGGGAGGGCTTTCTCTGTGGGAGCGCCCACGCTCTGGAACCAGTTACCCCTGGAATTGCCCCTGATCTCCGCTCCTTCTGCCGTGACCTTAAAACATGGTTATTTTTACAATCCAGCCTGGACTGACAGGGGATCGGGGTTTTAATCTGGAATGTTTATTTATCTGCAATTTAATATTTTTTAATTGTTTTAATTTTTGTATTGCTTGTTTTTATGTACGCCACCCTGAGTCCTTCAGGAGAGAGGGCGGCTTATAAGTCCAAATAAACATAAACAACATAAACAAACATTATCATGCCCTTTAAGGGGATGCAAGGATGTTGCGATGCTTGCAATTACAATGACGTGTTGTAAGTCCCCTTCATTAACTACTACCATAAGTTTGAATGGTTGCTGAATAGGTGGAGATTAACTAAGTACTATCTGTATTTCCAAATCCACATAAAACTGAAAATCTTAATCCATCTATTTTTTTTAAAAAAATTATTGTCAAATTATTGTACATGGACTAGCAAACCACATTCTTCCATTCTGAAAAAGGAAATCCAAATCTGCTAAGATAATATGAAGACATGCATTAGCAAATAACAGAGAGAAGAAAAAGTCAGTATAAATGGGTGAATGTCAAATTTATTAATGGGCCTTGGTGGCTCAGGCTGTTTATTGCCTGCACTTAAGATCCAGCTGCCTACAACTGCTGTAGGCTCGAATCCCACCAGGCTCAAGGTTGACTCAGCCTTCCATCCTCTCGGGGTAGGTAAATTGAGGACCCAAGATTGTTGGGGGCAATAAGCTGACTTTGTAAAAATGCCACTTAGTAATAAGCAGGCATATACAATGGAATGAAGGCTATTGCTGAGCACACTGGGTTGTATCCCAAAAATTGTAAGCCGCCCTGAGTCTCCGGAGAAGGGCGGCATATAAATGTAATTTTAAAAAAATCATATAAAAAATTATATGATTAAGTAAAATCCTTTAGATCTATCTCCTTGGCATAATGCCCAGTAGAATTTGTTTCACACACTCCCTTAAAGACTAGATTTTTACCATGAGCCCAAAGAATACTGCAATGGAATAATTTTCTTCTTCTTCTTGGTGCATAAAGTGTCACTTGTGACTGGACCTGGTCTTGGGCTATGACAAAAATTCCTTCTTCATAGAATGTAATAACAGATTAACAGAGTTGGAAGGGACTTTGTAGGTCATCTAGTCCAACCCCCTGCCCAAGCAGGAGATCCTACACCATTTCTGACAGATGGCAGTCCAGTCTCTTCTTGAAAGTCTCCAGTGATGGTGCTCCCACAACTTATGAAGGCAAGCTGTTCCATTAGTTGATTGCTTTCACTGTCAGAAAATTTCTCCTTATTTCCTGGTTGAATTTCTCCTTGTTCAGTTTCCATCCATTATTCATTGTCTGGCCTTCAGGTGCTTTGGAAAATAGCTTGACCCCGTCCTCTCTGTGGCAGCCCCTCAGATATTGGAACACTGCTATCATGCCTCCCCTGGTCCTTCTCTTCACTAGACTAGCCATGCCCAGTTCCTGCAACCATTCATTGTATGTTTTAGCCTCCAGAGTCCAGTCCCCTAACCATCTTTTTTTAAAATATATTTTTACTTTTTAAAAACAAAAATACAAATCTCTATTCACATTAACAGTGTTCATATCTTTTCCTTCTTCCATCCCTGTGCAAAGGCTATTCTTGCTGCAGTTATGATATGTATAATGATGTATTGGATGACCTTGCTCAATTTCCCCTTAATTATTCCTAATAAGAATATTTCCAGTTCGAGTTCTAATTTGTGCTCTGTAATTTCTAATAACCATCTTTGTACCCTCATCCAATTTTTTTAACCTCTGGACACTGCTACCACATATGGAAGAACGTTCCTTCTTTGTGTTTACACTTCCAACATTCTGCTTTTGTGATACATTTTGGCCAATCTTGCTGGGGCTAGGTGCCACCTACAAAACATTTTATATTGATTTTCTTTAAATGCTGTTGACAATGTCAATTTACAGGTGTCAATCCACACTTTTCCCCATCCTCTAAATTTATATCATGCCCTACATTTTTTGCCCAGGCAATCATTGATCCCTTTACTATTTCATCTTCTAATTCTACTTCCAACAAATAGTTATATATTCTTGTTATAAATTTTATCTCCTTGCCCATCAAAATTTGGTCCAGTTGTTGTAAGTCCTTTTCTATCCCTTGTTCTTCTAAGTCCTTCCTAAATTTTGTCTGAATTTGTAAATATGACCACCAATCTATAATTATGTCTTGTTCTTTTAATTTATCAATCATTTTTAACTTCCCTGATTATCTAATAGTTCTTCATATCTGACCATTTGCCTTGTATCTCTCATATTTGGATGTAATATCGCTTCCATTGGTGAGACCCATTTTGGTATCTTCATATAATGTTTTCTTTTAACCTTTTCCCAAGTTTGCAGTAGTGATTCTCTTATCAAATGTCTATGGAAGTATGAATGTGTCTTGTTTTTTGTCCCATAAGAAGGCATGCCACCCTGCTTGGAGGTCGTGGCCCTCAATTGCCAAAATTCTTTTGTTTTTCAAATTTATCCATTCCTTCACCCATAATAGTACTGCTGCTTGGTAATACAGTTCCCATTTTGGGAGTCCAAGTCCGCCTCTGCTTCTACTATCTTGTAGCATTTTAGACTTATTCGTGCTTTTTACCCAGCCATATGAATTTCATAACTATCTTGTTTAGCTCCTGAAAAAATCTTCTATCTAATTTTATAGGAATTGTCTGAAAATAGTATAGTAATTTCAGTAAAATATTCATTTTTATCGCTGCTATCCACCCTAATAAAGACAGTTGTAATTTCCCCATTTGTCAGGTCCTTCTTTATCTGTTGAAGTAATTTCTTATAATTGTCCTCCTTTATAGAGGAACATCTCCCTGATAGCCAAATTCCCAAATATTTAGTTTTTTTACCATCTGCAATCCCATTTTTTCTTCTAAGTCTTTTTTCTGTCTTTCTGTCAAATTTTTAGCTAATATTTTGGTTTTTCCTTATTAATTTTAATCCTGCTACTGCCCCAAATTCCTCCAATTCTTGTAATAAATTTATCCCTGTCTCCATTGGTTCTTCAATAAAAAACACCAGGTCATCAAACGCCTGTACTTTATATTCTTCTCCTTTAATCCTCAATCCACCTATTCCCTTGTTTTGTCTGATCTGGGTTAATAGCACTTCCAGAGTCAAAATGAAAAGTAGGGGTGACATTGGACATCCCTGCCATACCCCCTTCCTTATTTTAAAACTTTCCGTAGTCTCTCCATTTATAATCACCTTGGCTTTTTGGTTTGAGTATACAGTGCTGATCATTTTTCTAAATTTGATTCCAAACCCCATATTCTCTACCTGTTGAATTAAGAACTGCCAATTGAGATTGTCAAATGCTTTCTGAACATCCAAGAAAATCAATGCTGCCTGCTTTTCCAGATGGGCCTCATAGTATTCTAATACATTAAGCACTATTCTCGTGTTATTTCTTATCTGTCTGGAAGGTAGAAAGCTGTTCTGGTCTGAATGTATAAGATCATTTAGTACTACTTTCAACCTTTCAGACATTATTGTTGCGAATATCTTATAATCTACATTCAATAACGAGATTGGCCTATAGTTTTTAATTTGGTTGTGGTCAGTGTCTTCTTTGGGGATTAACGAAATATATGCTTCTGTCCATGATTCGGGTAGCTTGGCGTGCTCCAATACATCATTATACAGATCCAACATCACTGGTGCAAAACATTCATACAAACATTTATAAATTTCTGCAGGAAGACCATCTGGCCCTGGAGTCTTATTATTTTTCTGTTTTTTAACCGCCATATCTAATTCTATGGGTGTTATTTCTCTATTTAATATGTCCCTCTGTTCTTATTTTTGGTAGACCTTTCTCTTTCAAATATTGTTCTATATTATCTTTGTTCATCTTATCTTCCTTGTATAATTGTTCAAAATATTTTTGCACTATTTCTTTCTTCTCTGCCATTCGGTATTGTAGTTTTCTGTTTTCATCTCCCAACTCCTGAATCAGCCTTTTCTCTCTTTCTATTTTTAACTTGTAGGTTAACCACCTCCCAGGCTTATTAGAATGCTCAAAAAAAATATGTTTTGCTCTTTTGACCTCCTTTACTCTCTCTTCCTGGTTCATAATATTTATGCTTAACTAGAATCATCTCCGTTTTCATTTTCTCATCTTGTGGTGTTTTTTGTAATCTGCTTTCTAACTCTTTAATCTCCTCCTGTAGCCTGTTTTGTTTTCTCCACCTTTCTTTATTTCTTTTAGCCATGCAGGCTATTGTTATTCCCCTCAAATACGCTTTTGCTGTGTCCCATAATATCTGTATTGAGGTTTGTTGGACAGTATTCTCCTTAAAAAATAACTCCATTTCTGATTTAATTTTTGACACAAATTTTTCTCTTTTATGATCTGGGGGTTTAATGTCCATCTTCTCAATTTTTTCCTTCCCTTCCAAATTATTTTTAATGGATTGTGGTCTGCCCATACATTTATCATAATCTCTACTGATTCTAATTCATTTCCTAGTTCTACATTTGTCCACGCCATATCTAATCATGACCACGACTTATGTGGATTTGAGTAGAAGGTATATTCTTTTTTTCCCAAATTTAATCTCCTCCATTGGTCCACCAGATTCAATTCCTGTGTCATCTCAAAAAAGGATGTTGGCAGGCTTTTCCTTTTCTTTTTAGTTTTTATACCACTAATATAATCCTTTCTTATATCTGTCACTGCATTAAAATCCCCCACTATACATATATTTCCTTGTCCAATTTCTAAAATTTTATCATGTAAATTACTATAGAATTGACTTTGATTTTCATTTGGGGCATAAATTACAACTAATAACATTGGTTTCTGACATATTTCTAATTCAAGTATCAGTACTCTTCCGTTGGGGTCTACATATTTTTCTACTGCCTTTATTCCTTCTTTGATGTATACAGCTATCCCTCTCTGTTTCTGATCTGCCAGAGCTGTAAATAACCTTCCTAGTTTGGGGTACTCTAAGCATTTCTGAAATTGTTCTTTAATATGCACTTCTTGCAGGCATATTATTTCTGCTTTTTGTTTAGCCAATCTCGTTAGTATTTGTTTTCTTTTAATAGGTGAGTTCAGTCCATTGATGTTTAGTGATATTAGCCTGGTTTCATCTTCCATCCTCCTACCCATGGGTTAGTATCTGCCTTCTATTAATTCTGGTATCTCTTTGTGGGAGTGATCTTAGTTTCATTCCTTCCTTCTCTCCTTGTTCAATTTCTTCTTTACTTCTTCCTTCTTGTTCCGTTTCTCCTAGTTCCTGCTGTTGGTCTTCTTGGCTCCCTGTCTCCAGCTCATCCCTGCTATTGCTTTCTTCTTCCGTTCCTACTATTTGGTCATACAGGTCCTGTGCTTTATCCAGATTGTCTATTTTCAGCCTCTTCTCCTGCCATGTTACTAACATCCCTTCCGGGATAAGCCATCGAAATGCTACATTTCTTTTAATCAGTTGTGTTGCCAGAAATTTATAATCTCTTCTGTACTCACATACTTTCTTTGGGATCTGTTTTAAAATTTGCATCTCTTTATCTTTATATATTAACGGTTCATCCCTCGTTATTTTATATATTATGTCCTGTACCTTCTTCCTAGCAAACCTAACATGGACTTCTCATGGTAGTCTTTTATGTCTCGCATATCTGGTTTGAATTCTATAGGCTTCGTCAATTTCTAGCAGGATCTCTCGACTTTCTCTCTGTAAAACTGGTGCAATTAGATCTTCCATGATAGTGCTCAAATCTTCCTCTCTGTTCTCCATGATGTTCTGGAACCTCAAGTAGAAAGCAGCGCGGTCCATTTCGAGATGTATAATTTTTTCCTCTAATTTCTTATTCATTGTTGTCATCTTTGTATCTACTAACTCCAGTTTCTTCTCATTTTGTTCTGATCTCATTTCCACTACTTGTAATTTTTGTTCATTTTTCTCAATAGTTTGTTGTATTGTGTCTACTTTGTCTTCTAACTTGTTGATGTTCCCCTTCATTTCCACGTTTCCTTGATATGTTCTCCTGCATCTTCATCTGGTGCTCCTGCAACTTCACCATGGGATTGCCAGCAATGATGTTTGTATTGTTTGCATGTTGGACACTGTACTTTGCTTTTCGGCCCCTAACATTCCCTCAATCGTCTTCTGGCCAGCAGGAGATGAGACTGTCGATACTGGGCTGGGTGTGGTCTTCTTTTTCATTCTCAAGGTTGATGTTATGGCACTTGTCATGTTTTTGAAACTTCTATTTGCTTCTGCCCACACTAGCCTCCACTTTGTGTTCTATTTCAAAGTTTTACTTTGGTTGATGTCTTTTTTTTCTTTTCCTTTCCTACTTGTTTCTACTTTAAAACCTACCTCAGTTTATCGAGTTTTCCTTATCTTAAATATTTAAACTTTCCCAGTTTACTGTATCCCTACCAATCACAAAACATACCTGTCTACCTCTCAGCCAAGCTCTTTCTCACTATTCCTATCCTATTTATCCTGTTTATATACTATATTAAGATAATTCCTTTTAATCCATATGCTAAATGTTCTTAATCAGTTCTGTTAAGTACTAAATATCTTAGATTTAACGTATGTAACAATTCATCAATGTTCCAATAAGTAAAATAATAATAGCACTCTTATCAATACAACAAACTAATTAATCGATATTTCTCTTACAGAAGGAAAGAAAAAGAAAATATGGTTATTGGTTATAAGTTAGAATTTTATTATGCATAGATACAGAAGTAGTATAAATATTTCAGTTTAGATATATCGATGTAGATTATAATAAATTATAGTAGAGCACAAGATATAAATAGTGTATAACTATAAATATATAAGTCTTATCTTACAGGCATAATTAATCAAACAATATCTATAAATCCAGATTTTTTTCCAAAGCTCCTTAGATTTCTTAATTTAGATTTAACCACCAATCCAAAGTTTTAAACTTAATCACTCACTGTCAGTACTGTCAGAAACTATCTTTCAGTCCAATTCTATTCTGCTGTCTCTAGCGTTCCTTTCTTCTCCTTTCTCAAGTCTCAGCTCTACTTTCTTTCTTCTGCTATTTCTTTACACTTTTTCTGTCTCTTTTCAATCTCCTTCAGTTCAGTGTCTTGTCCTCATTTTCATCTCCTCAATCAAATGTCTGTCCAGACCTTCCACTTCTCAACTTGCTGTTCTTGCCTTCCTTCCTTCTCGTTTCACTGCCTCGCTTTCCCAGTTCCTTCTTTAAATCTTTCAAATCCTCTTTCTTCTTTCCATATCCTCCTCTGTATATCCGCTCGTCTTTCCTCTCCACCTCCTGGAAACTTTCACTCAAAGTTCTATGTCCTCTCTTTTCTTGATCTTTTCAGTCTATGCAATTTGCTGAATCACTGCTCGTTCAGCCTTCCCGTTGTTCCCCACTTGCCGAAGCTTCCCTTTTCAGTAAAAATTTCAGGACTCACTTTCTTTTGGCAAATCACCACAGTTGCGTCTCTGGGATTTTCTGATCAACTTTAATGACACGATCTGTTAGAAATCTCTTCACTTCCTTCTCATCTGTGGCTTAGTCACAGCCCCGGGTCTGCCATACTAGTATGACAGGCTCTTTCACTCGGGTTTCAGGAGTTTCCTTTCGTGGCGGCGGGCGATCACCTTTCACCTCACCATCGTCCAGGCTTCCCTTCTATTCTGCTCGGCTCTCCAGGCTCTTCGTGCCCCCAAAGGGTCCCCAAAGGAAAAGAACGGGTTCCAGGAATGGAGGAGACCGTTCTCCTTCCCCCCTTTCACCATGACCTCACCACTGGAAGCTGTCCCCTAACCATCTTGGTTGCTCTTCTCTGCACTCTTTCTAGAGTCTCCACATCTTTTAATAGTGTGTTGACCAAAACTGGATGTAATATTCTAGGTGTGGTCTTACTAAGACTTGATAGAGTGGTATTAGTACATCACTTGATCTTGATTGTATCCCTCTGTTAATGCAATTTAGGATTACATTGGCTTTTTTGGCTGCTGCCGCACATTGTTGGCTCATATTTAATTGGTTGTCCATTAAGACTCCAAGATCCCTCTCACAGCCTGATTTCACCCAGTCTATATGTGTACTTTTGGTTTTTCTTGCTAAAGTGTAAGAGTTTACTTTTATCTACTTTAAATTTCATTTTGTTAGATACGGCCCAGTGTTCAAGTCTGTCAAGATCCATCTGGTTCTTGAGCCTATCACCTAGGGCAGGGGTATCAAACTTGCAGTCTGCGGGCCAGATGCGTCACACACTGGCCATGCCCACCCCTGGTTTAGTGAAGTGGAAAAAAGTTGTGATATGTCATGTGATGATGACATTATCATCGCGAGTTTGACATCCCTGATCTAGGGTGTTAGTTATTCCTGCCAGCTTAGTATCATCCACAAATTTGGTAAGTTCCCCTTCTAGTCTCTCATCTAAGTCATTTATGAAAATATTGAAGTTAATAGTTAAAAGTTAATATTAATCATCTCAACAGACTTGGAGGGGAGCTGAGTGAGGCACTTGGCATTTTGTTTTTTGCTAGATCCTTGGAAAGGGCTCAGCTAAATTAGAATAAATGCTTCGTTTGTTGTGTTAAAACTAAACTTTTAAAGTGATGATGATGATGATGATGATTATTATTATTATTAATATTAATATATTGAGTTCTAGTTCCACCTAAGGCATGAAAGCTGGCTAAGTGACTTTGGGTCAGTCATTCTCTCTCAGCCCAACTCACCTCACAGGGTGGTTGTTGTGGGGAATTTAGATAACACCCGTGGAGAACACCGTATCTGCTGTGTTGCAGCTATCCAGAGTCACCATATTTCCTTTCTCTTCTACTATTACCCAGCAAAATTTAGCACCTTTAATTTCAGCCCAACAGCCCAAATGTAATTGATATCTGGTTGGTTTCTTTCTTTCAGCTTGGACAATTTTATCTCCTCTGTCCAATCTCTGTTCCAATGGCTGCCCCCATCGGTCATGTGATTGCATCTTGGGCACTCAGCAACTGGCCTGTATTTATGGCTGTTTGCAATATCTTGTGATGAAATGAATGCAATTTATAACATTTGTTTTGGTCAGAAATCAGTGTTTACTTCCTGTTTGTGGCAAAAACTTCCCATTGTGGACAATGGATTTACTTAACAACTGTAATATTTGCTTAACAATTACCACAAAAAGGTCGTAAAAATTGGACATGGTCACATGATGATCCACTTAATGGCCAACATGAGTTATGGCCATAATTCTGGGCTCAAGAAGTAAGCTGAAGATTACCTCTATACACTGGTGCCAATGTTCCCCATTACTTCCACTGCAATTACTTTTAATTGTCTACAGTACAAGTTCCACTTAACTTTGTTTTGCCAAATTGGCTGACACAAGGTTCCAGAAAGCTAATCCTTACTAGCACTTGACTCCCTAAACCTGCTGATGAAGCAAACCACAGTAGAAAGGATAATTTATCTCAGTGACTGATGGAAATTCACCCCACATTTTTAGAGAGAGGAAACCATGTTAACAGCATAGGAAAGGCAGAAGGCTCGAAATGGAACCCTACTTTGTAAACAATAAGAAGCAATGCAAAACCCAGCATAAACAGCCCAAAGCAAGGAATCATCTTGTCTGATTCACAGGCCTCCTCAAAGTCAGGAAAATACTTGCTCAAGGAGGCTCCACACCTCTGCAGTTATGCTGGTATTTCTTAGGTGAAAGAAGCCTGGGGAAATAAAGAATATAATTGTGCCTTGTATTTCCATTTTGAGTAAGGCCTCTTTTTTAAAAAAAAGAATCTTTCTGTAGATTCAACCACAAAGCTAGCTTCTGCACCTGCAATTTTCAACTCTGAGTTGTTTCTCAACATGTGCTCTTAGTACTTCTCAGGTTTTTACTGCCAATCTGCCAATATATATATTCGTGTTTGCTTTATGTATGGGGCTTCCTACCAAAAAACAGTCTCTCCACTTCCTCACGGGCAGCTTCACAATTCAGAAATTCAAGCTGAGGTTGATGTAAAACATTCCACCATCATATGGTTCCTTTTAATCAGTCCCATGAGGCAGAGGCATTTTGAGAGGGGTAAATCAGCTCATTTACACACATGGGTTGCCCCTCTCTTGACCTTCCTTTTTGGAAATCTTCCAGAGACCAACTCATACCTCTGCTCACATCTGGAGAGAGCCTTGCCTGAATTCCACAGGTTGCTATGCTCAACAGGAACCTTTGGGGCACCCACTTTGGGAATGCACTTTAATTTCTTCTCTTCTGAATTGCCCACATCAGTTTTGCAGAATGGTGTAACACTTTGGTACCAACTGAGTAAGCAACAAGCAACAACATTTTGATTAATTAATGACTGCACAAAGCTCAGACAAGCAGCGGGGGAGCGGGATGGGGAGAGACAAAGCAGCAGTGACTGGCTCAGCTGCTTATCTGCCAGGCTAATTTGCCCTGCTCTGGTTTCCCAATGGCTTTGTTCTGTTTATTAAGGTTTATCATTGGCAGAGTTAATTAAATATTAATTACATTTTTGCTTGCAAATTGATGACTCAGATCAACAGAAATTGGATAGAGAAGATAAAACTGCCCAAGCTGAAAGAAATAAACAGACCAGGCATCAGTTACATTTGGTCTGTTAGGCTGAGATGAGAGGTGATGAATTTTGCAGGGTAATGGTAGATGAGACTCTGGATAGCTGCAACACAGCAGGTAGGGTATTCTCCAGGGATGTTATTTAAAATAGACAACAATAACCAATTCCCGCAAAAATTGGTCATGGCAGCCTTTCAAAGTGAGCAATATCAAAATAGTGAATAATCAGGGTATATCTATACAAGTTTATGAAGTTAGGTTATGTCACCAAAGATACAAAAAAAAGAGAACCTCAATGAATCACAACACCATCTATAAGGCTGAGATTTTTGCACTTTATGATGCCACCACTAATATTTCAAACAGAATAGACTTTTCTTTTCATCGTAATACAGGTAGTCCTCGACCTACGACCACAATTGAGTCCAAAATTTCTGTTGCCAACCGAGACATTTGTTAATTTTGGCCCACTTTATGAACTTTCTTGCCACAGTTGTTAAGTGAATCACTGCAGTTGTTAAGTCAGTAACACGATTGTTAAGTGAATCTGGCTTCTCCATTAACTTTGTTTGTCAGAAGGCCACAAAAAGTGATATCGCATGACCTTGGGATACTGGAACCATCATAAATATGAACCGGTTGCCAAGCAGCTGACTTTTGATCACATGACCAAGGGGATGCTGCAACAGTCGTAAGTATGAAAACGGTCATAAGTTACTTTTTTTCAGTGCTGCTGTAACTTTGAACCGTCATTAAATATAACTGTTATAAATCAAGGTTCCTGTACAGGTTCGGGAATCTGCTCTCAATAATCAATTTAATTAAACTGAATCCCAGGAAATGCAATGGGTTGAGAACATAAGATAGAAAAAGTCTTGCTTATTAAAAAAAACAACCTCTGATTGGATTATCACTTCTTGAAAACAAACAGCTAGAAAATTAAGTGCACTAACGTGTCCTATTGTTTCTTTTATTTTTCTTATATGTATTCATTTCATGTATTCACAACTATGTTTATCCTTATACTTATTATCTTGTAAGCGATTGACAAAATAAATAAATAAAAATAAATAAATAAAATTCAATCCTAACTTCTTCCATCCTCTTTTTAATATTGCTGATAGAGTGGCCAGTTAAAGAAGAGTCGGTTGTAATCCCAAATTCACTGCACACACTTCAGTTTAGAACTGAGCTGTTTTCCTATAGTTTTGTGCCCAGACTCCTACTGAACTAAATAAGGACATGCACATCTAAACATTCGGAAGGAATTTTTTACCCCAGAGCACAATCAAGCACATCAAGGGCTATTTAAAAAGAATCAGTAAGTTAATGTTGATGCTTAACTTTCAGAATTTTCAATGCAACTAAGATTGAGACTCACATGTTTCCTTGCACTGCCTAGATAAACTGGCTGCCCAGAGCACAATCCTATTAGGTTTGAGGATTTTGTTTGTGCATGCAAGCATGATTATGTGTGAGATGCACTCTGGATTTTTCTTCTTATCTAGGCTGAAAATTTTATTTTACCTGCAGTATAAGTACAAGAGATTTTCACGAACCAGACAGAGCCAGCTAGATAATATTCTGGTAATGTCATCTCTACTCTACTGCACTCAAAGTCACAGTTGTCAAGTATAGAACTGGGGAGAAAGAATTAGACATGATAAAAAAAATTCTACACAGATAAAGGAAAGGTTAAAGATCGTACAGGTTTCTCCAATCACCCAATTGTTGGAAATGTTTGAAAGAACTGGGCACTTACTATCATGTATGGTGGTCCTGTAAAAAGGCTTAGGAGTTCTGGTACAAAATTTGGTCATGGCTAGAAGGAATGACGGGGCTAAAAATTCGTTACAAACCAGAGATGTTCTTACTGGGAATAATGGGGGGGAAATTAGCAAAGCCGATACCTATCTAATTATACATGTAATCATGGCAGCAAGAATATTCGCCCAAAATTGGAAAGCAAATGAAATCCCTAGTGAGGATGTTACAATTGATAAGATATTACAATGCATCAAAATGGATAGATTGACATTAGAATTGAAGGATCAAGATGAATCAGAATACCACAAAATATGGAATAAATTTTACTACTGGAGGGACATGAAAAGGAGTTCATAAAATTGAAATAAAAATCTAAGGTGAAATAGGGAAGAGGTGAAGGACCTCATATTTGAGGAATAATGAGAAAGATTTAAAAACTATGAAGTTTAAATATATATATGTATATAAATGTATATAATTGTACATAACTTCTTTATCTTTCTAAATGCAAAATGTATTGACAGAAATGTATGTCTACCACGTTCAATGTTTTAATGTTCATACTCAATAAAATTTATTATTTAAAAAAAATCACACAGGTTTCTCATCACTTTTCACTGCAAGTTTCTAATATTTGTTGAATTCATCAAGTTCAAAGGAAGATCAAAAAGTCAGTGGGAGCCAAACAGCTGTACATCTATTTTCCAATGAATCAGTTCATTTGATACTTTCTTTTGATATTTTTAAAATATTATTCCTTATAGATTAACTCTATAAAATATTATTCCTTATAGATTAACTCTGTCTTGGTGGTGCAGGCTGTTAAACACCTAGCACTTAGTTCCAGCTGCCTGCAATTAGTGCAGGCTCGAATCCCACCAGGCTCAAGGTTGACTCAGCCTTCCATACTCTCGGGGTAGGTAAAGTGAGGACCCAAGATTGTTGGGGGCAATAAGCTGACTTTGTAAAAATGCCGCTTAGTAATAAGCAGGCATATACAATGGAATGAAGGCTATTGCTAAGCACATTGGGTTGTGTCCCAAAATTGTAAGCCGCCCTGAGTCTTCAGAGAAGGGCGGCATATAAATGTAATTAAAAAAAAAACTCTTTAAGTGGTATAAATATATTTAGCCAGGAGCAAATTATTGGAAAAGTAACAGCCTAGCAATTATTCTAGTATTCTCCTCCTGTAGCTTCTCCAAACCTGTGATTTCAAGGCATTTGGTATTCTCACCATGAGCCCAAATATCTCATTTAATGGCAAACACAGCAGATGTTTCTTGATCCATCAGAGTAAAAGTAGTGGTGGCTTACATAACTTCTTTTGATTCTGTATAGAAAAGCAGAGTGACTTTATAGTCTTGTGCATTCAGTTTTTAACTGATCTGCTTCTTATACAATTCTATTCTATTCTTTTATTGAATAGATAATTATGATATTTATTCATAACTAAGTCTGCAAAGGATTCCAGCTTTAACTGCACGGATGTAATCCTAAATATGCCTTTATATTTAACAAATGTGAGACTTTAGGAGGATGAGATAAAATGTATAGTCTGGATTAAAGCAATCTAATAATGGTGTCCCTTACGTATCAAGTCCATCATATCCTTTCTAATTGTACTTCATACTACAAAATTGCCACGTACTACAGGGATATCTGGGAGCAAATGGCAGTTTTGAAAGTGGGCTTGAGGTAGAAAACAATGGAAGGAAGAGAGGAAGGAAGAAAACGTGAAGAAGGTGGTATAAAAGAAACTGTCACTTCTATAACAAAAAAGTGGTATCACATTGATATCTGCAGGCAATGTAGTAGTTTTCCATAAATATTGCTGAATTTTAAATCATCAAAATAGCTTTTTGATTCCTGAATGTGAGCTACCTGGATAACTGCCACACCTGCAGGAGATGAAGAATGGGGTAGATGCCAGTATGTATTTTCTCTAGACAATGAACACTTCAAATATGAATTTCAAAACATTTTCTGATATATAGAAGAAAATGCTGATGTAGGAAATGCTACCTATATTGCAAATATTAACTAGAAAAAATATAAACTTGCATTCATAATAGACATATCTAAATAATTTTAATTAAATGGCAATACGCCATGTTGACTATTGTACTGGATAAACAATATGATTAATGTATGAACAATTTCAACATTGGAGCTGGTGCAGTGAAAGCATAGAAACACTTGGGGGCAGCAAAGAATCACAAAAGCACCATATACCGAACCCTTCAATGTTGAATAGAGGAAGAACTCTCTGAATATTGAAGAAAATGTCCACAAAAACTCTTTATATTAGGAAAAACAGCTTTTAAAATTCACATTAGTAGGAAAAGAAAGAGTTTGACAGAAATCAGTCATTTTCAGTTCAAAACAGGGCTACCAAAGCTGGGGTGTTAAAATCCAGACAAATGCTGGATTTTCTGCAGAAATATGCAGAAAATTTACTGGATTTTTGCAGACATGATTGGCAGCACATTTCCTTCAGCTTTCTACCAACAATTGCCTTTGAATATGCTAGTATAGACCCAGTGGTAGGATTCAATTTTTTTAACAACCGGTTCTGTGGGCATGGCTAGGTGGACGTGGCCATGTGACTGGGTAGGCTTGGCTTTTTTTTTTGCAGGCGCCCCCCATTTTTTTGCCTTCTGGGTCTCAGGGAAGTCAAAGGGGAAGCCTCCTGGGCAAAGTAGTAAGACAGTGAGGGGTATCACAGCTGATCATCGGAACAGCTGATCGTCAGGAGGGGGGAAAAGAAATACTTTAAGAAGTGACTGTGCAGGGAATAATGCAATCAGTGATGTCAGGCATGCACGCGATGTCGGGCATGCAGGATAAGGACTGACTGGACGGGGAGGGGAGGGGCAGGTGGAGAGGGGTGGGACCAGCCAGAGGCACGATTTGCCAGTTCTCTGAACTACACAGAATCATAACAATCGGTTCTATAGAATCGATCCAAACCAGTGGAATCCTACCCTTGTATAGACCTCTCATCATTTTGTTGAATTTTTCAAGAGCAAAGATTTGCTTTGAAAATGTGTGAGCCAGCTGGGGTTTTTATTTTGGTTCCTTCATTTATCAGACCAAAAGTCCCATACACTCAATTTTACATGACATGAAAAAATTTAAAAATCACAAATCCAGTATTATACTAGTGAAGATTGTAAAGCATTTAGGGACCAGAGCATAACATAAAGTATTTTCCTCTGCAATTTTTGGCTTATATTGCATCTCCTCAAATTAAAACAACAAACAAAATATTTTCTAAACCTTTCAGCTTCAATATCCTGTCCTCATTCCATTTTTATCACTTTCAAAAACACTGCCTTGACATTTCCAAGTCTGGATTCCCCGATATTAATTAAGAATGATCATAAGGACTAAACTGGTAGTCATTCTTTAGTCTCTAAGAAAGAAATATGTCACATTCTATACTTAACCAAGTATTTGGACTTACACCTGATATTTTATGGAGGGTCTCTAATGACAATTTCAAAATGGCCTGTGAGGCTAAGCTTCCAACTAATGAACTTGTCATTCCTTAACTTGAGATAGGAGACATGACTTATGGCATACATATAAATCTTCAAAATTAAATCCCCTTTGACAGTTGAAGTTTTCTAAGTGAAAAATGAGAAGAATTTGTCAAAGATATCATCAAACTAGTATATTAAATTCTAAACATATGTTTCAAAAATATAGAGAATAATATCATGTGAGATATAAAATGTGGATATTTTTTTAAAGTTTTAATTAACTTAGACAACAATTCTGGCTTCAGGTTTGCATTTTCTTTTCTCTTTTCTTTCTTAAATTGTTTGCTTCAAAAGTCTCTAAAATATAAAACTATGTAAACTACATAACAAGATTCACAAGAGATATTTATTTATTCATTTATCAAATCTATATAACTGCTTATCTCATGAAACAGTGGCTGTGGGCAGTATACAAGAAGTGTATTGGATGTGTTATACATTATATTGGATATACACTTTTTATAACATACAGTTTCTTGCATTTAAAATAATAAATATACTCTTAAGATAGTCTCCTACTGGTGTTACTGAAATGGTTTGGATATGCAATCTGTTGTGGTCTAAAAAAGATCTCAGAGCTGTTTCTTTATATCAGAAAAATTGCATATTTGTTGATGACAAAAATTCAGATACAACGTTCACCCCTTGACATCAACAAAAGCCAATCAACCAAAAGGAATCTTTATGTATATGCAACAAGCATGACCCCTTGATTGTGTAGGCTAAATATACAAGACTCCAACATCCAGAATTCCCAACGAAAATAGCCAATATCTAACTAAAATCCACATGTGGTTGGAAAAAATGACACAACAACATATAGACTTGAAACCTGAGATATTTTTACTGGGGATTGTACCAGAGACATTCAGCAAAGAATTGAAATATTTGATTGTTAATGTACTGACAGCTGCTAGAATTGTATTTGCTAAAAATTGGAGAAATGATAAGATACCTGCGCAGGAGGAAGTGATTAAGAAAATTTTGGATTGTGCCGAAATGAGCAGATTAACATTTGAAATTAGGGATCAAGAAGAAAAGCAGTTCTTTAAGATATGGAATATGTTTTACCAATGGTTAGATAAAAAAAGTTTGGTAATATATGGATATAATGGAGATAAATAGAATTGTTGAAAAGAAATACAATATAGAGACTGTAACATAGTAGAGAATTAATAATAACAATATAGCTTTCTTTCTTTTGTAATAGAGAGTATTGATGATGAGGAGATGGCACTGAGATTTGTGACCGACCGACACACTTGAAATTGTTATTGGTTTATGTTTTCTATGTTTGTCTGTCTTGTTTGTTTTCTGGAAAATAATAAAACTTTTATAAAAAAAGAAAAAGAAAATAGCCAATATCTAGAAGACATTGATGAACTTCTAAGTCTGCTCTATTTATCCTGGTAAAAGTACTGACAGAGTTTAATAAGCAAGCGCAGAATTTATCACTTGACTGAGTAGGAGAAATCTGACTTTATCTACAGGTAGTCCTTGCTTAGTCATAGGAACCAGGAACTCCACTGCTAAGCAACATGGTCGTAAAGCATGATGTCACTTTGCTATGCAAACTTACAACAGGAGTTCCAGCAGTCCCAGTTGCCATTGTTAGGCAAATCTTATGCAGTTGCAGCATCCAGCAGTCATATAAGTGCCATTAGCGTGACCTCCTGAAAGCTTCCCCATTGACTTTGCTTGTCAAAAGTTGGCAGGTTGCAAATGGTGGTTGTGTGACTGTGGCATGTTGTGGCCATCATAACTGCAATCATCACCATTGCAAATGCCCAAATTGGAAATCATGTGATGGTGGATGCTGCAATGGCCACAACTATAAAGACCAGTCATATGTTTCCCTTATTCATTGCCATTATACCTTTAAATCAGGGGTGTCAAACTTAATTTCATTGAGGGCCGCATCAGGATTGTGGTTGACTTAGGGGCAGCAGGATGGGCATGGCCAGGGTGGGCGTGGCCATGGTGGGTATGGCCATGGTGGGAGTGGCCAGCTCACACTGCTGCTGTGCTCTCTCTCCTTGGTCAGGTTGCTCATGGTGTGTGCGGGAGGGCAAAGTGTGTAGGTCAGAGGGAGGCCCACTCCATCTCCTTACAAGGAGACCGGCTTTGTAACCAAAGCATCCTCATGATAGGATGGGAGACCACCAGGAAAGGTCAGGAGGAGGGGACAAGAGGATGACAAAAGGCAGCAGGGCTGCTGGTGGCCAAGTGCTAAGGCAAGATTTACCTCAGACTCTCACTCTGTCTCATTATAATCTTCCTTCCTTTCTTCCCTTCACTCCCTTCTTTTTCCTTCTCTCTTTATTCTTTCTTTCTTCTTCCTTCCCTTTTCCTTCTTTTTCCTTCCTTGCTCTCTTCCCTTCTTTCCTTGTCCTGTTTTCCCCGCTGGAAATAGCTGCTTGCAACACACAAGGAGGGAATACTTTCCTAAGAGCTCACAATTCAAGAATACCAATGTGCACATGAGGTATCTCAGGGTGGGGAAGGCCATGAGAGGGCCTAGTGGTAGAACAGGCCCTCAAGGCCTCCCCGACCCACTAAGATACCTCATGCTTCTCCCTCCCTTCCTGCCATAAGGACTCACTTACCTTGCAAACATCTGTCTCCTCTTTTTGTTTCTCTGTTTCTTTGCCTTTACTTTGAGGAACGAAGAGGAGAGTTGGCTGGGAAATGCTTTTTGTGCCGAGAATGGATGCTTATGGGTGCTATAATATTGCACAGATTCAGACACCCATCATCTTTTGCAGAATCAGGGACCCAGAAACTTTCATTCTTGGTGCAAAAAGTATTTGGCGGTCTCCTGATCCTCCTTCCTCCTCAACTACTTTCCACTTAACTACTTAATGAGACCTCATCCCACAGAGCATGCTTACATGCAAATGGGGCAAGACATAGAGGTGGCTGTCGCCCATGCTACTGGCAGCAGCTTGGGTGCCCCAACTAAAGCAGGGATAGTGTGCTCTCTCTTACACACACACACACACACGGAGGGAGGGAGAGAGAGAGAGAGAGAGAGAGTTTGGAGAGCCCCGCTCCCCTCTCTCTCTGTCTCACTGTGGCAGCAGTTGCGGCACTTCAGTACCTGGCTGGTGGGACACTCAGGTAAGCTCGGGCGGGGTGGGGGGGGCAGCTCTGCAAGTGGTGATGGAGATCTAGGCCTGTGCGCAGCGTGCCTGCTGATATGCGAGGGTCAGGCCGAAGTGATGCGGGCCGGACCCTTACAATTTCCAGGATGGCCATGCGGGCCAGATTCTGCCTCATCGCAGGCTGAATCCAGCCTATGGGCCTTGAGTTTGACACCCCCGCTTTCAATGGTTGTTGACTGAGTAGTCGATAAACAAGAATTATTTGTGCTGAGTTTATATATTGTACCAATCTAGTCTTCAACTTCTTCTCTGAATGACTGGATGAACCAAAGGTACGACAGAACCTTGGAGAATGAATGAATTCTGCAAGAGAACTAAAGCAAGCTCCTATGATGCAGAAGAAGAAAGAGAGTTTTGACTAAATAACTGAGGAAGCCTAAAGTCTTTATGCGAGTTATATACTGAACACAGTGAATGTTGATATATATTCTGAATTCTACCAGGCTACCTACGTAATCCAACTTTTGGGACCCTGGTATAAGCCTGAGAGTTCAAGGGCTAACACTCAGCTCATACTCATGCCCACTCTTTCTTTTTATCATGAACTTCAGTCCTTATTTCCAAATATTTCCACATGTACTTATGTATGTATGTATGTATGTATGTATGTGTATGTATATATGTATATGTGTGTATATGTGTAACTATGAGTGGATAGTGGGTGAAAATACTGAAATTAAACTAAATAAGACAAGAGTATAAGGCTTGCCCTATGAAATATGAAGGTACTTTTCTCCTGACATCAGGAATAGGTCCTATTATTATTAAGTTAAGAAACAATGTCTATTTAACATTGACTTTCCATTTCTTATTGTCATGGAACTGATGAGCAAAAGTAATTAGAAAGGCAAGGAGATAGCAGAAACTTGAGATCTGATAAAGGAATGAAAGCTGGTTACAACAATACCGCCAAGACAGAAATAGTGGTTAGTCTTTTGGGGAGGGTCAATAGCTAATGGATGTAATGGGAATGAAGGAATGGCATCACCAAAGGGACTATGAAAAGGTTTTCAGATCACTGCCTGCTAGGGGAACTGAACTTTGTTAAAGACATGAAGCTCTATCCAGGTTATTTTGTTTCCTGAAGAAAATCTAACACATATTATATCACATTTAGTTTATGGATTACTGCATAATGTCAGTGGTACAAGCGTTCAGAGTTACCTAGTCCTGTTCTAAATGAATGTTAAGACTGTCAGTCAGTACAACAGTAACAGATTTAATTTCATTTAATTTAATAATTGTACTATGCCCCTCCCAAAAGGACTGCTCACAACTAAAAAATACAATCAATAAATACATTAAAAACAAATTAAACCTGACAAGCCCAAATAAAATCAGTTTAACCCCACACCCAAGAGGTCAGTCCAGCTCGGCCTGTTCAAACAGCCAAGTTTTCAGATCGTGGCAGAAAGAGCGGAGATCCAGGGCCAAACGGAGCCCCAAGGGCAGTTGATTCCACAAGGTTCTTTGGGTACCGCCAGCCGACATTGTCTTGTGGACGGCACCCCGAGAAGTCCTAGTCTGTGCACTCGCACAGGGCAATCGGCATTCGATCAAGGAAGTAATCCCATCTTAGTCTGAGTCTGATTTATTTTTTTAAAAAAATTTCACCCTGATAAATCTGTGCTTGAAGCCCAAAATCTCCTTGTCTGATAACTGTTATGTTAAATTTCCTGGTAATGAAATGGAAAGAAACCAAGAATTGATTTTAAAAAATTCAGATAAGCATTGAGCTAGAAGTTATGAAGCTTATCCTTCTCACAACTTGGAGGTAATTCTGTGTGGTATTACTCCTGAGAGACTACTTTTTCTCATTCTCAAATCAAAGCACTATATGCATCATAAAGGTTGCTCTTTTACAAAATGTTTCCAGAAGCATGACTCTAAGCAGTATTAAAGTTCAGATCAGGTTTCCAGAGCATTTATTTATTAATGACACTCTCTTTAACCTATTTTGCTCAGGGCAGAATTCTTGTTTTCCATGTATGTCTCAGCTCATTTTAGAATCAATGAATGCTTAATTAAGATGAAGTATTGTCCTGTCTCCTGCCCCTCCTATAAAAGAATTAAATTTGTTCAAGGAAAAGAATAATCTCCTGTAACATTTGAATCCAGATGCAGTTTCTGAAAGAATAGATGTGCCTACTGCTATTAATTAAGAACTACAATTCCTATAGAGATTATAACTTGCCTGTATAGCTACCATCACTTGGGCTAGTCTGCCAGTCAAGAATTATTGGTCTGTAAATTCATTATAAAATTAGAGATTTCACATAAAAGCTCTATTCACACAATCTTATACTCAGTTTGAAAGCTGTTTTTTCCCCAACCTGTTGGGGACAAAGTTTTACGTATATTTCTGAAGTTTAAGATAGTGTTTTATACTTCCCTGGACATCAGAAATGGAATTGATAATTTAATTCTATTCAATTCAAAGGATATTACGGTAAGACGGCAGACTTTAAACTGTCAAAACACTAAAAAAAATCTTGTGAATACACACACACATACATACACATGCAAAGGCAAAATGATTAGGACATTCGGCAAAAGCTTTTTATTTGTCCTTGAGAATTATCTCATTATCTTCCAAAGGAATTAGCATTATCAGAAATGTATAAGGAACTTAAGCTGATATTTGACAAAGATCTCCTTTAAAAAAAAGTGGATTTTTCCCATTCTCCTGCATTTGCAAAATATTAGTGAAAATTGTAAGGAATATATAATATGTGTATTTGAAATGTTTGAAAGCCCCCAACCTGTTTACAAAAAGTTTTACATATTTCTGAAGTTTAAGATAGTGTTTTATACTTCACATCAGAAATGGAATTGATAATTTAATTCTATTCAATTCAAAGGATATTACGGTAAGACGGCAGACTTTAAACTGTCAAAACACTAAGTGAATACACACTACATACACATGCAAAGGCAAAATGATTAGGACATTCAAAAGCTTTTATTTGTCCTTGAGAATTATCTCATTATCTTCCAAAGGAATTAGCATTATCAGAAATGTATAAGGAACTTAAGCTGATATTTGACAAAGATCAAAAAAAAGTGGATAATTTGCAAGTCCTTTACACAGAAAGCTCATAGACTCTCTCCCTGTAAATAAGGCACCTCTCTGTTTGATTCAGGTTCTAGATTGCTTCTTGCTTGGACAACAATTAAAAGAGAATTTGCTATTGTCTCTTACTTGCTGGAGTAAGAGATCAACTACCATCTCTAAGCAGAATTAAACTTGAGAGAGAAAACAACACAATAGGTTAACCCATGTAACCAGAAAGGGAGTCAGATTTCCAAAGTCAAACATGCTCAGAAAACAGCTAAACTTTAGAGTCTAATCAATGTATTGAGATAAACTTCAGAGTCTGGTGGATTGAGCAAAGGGATATGATGTCTTCCTATTGTTCTGAGCACTAACTAAGATGTATGTCTTTTTGTCTTCACCTTTTCTGTGCAGTAAGTTTTTTGCCTTTGCAAATTGCTATTTTTTCTATATTTTGCTCATATTCATAAAAGAAACCAAATGTTTGGGCTTTCCTGAATAATAACCAAGAAATCATTTTCAAGACAATGTTGCTATTTTATTCATTTTTTTTCCTAATCAACCTCAATCCAGACCTCATGACACTGTATGGTAATTACAGTGGAGCATCAGCCAAAGTAGGCTGCAGTTCTTGCTTCTTACCTAAGTACCCACTGAAGATGAAATGAACATTTTACTTCTTTTCAAGCCCTTACTCTGAACAATGGTCATGTTTAGGAGATTAAGGATGGGGTTACATTTCCCTTTTTTGTCACAAAATTAAATTAAAATGTAATTTTAATTGATAGTTGCAGTTTCTTTGATTTCTAAATAGCTACTCTTCATTATCTAGCTTCATTGCAACTTCATTTGAAAACTGCATTTCAAAGGCCATCAACCAACAAGATCATGTGCTTCTTTTCTCCTTTGGTTTCTTAATTTTAAGTACAAGCCCAGTGTGATTTAATTATCCTTGATCTTGCTGACAGCTGCAAGAACAAATTTGGCACAACATTGGAAAAAGAACTTTGCCAATGTTTTCAAATTTGCAAATTGAAACTGATGAACATGCAGCAATGGCAAAATTGACAGTATATATTCGTAACAGAGGTCTAACCAAAGTTAAGCAAGAATGATTCCAATATAAATTACACAGCAGGACAAATGTAGACACCTGGACTATGTCTTTTAGGAAAAAAGTTTGAGACCAATCAAAATAATACACTAATGGGTTTATTTATTTATATCACATTTTGATTCTCCCCATCTCATTAAGTGAATCACTCTGGGCAGTTGTTTAAATAAATACTAGCAATACAACTTGCTAGTAAAAATATAAACATGTATGCTGTGATGAGCAGTTGGAGAAATAAACAGAAGGGAAGGGGAAAAAGTATTACTAGGCTGTTTTTTAAATTTCTGCTTTATTTATGCTCAGTAGTTTTTTTTCATTATTCAATTGTTACTATCAAGCGCAGACTTTTTCCCTTTGTATTTCTTTGTTCTAAAAATAAAAATGTCTTAAATTTTTTAAAAGGTATGTTTTTGAGAGAAATTCAAAAACCAGTGTTGCTGTTGGTAGCTAGGGCATTGTCTGATGTTATCAATAGAAGCTTGGTAAAAAGTTGCATCAACCATCTGAATTCTGCACATTGGAAACATTATAGTCTAATACTTCAATAGAGAAAAATCAGGTATGTGAGTCACAAAACTACAACACAAACTCCTGCTGATTCTGCAGAGGATTGGGAGGGGAAACCATCTGTTCCAAAGGGTTTTTGATATTTTTTTTATCTAAGTTGCTCAAAGGGTTGTATCAAAGGAATAAGCCTCAGATGTAGCCATCAAACAAATATAGGGTAATAAGTAGGAAGTGAGGAAGGGAAAACCACAAGTCCTGGCTTGTTGAAAGCCCCAATTATTTTCCCCTCCTTGCTCACTGTATGGTGCCTTTCTGAACTAAGCAAAAATTTGTGAAGTGTTCTATGCCGATACCAAAAGGCTTGGTGGAGAAGGAAGAGAGATGAAAGTAGCAGAAAAAAAGTCATCACAAATTTAAATACATATATTTTGTAGTTAACATCCCCCCCCACAATTAATAATGTATATATATCATTGCCATGGAGAAAGTGGTCATACCTGCAGATCAAAAAAATGGGTTGATTCAAAACCACATAAATCCTCTTCATTATAATGCATGATGATTTAACACTCTACCATGGAAAGGATCAAATGTTTTAGTAATAGTATAAAAAGAAGAAATAAGAAACTTCTTAAGCATGGAACAGTTCTAGAGCAACTGCATTTCTTCCTACGGTATAATGAAACTGGGGTACACTGATCATATTTGTTTTTGACAACAATCAAGGATGGCAAGCTCTTCCATGCTTGAATGTCTGCCATGATTACAGCTCATTACGTGTGCCAAGGGTGCTATAGTGCCATTCAGTACCCTTTGGAACTCTTCATCTTCTTAATTTTCATGCTACAATAGCTCACAGGAGAATTTTAAAGGGAAAGGGCAGTTGGCTTTGCACGGCCTGCTGATTATTTTGTGTTTTCTTGAGATCCTGCTACAGCACTAAATGCCTGAATTCCATAGCGTGCTTATTTTTAATTAATTAAAAAATGTATTTAAAAGCATTGCCTTAAAGCAGGCCACTGATAAATTGTACATCAGTCTAAACACACATACATAGAAATGGGGAGGGGGGGAGAGGGAGACAGGAAGCAGTTCACCATTAGGTTCATATGAAATCTCCCTCTCAGTTCAGAAAAGTTGGAAAAAGATTACTGAAGACAATAACTTTCACTTTTCAAACCAAAGGTGGTTGCCAAGGAGTTCTAAACTCTGGGTGCATCCACCAAGACAGCACACCCAAACCTCTATGCTTAGTATCCTGAGATGCTAGGATACTTAAAGCTCAAAACTACAGGTGTGCAAATAGTTGCGGATGAGCTATTTTGAGTTTGAAACAGACTGTTCTGCCCTTATGTGTTATCTCAATCAACCTGAAGGACTCCTCATCTTGAAATTATTCTGTTTTGTTCATGCTTGAAATGAGGTAATTTGAATTCTAGTCCCAATTACTATTGTAGGTCAGGACTACCTGTATCTACTGAATCACCTCATGACAACCATAGCATGGAAGATAGAATTCGGAATATAGGAGATTTATTAATTCATTGATTCATTCAATTTCTATAGCTGCCCATCTTAATCCAATTGAATTTGGGCGGTGAACAACAGTACAACAAATTAAAACCATAAAACCAGTTGCAAATAATACATATAGGGAACCAAGAATTATCATAAAAAATACATAAAAATTAACAATGCATCCAGGTACTGAGGCTCCATACACTTTCAGAACTTCAGGCTCATGCAGACAGCCAGGTCTTTAGAGCTGCCCCAATGTACTAAATCGATTTGGATGGGAAGAAACTATTGTGAAGAGACAGTCCTTTAGGTAACCTGATCCCAAACTAGGCAATTATAAGAGCAGGAATTAATAAATGAAATAAAATGTATAATAAAGATATGTTATATGTCTGCGAAACAAAGAGAGAGGTATGTTATGCTCCAGTCAACAGCGTTAACTAGAGGTCAGGTTTGGAAAAATTAGTGTAGCATTCTAAGTGAATGTGATCCCAGGAAGGAAAATAGTCCTTTAAGTGGTATGAATGGACAGAGGGAACAACAAAAGAGTATAGAAAAAGTAATTGTGTCATTCCTAAACCCAAGAAAGAATGGTGACTGGTGAGTATTTCATTCAAACAAAGCCTATTTCAAACACATAGTTTAAACATGTCTATTCATATGCACCCAGGGAAAAGCAATTAATATAAATCAAGAAGCATGTCTGTTTTGATTGTTTATGACAAAAAACCTGAGGGTATTGGTGAAAGGTACAGAAGTAATTAAAAGTTTTAAATGTGTGACAGACCAATCTATTAGTGTCAAAAGTGGATCTTCTGGAAAAGAATGAACAAGGAAAACAACAAACAAAGAATTGGAAGGAAAGTAGATGAAATAAGAGAAGAAAGTATGAGTCCTACACACTAGGGTTCATCTGCTCCAGACAGAAGCTACTTGTCCTTTATCAAGTGACATTACTTGTTCTCATTCCTCCCACTCCACTGCCATGAGTAAACTGAAGTGATGGGACCAGAAAATATATGCCTTTTATGTTGCTACCCCAGTCCTGCAGATAGTCAGTCCACTGAGGTAAGATTGGCCTTTCCTTGTTGCCTGCAGGAGGGATTTAAAACAATTCTTGTCAGACCTTTTAGCCTACTGGAGGTTGTTGCTACTTTAATTTACCGTCTAGGTTTATGCCTTTTGTTCTTTTACTGCAGTTGTATATTTTACACTCTTTTTTGTTTTTATTTATTGTTAGAAGGGGTGGCATAGAAATAGCATTAAACTATTAGAAGGCAGATTATTCAACAGAATGACTGCAAAATGGATGAAATAAAAAAGGATGTGGAAGTTGCTTGGAGCAGGATGGAAAGAATTATGTTACAAAAGTGTTTGACATTACACTAATGAGAAGTATGAAAAAAATGTTTGGTGGAATAATGAAATGAAAGAGGCTTTAAATGAGGGGGGAAATGCATATAAAAGAATAAGTGCCCCCCCAAATGAGTATGAAACGTACTGTATTATACAATGTTATTATATTTTGCTGCTTGTTTTTTGTCTAGATGAAAGAGTGGATGTTGCTGAGAAATGATGAGACTTTTAGAACCAGAATATCATGACCCAAATTTAAGATGGAATAGTTAAAATTAATGTGGATTTCAAAAATATCTGTGAGCCTGTGAAGGTTGGGACTTATTTCCTGACAAGTCAATTTGGAGCCATTGGATCATCTGCCTACAATAAGTTCCCTTTTCAAGAACTATTGGACTTTGTTGTCATTTTGCAGGGGTGGGGTCTTAACAGGACATTCTTGTGTGAAATGGTCAGATTCTGCACAGTCAGGGGTGGGATTCTACTGGTTCTCACCTGTTCGCTAGAACCGGTTGTTAACTTTCTAAGCAGTTCGGAGAACCGGTTGTTAGAGAACTTTTGGTTTTTTTCACCCTTATTACATTCTTGGCAGTATGCCTAGACTTACTGTCTCTGAAGGAGTTTTTTTTCCTTTGCTGGTCCTTTCTTAAAGGGGAAGGGTTCTTTAAAGCTTTTTACACTGTTGCTGGTGTTAAGTTTGCATGAAGCCTACATACATAACAGCTGGGAGGAAATACTCCCCTGTTGGAGTTCTTCCAGCCAGGATCAGCACTTTGAAGAAATAATTGAGTAATGAAGCAGAGCTGTTGGAAAGAAGCTTTTAATGACAAGGAACCAAGATGAGTGACATTCAGCAAGGTTTCTTGGCTAGCTAGAAAGATTGATATTCAAATGTGAGATTACATATCCTTTCTAAATTTTGGTCTAAAACTGGTTTTTGGTGAAGTTTAATTCTGTCCTTAGTGATGTTTAATCCTGTGTTTATTGATGGGATAATTTTCCCTATTCAGCTTTGTTTGGAAGGAAAAAGGTTAATCTCTGTTTCTGAAAAGAAACTGGGTTGAGAAATCTGGTTAGTTCCTGTGTCTATTTGTTCTGGTAATTGGTTTAACAAGCAACAGCTAGTATTGTGATTTAATTATTTGTATTATGTTTGAATTTTTTCCTGCCTCGTAGTTTCTTTTTCTATCTGGGGAGGGGGTCTTTCTTCACTGCTTTAGTGGTTCCTGGCTGTCCTTTTGGAGTGTACTTCCAAGAGGCAGGATGCAAGCTTGGCACTGATTTTTTTACTGCCTTTCTGGGGGGCATGTGATCTTTCCTTAAATCTGGGTGATTTAAATCTGGGTGAGGTGAGCTGGTATCTTTAAGTGGTGCAAATGGATCTAAGGATTGCTTCTCCTGGGTGTGCTCTTTCTGGAGAGCTTAAATGACCTCTCTGCTAAAGGGTTTCACTTTATGAGCAAGTGTTGGCTGCTGATAGTTATCACTGCATTTTAACTATTTTAATTCCTCAAGGTGCTCTGGCAACCCGCCTGATTTGTAACTCTGGCTTGCAGGTATTTTTAATCTAATGATTAGTATTTAGGGCAGCTTTTTGCAAGCAAAGAAGCTTTTTGTATTTTTGTACAGGTAATCCTTGACTTACAACATTCATTTAGTGACCATTACAATGGCACTGAAAAAATGACTTATGACCATTTTTCACACTTACAACCATTGCTGCATCCCCACTGTCATGAGACGCCAGGTGAGGAAAAGTGCCCCTCGACGTGAGTGTCATCTAGTTGGCCATGCCCACCCAGTCACATGACCACCAAGACACATCCATCAACTAAGCCATGCCCACAGAACCAGTTGTTTAAAAATCTGAATCCCACCCCTGTGCACAATGTGTCTCACTGCCAATTTATTTAGTTTTAGTGGAGTTTTGCTAACTCCGTTATGGAAGTCCTGATTGTCACTATTCATGCTGTAATCACTTCCAGGTTGGAATATTACAATGAGCTCTACATGGTACTGCCCTTGAAAACAATGTAATTGCTCCACAATACACTGAAGCTGATAATTATGGTTGCAGTATGGAACATTCATGTAACACTCTAATTTATGAGTTGTATTGCTTCCTAATAAGCTTCTGGTGAAATTCAAGATGCTGATTTTTATTACAAAGCCTGTAGAGAGCCAAGGAAAGAATCTTGGGAAAATCAAACAGAGCCAATGGTTGCAAAAACATACTTTAAGCCTGCAAAACAGAAAAAGTCTGACACATCTGCATCTGGGTGTTGGCACCCAGTTCTTGTGCCACACAGTTTGATTCTGATACCAAGAGGGACTTTGATGAGGTCAGTACACATAGGACATTTCAGACAATTTCTCCTCTTGCAGAATTGGAATTACAGAGAAAATGCTCTTGCTGTCAGAAAATTGTCTCAGGACTTTCTTTTTGGAATTAGATTCAAGACAAATAAGAAAAAAATATTTATAGAATATTAAGCAGTTTCAAAAAGACATGGATCAGGTTCTACATACCGCATATGTATTTTTCCAAGTTTTAAACTTTCCTTCCCCCTGTCTGTTTTTAACGGAGTGATTGAAATCTGCTTCTCAAGCTAGACTCTACTGGAGTGGGCAGCCATAACCAATTTAAATAATAATGCCCAATTATTTGTGCCTGGGCAGTTCTAATCCTCACAAAACCTTTCAATTCTGATTTAAAATAGACTATATTTTCTCAAGTTATTAAAAAAGGAGAAAATCATATTTTTTGGGGGGTTGGGTTTGGATAGAACAGCCTTACTATAAACATGATAAAATATATTTAATGAGATAATAAAGCAAAGAAAACTATGTCTTTGTGTAGACAATTTTTACACTTAAATCTATGTTCTTTTGCCACACCCAAGTGAACCCAACTTTGTTATAACATTATCTTTTCATTGATTATTTCAAGCTTGAATTGCTCTGCCTAGTATTGAGGAAGGGCAGCTTTTCATGATAAATATTAGATGAAATCCTGAATGTCTAGAAGACACAGACAGATGCAGGCCCTCAGCAGTAAACATTCCTAGCACAGCTTGGATTCACATAAAGTGTTCTCCATTGCTGTGGCATAATTGAAGAGAAAAAAGAACCCTGCTATTCTTAACAATTTTACCACCCACTCTTCTCCAATACTTACAATGTCATTACTAGTAGCATCATCCATATTAACCTCAATAAAACATAAGCAGGCAGTAGTAAATGTATTGCTACAATCCTCCAGTCTTTCAGATATGAATTTCAGATATTCACATTAAAAGGCTAGTTTAATAAGGTAGAATAGTTGGCTCCTGTTTCCTGCATCTATTGTCTTAAGAAATTAGACTCATATAATCTAGCTTTCAGCCCAAAACCAAGAATGACATGTAATGATTCTTCCAAGCTGAGTTCTTTACTATTTCACATCTATGAACAAAATCTTGCCAGATTGAAGACTCTACTATCTGCATCTGCCATATACTCTGAGAACTATTAGGAAGGATCTATCTTCACCCTCTTTCCCTCACATATAGTGTCTGGGCTGAATTGCCTCTTATGCCTCTGTGTACCACCTCTCTCCTGGGAATCCTGCTCAGGGTGCTGTCAGCCAGGCAGTGCTGGCTGGCGGCTCCCAGGGGTAGAGCCTTCTCTATGGGGGCACCCACCCTTTGGAACAAGCTACCCCTGGAGCTCCGGATGGCCCCTGACCTCCGATCCTTCCATTGTGACCTAAAAACTTGGCTGTTCCAACTAGCCTACTCGGACTGAAGGAGGGGGAGAGGGTCTTTTTAGTGGTTGTTTTTAAATTTTTAATTTGATTTATGAGATTTTGGTTTAATTAATTTTTAATATTTATATTGTATTGTTTTTTAGTATTGTAAGCCGCCCTGGGTCCTTAGGGAGATAGGGCGGCATATAAATCTCATAAATAAATAAATAAAATCCACCTCCTTACTATATGCCATGACAACCTGTTGAAAATAATAGGCAGGAGTGAACTTTAGTGTACAAAATGAAGTCTTAAAATACAGGTTGACCTTATTTGTGGGGGTTGTATCCTAGCATACAACCATGGATAATGATGTTGCATGTAATGAAAATTTTGAGACTAGGAGAACTGGGAAGTTAAATTCTAGAACACTAGAAAATGACTAAAGAAAAAAAATCAAACCTGTAAGAAAAAAGCAGAAATAATGATACTGTTCTTTCAGATATTCCTTTCCCCCTATTTTATAGCAAACAGAAAAATCAGAAATAAAGATTATGTGTACTTTTGTATTTCCCTGGGGAGGATAAAATAAGAGGATGATCAAAAAGGGTCAGAATGCTGCAGATATTTGGAAACTAGGAAACTGATGGGTGTGAAGGGCAGATGTTTATTTCACTATATATGTAAAACAGCAGGCAGATCAAAGCTACACTTTGGGAATGTATGCATATGTTAAAGAATTTACTATTCTGATACAGAATTATCAACCATGGAAATGAGCAACCACTACAGCTGATGAAGTCCCACCAGTGAATAAATTAAAATCACACCAATTACCTTGCACTTTCAAAAGTTGCAGAAGGTGACTTCCCAACAGCACCAAATCCAACACCAACAGCCAAACCCTCTGAAACAGAGCAAGAAAGCAGTGGTTATTAATCCTGCAATTAGGTTGTAATACTGTTCTCTTCAAATATTTGGTTTATACAAAACTTGCAGAATAGCAACAACTCTTACCTGATGTAAAAGTCTATAATCTTCCACTATCTTGGAAATTATAAATTTTCTCATGTCTACAAAATGCATTACTAGTTGAGATAGAAATTATTCAAAACAAAGACCAATAATGACATTAATGATGACTTCCAAAGAAGCCATTATTATGCTCCCATTGGGAGCATAAAACTCATATATGTTTGATTATTCTGCTGTATAATTTTTAGCCTAAAATTTACACAAGGGCACAACATTAGATGCTGGAATTACTATTGTAGGTCAGCACCACAATTTGGGCCTGGTATCACAACATAAACTATTATTAATCTTAAGGATCATGCTGATTTCACCAAACAACAAATCCAATACAGGATGATTCCCTATATGGAACCAATCTATTTTAAAAGTTGGGAATGGATATTCAAAGCATCACAGTAATTGAACAATGATAATATAGTGTGAACACAGATGGAGAAGAATATATGGAAGATGAAAACTACTCATCAGCATTCTAACTACTGCAAGATGCCACATGTAGGTAAGAGAGCAGATGGGATACTTCTTTCAGAAGACACGTGGCACAAATTATATTGATGTAAAGTGTTATGCTTTTTATCCAGATGGAACTAAAACATAATATGATATTCACCTTGTCAGAGGGCAATTTCTACCTGCCACCTTTCAAGATTAACCACTTGTTAGTATCTCCTACAGAACTGCATCCCTGAAGCACATCAATAAACAGCTTTCTAGATGCAAGGCGGTGAAATTGAAAAATATTAAATAGGGTCAATTGAAAACTACTAATGAAGAAAGTAGTTGTTTAAAGAAGGGACTGGTGGTGGTATGAGTATGTGTAGGTGACATAAGAACAAAGAAGATATAATCAGCAATTCAAACCAAAAGCGTCAGAGGTTCTGAGGCAAAGCTGATAAGGGAAGGACAAAGATTACAGGTGAAACTCAAAAAATTAGAATATCAAGCAAAAATTCATTTATTTCAGTAATGGAACTTAAAAGGTGAAACTAATATATGAGATAGATTCATTATATGCAAAGCAAGAAAGTTCAAGCTGTGATTTGTCATAATTGTGATGATTATGGCTTACAGCTCATGAAAACCCCAAATCCACAATCTCAGAAAATTAGAATATTACATGCAATCAATAAAACAAGGATTGTACATAAAACAATATCAGACCTCTGAAAAGTATAAGCATGCATATGTACTCAGTACTTGGTTTGGGCCCCTTTTGCAGCAATTGCTCTTTACATGGGGCTGCCCTTGAAGACCATCTGGAGGCTTCAACTTGTCCAGAATACAGCGGTGCGGGTTGTGCTGGGAGGGTCCCAATACTCCCATGTCACATCTCTTTTATGCGAGCTGCACTGGTTACCAGTTGCCCTCCGGGTGCGATTCAAGGTGCTAGTATTGACCTATAAAGTCCTTCATGGCTTAGGACCAGGGTATTTGCAGGGAGCTCTGTGGCCAGTAACGGCTTCCCAGCGTCCCATGTGCTCCCATAGGCAGGGCCTCCTTGGGGTGCCATCAGCCAGACAATGTCAGATGGCGGCCCCTAGGCGTAGGACCTTCTCTGTGGGAGCACCCACCCTCTGGAATCAACTTCCCCTGGAGCTTCGGATGGCCCCTGACGTTCGATCTTTCCACCGTGGCCTAAAGATGGGGCTTTTCCAGCTTGCCAACCCGCACTGATGGAGGGGTGGGAATTTTTAGTAGTTAGCTTTGTTCTTAACCTAATGAGATTTCTTATTTAATTTAATTCTGTTTTAATTTTTGTATTGTTCTTAAAATGTAAGCCGCCCTTAGTCCTTCTGGAGATAGGGCGGCATAAAAGTCTCATTATCATCATAATAATAACAACAACAACAACAACAACAACAACAACTACCACTACTACAACTGCCTCAATGCAGCATGGCATGGAAGCTATCAGCCTGTGGCACTGCTGAGGTGTTATGGAAGACAAGGATGCTTCAATAGCGCCTTCAGCACTTCTGCATTGTTTGGTCTCATGTCTCTCATCTTTCTCTTGGCAATGCCCCATAGATTCTCTATGGGGTTCAGCTTAGGCGAGTTTGCTGGCCAATCAAGCACAGTAATCCCACGGTCATTGAACCAGGTTTTGGTGCTTTTGGCAGTGTGGGCAGGTGCCAAGTCCTGCTGGAAAATGAAGTCAGCATCCCCATAAAGCTTGTCTGCGGAAGGAAGCATGAAGTGCTCCAAAATCTCCTGGTAGACATCTGCATTCACCCTGGACTTAATGAAGCACAGTGGACCAACACCAGAAGAAGCTCAGTCGACCAACACCAGAAGATTACATGGCTCCCCAAATCAACACAGACTGGAAATTTCACACTGGACTTCAAGCATCTTGCAGTTGTGCCTCTCCATTCTTCCTCCAGACTCTGGGTCCTTGGTTTCCAAATGAGATGCAAAAGTTGCTCTCATCAGAAAAGAGGACTTTAGACCACTGAGCAACAGACCAGGTCTGTTTTTCTTTAGCTCAGGTAAGATGCTTCTGATGTTGTTTGTTGTTCTGGAGCGGCTTGTCAAGAGGAATACAACATTTGAAGCCCATGTCCAGGATCTGTCTGTGTGTGGTGGCTCTTGATGCACTGACCCCAGCCTCAGTACACTCCTTGTGAAAGTCCCCAACACTTTTGAATGGCCTTTTCCTGACAATCCTCTCCAGGCTGTGGTCATCCATGCTGCTTGTGCACCTTTTTCTTCCACACTTTTCCCTTCCACATAACTTTCTATTAGTGTGCTTTGATACAGCACTTTGAAAACATCCAACTTCTTTTGCAATTACCTTTTTTTTTCTTCCCAGAAGAACAAAGCTGAAGACACCAGCCTGAAGGTGACGGATGAGATTTCGTCGAAACTTGTCAAGATACTCTCAATCTTACATGGGACAAGACCCGAATACACCAAGACCTACATACCTTTACCCGTGAAAATCTATGAAAACATATATATATGTAGGTCTTGGTGTATTCGGGTCTTGTCCCATGTAAGATTGAGAATACCTGCGAGCTACCTGGTAGTGGGCTGTGTGATGACTTCTGATTTTATTGTTGTGACATCCTGGGTCTTGTGCTGTAATCTCCTGGGTCGTTGTCTGTGTTGCAACCTCCTGTGTCTTGCAACACAGACAACGACCCAGGAGATAACAGCACAAGACCCAGGATATCACAACAATAAAACTCAGAAGGTCATCACACAGCCCACTACCCAGTAGCTAAAACAAAAAGGCTGAAGGACACACAGCCACTACCTCAGCCACACAGGCTCTACAAAAAAGCCAACCAATCAGCAAACACCAATTCCATCAACCAATCAAGAGCGACAACACAGCCAAAAACACAGCCAACCAACCTGCTTACAGCAGAGCCAGCACACCACACCTCCCCTCCAGTATTTATAGAGAGAAGCAGCTCAGATCAGCTTTGCTGGCAGAAGCACAAAGCCGAAGACACCAGCCTGAAGATGGCGGATGGGATCTCGTCGAACGTCGCCAAGGTATTCTCAATCTTACACGGGACAAGACCCGAATACACCAAGACCTACATACCTTTACCCGTGAAAATCTACGAATATATATATATATATATATATATATATATATATATATCCCTCCCTCTCCCTCTCTCCCCCTCTCTCATCTCTTTCTTCCTCTGTCTTCTTCTCTCTCATCTCTCTTTTTCTCTCTCTCCCTCTTTCTCCCTCTCTGTCTTTCTCTCTCTCTCATCTCTCTCTTTCTCTCTCTGTCTCCCTCTCATTCTCATACCTCTCTCATCTCTCTCTCTATCTCTCCTCTTGTGTGTGTGTGTGTGTGTGTGTTCCCTCTTGAACCATTTCCAAAAACAGGCGAGGATTGTTTTTGGGTTTTTTATTCTGATGTTGTTCTTTCTTCTTCTTCGGGTGCTTTTTACCTTATGATTTAGATCAAGAGTCTAGAAGCTCTTTCATCCTCCTGCTGTGATTTACTGTCAGCTGAACCCACCACTGGCTGGCCCCGCCCTTGACTTCCTGTCCCAGTCACTCCTCGCCTAAGACGGCAGCAGATGGAGACTCGCTCCATATTCCAGAGTGGGAGAAAGGTGCCCTGTACTTGCCTCTTCTTCTGGCCCTTGTTGATGCTGCATGCACCTCAGACACTCGGGGAGACATGCGACTTTCTTTCTGCCTCAAGACACTGGCCTGGCAAGGCTGCAGCCGGTGCTCCACATTGTAATGGGCTCAAGGAGGAGGAGGAGGGGACGCTGTCTCCCCCATTGTGAAGTGCACTAAATCTAAATGTGTTGTGCAAGGCACTGCAAGAGTAGCGAGCAGGCCATGGAGGTGGTGAGAACAGCGGCATCAGCTGCTGCCAGACCAGACCAGTGTCTTGGGGTGGAGAGCAAGTTGTGTATCTCCCCAAGCAACTGAATATGCAGAGCATCAACAAGGGCCAGAAGAAGAGGCAAGTACAGGGGCACTTTGCTCCCACTCTGGAATATGGATCAAGTCTCCATCCACTGCCATCGCCCTTACCTTCTCAGGCCAGATGAGGAGTGACTGGGAGGGGAGGGCAAGGGATAGCGCCAGCCAATCATGGGTTCAGCTGACAGGGAACCATAGCAGGGGATAAAAGAGCCACGAGTTGCCAACATCGACCCAGAAAAAAGTCCCACCACAGTAGTCTTTGGAGAAGAATGAAGGGCTAAGAAGCAGGAATGACAATGCATCCATAAAAGAGCAATCATTATCCTATAATATTAGAGGTAAGCTCTGTACCATACTTGAATCAAGAAGCTGGAAGAAGCTGAACAACTAACTCTGGGAAAGAAGGAGACATAAAAAGTCAAAATAATAAAAGTTTAAGAACTAAGTTGTAAAGCAATAAAAGGGATAAGAAAGTGTTAGCAGAGATAAATAATTGGGAGAATGAGAACAAGAGGATTATGCTGTCCAGACAGTTTATAGTTAATAGGGAATTGGGATAGTTAGTTAGGAATTGGGAGCTGTCCCCTTAAGGGAACGCACTGGAGCTCCGGCTTGCTCCTGATCTCCGTACCTTCCGCCATTAAAACCTGGCTGTTTTACAATCTGGGCTATGCTGACTCCTTGGGTTTTCTTGATTTTAATCTTTGGGGGTTTTAATGTTAATTCGGCTTAGTTTGTTTAATATGGTTTTTAGGTAATTTATTGTTGTATTTTCCTTTAATCTGTGAGCAGTCCTTTGGGAGAGATATAAGTCGAATTAATAAATAAATAAATAATAAATAAATAAATAAATGTAGTTAAAGTATCCTGGGAAATGTAGTCCATGTCATGTGGCCACATGTGTAAACCTGATTGGTCACTGAATTGACCCTTGCTTGGGTTGTGGGAGGTTCCTTCACTCTTGCCTGAACCCAGCATCATGCTGGCATCTGACCTTCTTGCTCCTTCAGCATGGGATGAAAGATTGCCATCCTTTTACACCATAAAGTCAGCTATGCAGAGAATTGGACATTGAGATGAATCTCGATGTAACTGTGAGTTATATTTGAGGATGCCTGATGAACCAATAAAGAGACTTTGTATGGATGCCTTTGTGGAGTTTAAATATGTCTGCCTTAAATTCAGCTAGTAATTAAAGGACAGAACAGTGTAAAGTTAAGAACTTAAGGTTTGGATGAAAAAGTTGCTGCTAAGTAAAGAAAAGGCTTCAAAGTTCAAACCAAAATCTAAATAAAAACAAATTTTGTTAGAATAAGATAGAAAAAACAGCTAACATTTAGAAATGCAAACATTAAAAGTGACACTAATCACTGGCTAATAAAACAACACATATTTTGCATAAAATTGTATAAGAATACATGATAAAATCCTGATTCCTGCCTCACTGTCTTTATATTCTTTTATATAAAAAAGAATCCTGTGATATAATTATACTACCATCCCTGATCACCAGCCATTATAACTGGGACTGAAAAGAATCCCATAACTTTACACTACATTCCAATGTAAAGCTACCTTGTTTACTGCATAGATCTGCAGGACCAAATAGCCCAACAAAACTGTATTTAAGACGGCTGTTCCATATCTGGAATGTCAAAGAGAAAAACATAAGGCATGGCATTTTGTTTTTCAAGCAAATCCCACACAGGAAAATACAAACCGAATTCCTTATTGAAAAAAAACAAGTCAACCTTTCCTGAAATGACTTTTGTCAGTAAAACCACTTTTGCTTTGTCAGCTTCACTGATGTGAAAATTAGAATTCTTAGGACATGTTAACTCACAGGAGATGAAATTTGTTGTGAGCCAGATTTCACATTTTTAAAAAGTTATTATAGTAAAAGAACTCAGCAGGTTATATTAAGACACTCTTCTGCCAGGTGTATTTTCAGCCTGGCAGGGTATAAAACAGAACTGCTTTAATTACAATTGCATTATCTGTTAATAGGGAGAGAAAAGAAAGCATTTAGCCTTCAAACAGGTGCAGGAAATCAGACAATGTTTTGTGCTCACCAGAGATGAGTTTTGAAGTAATTTCTGCATAATTGGCTCGCTCTCCTTAACTCATTTATGGAGGCATCTATTCCCCTCCCCCCGGGTTATATTCCCTTTCTCTCAATAATGAATGTTCATGGAATAATTCTTACCTGTATAGAAAACAGCAAGGTATTTTTAAAAATAATATGTTGACAGATTCTACTTACCAAGGAAAATACAGGTGAAACTCGAAAAATTAGAATATCATGCAAAAGTTCATTTATTTCAGTAATGCAACTTAAAAGGTGAAACTAATATATGAGATAGACTCATTACATGCAAAACAAGATAGTTCAAGCTGTGATTTGTTATAATTGTGATGATTATGACTTACAGCTCATGAAAACCCCAAATCCACAATCTCAGAAAATTAGAATACTACATGCAATCAATAAAACAAGGATTGTACATAAAACAACATCAGACCTCTGAAAAGTATAAGCATGCATATGTACTCAGTACTTGGTTTGGGCCCCTTTTGCAGCAATTGCTCTTTACATGGGGCTGCCCTTGAAGACCATCTGGAGGCTTCAACTTGTCCAGAATACAGCGGTGCGGGTTGTGCTGGGAAGGTCCCAATACTCCCATGTCACATCTCTTTTATGCGAGCTGCACTGGTTACCAGTCGCCCTCCGGGTGAGATTCAAGGTGCTGGCATTGACCTATAAAGTCCTTCATGGCTTAGGACCAGGATATTTGCAGGGAGCCCTGCGGCCAGTAACAGCTTCCCAGCGTCCCATGCGCTCCCATAGGCAGGGCCTCCTTGGGGTGCCATCAGCCAGACAATGTTGGATGGCAGCCCCTAGGGGTAGGACCTTTTCTGTGGGAGCACCCACCCTCTGGAATCAACTTCCCCTGGAGCTTCGGATGGCCCCTGACGTTCGATCTTTCCGCCGTGGCCTAAAGATGGGGCTTTTCCAGCTTGCCAACCTGCACTGATGGAGGGGTGGGAATTTTTAGTCGTTAGCTTTATTCTTAACCTAATGAGATTTCTTATTTAATTTAATTCTGTTTTAATTTTTGTATTGTTCTTAAAATGTAAGCCGCCCTTAGTCCTTCTGGAGATAGGGCGGCATAGAAGTCTAATAATAATAATAATAATAATAACAACAACAACAACAACAACAACAACAACTACCACTACTACTACTGCCTCAATGCGGCGTGGCATGGAAGCTATCAGCCTGTGGCACTGCTGAGGTGTTATGAAAGACAAGGATGCTTCAATAGCGGCCTTCAGCACTTCTGCATTGTTTGGTCTCATGTCTCTCATCTTTCTCTTGGCAATGCCCCATAGATTCTCTATGGGGTTCAGCTTAGGCGAGTTTGCTGGCCAATCAAGCACAGTAATCCCACGGTCATTGAACCAGGTTTTGGTGCTTTTGGCAGTGTGCGCAGGTGCCAAGTCCTGCTGGAAAACGAAGTCAGCATCCCCATAAAGCTCGTCTACGGAAGGAAGCATGAAGTGCTCCAAAATCTCCTGGTAGACGTCAGTGTTGACCCTGGACTTAATGAAGCACAGTGGACCAACACCAGAAGAAGCTCAGTGGACCAACACCAGAAGATGACATGGCTCCCCAAATCAACACAGACTGTGGAAACTTCACACTGGACTTCAAGCATCTTTCAGTTGTGCCTCTCCATTCTTCCTCCAGACTCTGGGTCCTTGGTTTCCAAATGAGATGCAAAAGTTGCTCTCATCAGAAAAGAGGACTTTAGACCACTGAGCAACAGACCAGGTCTGTTATTCTTTAGCCCAGGTAAGATGCTTCTGACGTAGTTTGTTGTTCAGGAGCAGCTTGACAAGAGGAATACGACATTTGAAGCCCATGTCCAAGATCCGTCTGTGTGTAGTGGCTCTTGATGCACTGACTCCAGCCTCAGTACACTCCCTGTGAAAGTCCCCAACACTTTTGAATGGCCTTTTCCTGACAATCCTCTCCAGGCTGTGGTCATCCCTGCTGCTTGTGCACCTTTTTCTTCCATTTTTCCCTTCCACATAACTTTCTATTAATGTGCTTTGATGCAGCACTTTGGGAACATCCAACTTCTTTTGCAATTACCTTTTGAGGTTTTCCCTCCTTATAGAGGGTGTCAATGATGGTTTTCTGCACAACTGTCAGGTCAGCAGTCTTTCCCATGATTGTGATTCCTACTGAACCAGACTGAGAGACCATGATTGTGATTCCTGCTGAACCAGACTGAGAGACCACTTAAAGGCTCAGGAACCCTTTGCAGGTGTTATGGCTTAATTAGCTGATTAAAGTGGGACACTTTGAGCCTAGAATATTGCACCTTTTCACAACATTCTAATTTTCTGAGATTGTGGATTTGGGGTTTTCATGAGCTGTAAGCCATAATCATCCCAATTATAACAAATCACAGCTTGAACTATCTTGCTTTGCATGTAATGAGTCTATCTCATATATTAGTTTCACCTTTTAAGTTGCATTACTGAAATAAATGAACTTTTGCACGATATTCTAATTTTTCGAGTTTCACCTGTAGATTGGTACACCAGATGGTTGAAAAAGAAAAAAAGAGCATTGGAGGAATATTTGAAGGACAGTGAAGTAGATGCATTGAAGCTGATATGTCTTGAAGCATTATTGAGTACTGCAGAGATGAAATTGGCTTTCAAGAAAGACCAAATGAAAAAGAGAAAAAAGATATGGTGAGGCAAAGTATTACATAGCCAGTATGTAACAAAAATAGCAGGCAAACCAGATAACAGAACTGGCAATGGCTAAAAGCAGAAAAAATTTAAGAAACGGCAGAGGTGCTAATTCTGGCTGCACAAGGCCAAACTTTAAGAACAAATTCAAACTAAGTCAGAATTGAGAAGACAGAAGCAGACAGCAAATGCCACCTCTGCAAAGAAGCTGAAGAAACACTGGATTATCTAAATGCTCTAAGAAGGTCATACAGACTGACTACAAGGAACAGTTCAACACAGTAGCAACAATAGTGTAGCAACTATAGTGCATTGGAATATTTGAAAGAAGTACCATTTGCCTGCAAGCAAGAACAACAAAATAGACAAATAACAGAAAATGAAGAAACTGGAATTTTAGAATTCAAACAGAAAAAAAACATCTGCCACATAACACATCAAACTTAACAACCGTCAATAAGAAAGACAAAACGTCTGAATTGCAGATGTGGCAGTACCTGGAGACAGAAGAAGAGAAGAGAAAGAATGAGAGAAAATCACAAAATATAAAAACCTGGAAGCAGAACAACTTATACAACATATAGGTTACAGATGGTGCAGAATGTGTGATGGGGTATCCCGATACTCCCATGTTACACCCCTCCTGCGCGGCTTGCATTGGTTGCTGGTTGCCTCTCAGGTCGCCTTCAAGGTGTTAGTAAAAACTTATAAAGCCCTAAATGGCTTGGGTCCAGGGTACTTGCGGGAATGCCTCCTGCCAGCATCACTTTCCGATTGCCCTGTTCGCTCTCATAGGAGGGGCCTCCTTGGGATACCGTCAGTCAGGCATTGTCGGCTGGCGGTTCCCAGGGCTAGGGCCTTCTCTGGGGAGCACCTGCCCTCTGGAATCAGCTCCCGTGGATCTCCATTTGGCCCCTGACCTCCGCTCCTTCCTCCGAGACCTGAAGACTTGGTTGTTTCAACAGGCCAGCCTGGAATGACCGGGGTTTGAGGGTTTTAATTTTCTCAACTTTTTAATTGTATTCGGCCTGTTTATTTATTTAATTGTCTTTTTATTGTAAATTTGTCCTGTTTTAATGTTCACCGCCCTGAGTCCTTAGGGAGTAGGGCGGCATACAAGTCGAATAAATAAATAAATAAATAAATAAATAAATAAATAAATAAATAAATAAATAAATAAATAAATTTGTTATCATTCACTTCAAGCTCTAAATTTTTAAAGAGAGGGGGAGAGAAAAAGAAGAAAAATTAATTATAAATAAAGAAGACAAAAATTATAGTGCAGCTTTTAATCTCTTGGAGAGTTTTTTTCATTTGCATACAATGAGACAGTGGAGCAATAACAAACGCCCTTGATTCCTTGATTTAAGAGACAAATTTTGTATAAATGCTTGTCTTGACTTTTAGATTCCAAAGTATGTAAAGCACTCAATAAATAACGAGGAGGAGGTTACAAACAAGACCAAGAAATTCAAGATTTATTTTATTTATTTATTTATTTATTGGATTTCTAGGCCGCCCCATCTCCCTAAGGACTCGGGGTGGCGTACAATCATAAAAGACAATACAAAATATTATACAATTAAAAGAATTAAATAAGAAACCCAATCAAGTTAAGACAATAAAAACAAATCATTAAAACTCCCATCCCCCCACCCTCAGTCCAGGTCGACGAGTTGGAACAGCCATGTTTTCAAGCCCCGACAGAGGAGTGAAGGTCAGGGGCCACCCAAAGCTCCAGGCGTAGTTGGTTCCATAGGGTGGGTGCTCCCACAGAGAAGGCCCTACCCCTAGGGGTCGCCAGCCAACATTGTCTGGCCAACGGTACCCCAAGGAGGCCCTGTCTGTGAGAGCACATGGGACGTTGGGAAGCCGTTGCTGGCAGCAGGGTCTCCCGCAAGTACCCCGGTCCTAAGCCATGTAGGGCTTTATAGGTCAACACCAACACCTTGAATCTCACCCGGAGGGCAACTGGTAACCAGTGCAGCTCATGCAGGAGGGGTGTAACATGAGAGTATCGGGACACTCCCATCACAACCCGCACTGCTGCAGATAAAGATTCAGGAACTCCAAAACAAAGAGAGAAAACTGGTGAGAACTAGGGTAGAATGGAATAAATCTTTGGAAAGAATTCAAAGTGTCTGGGTGTTCTTCCATATCTGCCCAAAAGAAATGTCATCATAGGCCAAGATTGGCAAGTGAGATAATCATTGCTATTTGAGATTGATAAAACCTGTTCTGTGTGAATGGTGCCATGGATATTAAGATAAATGTGGTTTCTTTTTCTGGATTTCTATTACAAAACCAAATAAAACAATCAACTGGAAATACTGATAATTTCTACAAAAGTTTGCAGTGCTTCAACATTCTTAGCCAAACTTTAATGTACCGATAGTCCTTTTATTTACAACCATTCATTTAGTGAGCGTTCAAAATGCCGGCTGGTGGTCCCCCGACGACGTGCCTACTCTACCGTGGTCCCTGACCTCTGGAACCAACTTCCCTTGGGGCTCCGCCTAGCCCCTGATCTCCGCACCTTCCGTCACAATCTGAAGACCTGGTTATTTAACCAATCCGGACTGTGACCCCTGGGTGGTGTGGTCTTAGAGTTTTAACTTTGGGATTTTAATGTTAATTCGGCTTAATTTGTTTAATATAGTTTTTAGATAATTTATTGTTATATTGTTTTTAATTTGTAAGCCGCCCCGAGTCCTTTGGGAGAGGGGGCGGCATATAAGTCGAATTAATAAATAAATAAGTTCAAAATAGCAACAGCACTGAAAATAGTGACTTATGACCAGTCCTCACATTTACAACTGTCATAGCACCTCTAGGGTCACTTGATAAAAATTTAGACACTTGGGTAATCAGCATGTATTGACAATGGTTGCAACATCCCAGGGTCATGTGATCACCATTTGCGACCTTCTCAGCTGACCACTGACAAGCAAAATCAATGGGGAAAGCAGGATTTGCTTAATAACAGAGTGAGTCACTTACCAATTGCACTGATTTGCTTAACAACCATGGCAAGAAAGGTGTGATGACCCAGAGTGTAACACAAACGTAACAAAATCCAAAACGTAAATCAATGTCCTTTAATGTCTCCAACTTGGCCCCACTGTTCAATAATACTCAGTTGGAGACAAAACGTACTCAAAAATAGTCTTCAAAAGAAAGCAATACAGTCCGAATTTAATGAGCAGATAGAGGTGAAATAAAAAACCAAATAAACTACAATGACAAAATGTCCACAAGTGAACAGGAGAAGTATTTACCAAATTCAAGGAGATAACAAGACACAGTCTGCTGGAAGGATGCCAACCAAGATAACTTCAGACCAAAATAAAACACATTTGCTTCTGCAACCTGTGTTTTAACAGTCTCTCTTATATACTCATCTCCACAGCTGTAACCAATGAGGAGGATCATTGCCGCTTCCTCTTCGCAAGCCAAATTGTTGCCTTCTCCGTTCCTCCATGTGTGTCCTAGGATGCAGAGGGGATGGTTCTGGTTCTTCCTCTGACTGCCCAGCTGGCCTCAGCCCTTCCCCAGCCTCCTCCACAATCTCTGGAGCCACACCTCCACTCCCTGTGAGCTGTTCCTCCTCTCCCTCAGAGTCCGACTCTACCAAGGGCATGACAAAAAGTCATAAAATCAAGTGCCACTCAAGTTAACAACTATCTTGCCTAGAAATGGTTATTCTGGTCTGAATTGTGATTGTTAGATAAGGACTATTTGTACTGTGAGGAGGTAACATTGGCCTCTTAGGTCTAGATGGAAAACATGTGGCTTTCCATATGTTACTGCATCATCTTTCTCAATACACTCAAAAAACAAAGGTCTGAAAAAATTGCACACTTCTATCTGCCTTTTGCTAATGATAAACATGTCATGTACTGCACAAGTCTTATATTCAGTGTGAGAAAGAAAGTACCCTAGATGCGTAATCACTGCCTATATGCAGTTAGAATTTCTCCAGGCAGGAGATACATTCTGTGCCATTAGCCAGAGAAGCTATGCCCTTTAAAGAACAAAATATCAGCAAACTGCATCAGAAAAAAGACACTTCGGTTGCCCAAATACTGGTAAAGACAAAGGAAGACAGTCTAAAAGCCATGGAAAAACCAGGCCAATTATCTGCTGGGAATTGCCAGGAAGAAACCTAAAAAGTAAAATACAAACTGCAGCTACCCACACAATATAAATAGGAGAAAACTGTGTTCAGCAGAAATTACATGATGAGAGGACAGCATGTTGGGCAAGAAAGTGGAAAGTCGCATGTCACGAAGTGTATTCCAAAGTGTAAAATCAATTATGAATGGACTGTAATGGCTTATTGTACCACTTATGAATATATAAAATGAGGTGCTGGAAGAGGTTAAGCTCATTTGTGCTGGGAGAGTAAATCGCCTCTTCTAATGATACATGGAAAGGAAAAGTCAAAGAATGGAGGAAAAAATTATATGGTGAGCCAGCCCGATGTTTTGCAATTAGCCTCTCTAACACAAGGATTTCTATGGGACCTCTATAATAAGGGGAGTTCCTATTTTAAGGATAACAAATCATTATCCTCACATATCCTGCTGTTCTGTCTCATCATGGCAGGGAGCGAGGGAAGTGTTCCTGGGAGTGTGTGCCAAAGGTATATATTCCCAGCAAAGGTCACCAAAACATGAAGCAAGAAGGCATATACTGGGCAGCACCAATAGAGGAAGATGCTGGATGCAGATGATCACATTAGTGTAATTATTATTTCATGGGGGAAAGCAACAGTAAATCACTTCTGTATTTTTACCAAGGAGAGAAAGTATAAAATGATTAACAGTATCCTGCCAGAACAAATCTGGCCCCTGAGATTGGATGACACCCAACATGCTACCGAGGAGCAGCTGAGGATCTTTCTGAGTAATAATGGTGTTTATGATGTAGCTAGATTAAAGCCTTCAAGGCATCTAGTTGCTGATACATACCATATGGGAAAATAAAATCCAAAGCAAAAATAGAATTGCAGTGTACGAAAATGGAATATAAGAAGCATGGACATGGAAAGGCTCAACATAGTGAAAAATAAAATGAAATAACTACAATTTGAGATTTAAGGAATTGAGAATTGGATACTTTGAGTCATGAGACCACATTGTTTACCCTCCAGGACATGAAAAATAAAGAAGGAATAGTTAAGATCATTTAATCCAGATTGGAGCCCTATATGGAAAGGGAGGTGCCAGATGTCAAGACGATTTAGAAAATGCTGAGGAATATGAAATATTATTGCTGATGCAGGCTGGATAATTAAAAAAGCCAAAAAAAACTAAAAAGAATTCAGTATGTACTTCATTGATGTAGAAAGGCCTTGAGTAGTGTCAATCATGTTAAGCTATGGAATGGGCTTAGAAAAAATGAGAACCCCAGAACATCTCACCTCACTCTCTGAAGAAGGTTCTAACTCTGGGAAAAATAGAAAGAAAGAGGACAACTAGCAGCAAGATGGATGGACTCCATTACAGTGGTGATGGGTGCACCATCGGAAAAACTGATGGACAGATCATCATGGACAAAATCTACCAATATTACAAGTTTACACTGACTTGATGGCACATAATTGATCAATCAAGAACTGTTGTCACACTATCAAAATATATCACACAGCTTCACTATTTACACCATTTAAATTGATAATCAGGGTAGCTTTTGAAAGTACTCCTTAGAAAATGATTATATGTATATATTATATACTATGTATATAGAAAGTAAATGTGTACTATTTTTATATGATTTAGCAATGTAAGACAACTATGTGGGTTAGGAAGATTGCACCACATCCATTGTTTTTAATGTTCTTTTCTATTTTTGTGTTTGTCTAATAAAATTAAAATTAATAAAAAAAAGAAAAGAATGAAAGTACTCCTTAGATACCTAGGAAGATGACAGAAGTCTCTTTCCAAATTAGCTACTATAGTCATTAACCTCATTCCTACCCCCCCCCCTTTTATTTGGGAGATGCATATAAATTGGGTTTAATTCTCCAGGCCAAAATTTTGAGAGGACTGCTGTGAAAAAACTAACATGTTGCTAGGAATCAATTAAAGTGCCTCATTCACCTTTACCTGCTGGCTGGCAGATAATCATGTTGACAAATCCCAGTTAATGTCAAACATCTTCTCCTGTTATAAAACAAATCTCTTTACTATCCGAGTCATGATTGGAAGCTCAATTCAAAAGCCTCTTGACTGATCATAGAAGGAAAAACATAATACAATTGAAATAAAAATTGCGTTTAGCTGTTGTGAAAGTAGACCTAATGAAAGCTAACTTCTGCTTCATTTCAGTTTCAAAAATATTTGGCAGTAGTAGATGGCAGCTAAGGAATATACCATATAAAACCAATTCTCTGTGCATTCAGTGCTAGTGTCTATAAAAAGAAAGCTTATATTGGCATAACATACAGTATATACTCTAAATTCCATGCAAACCAGGAATCTGAATAATGCACAATGGAGTTTTAATTCATATAACATATGGCTTCTCTTCTGAAGATACCACTAGAAGATCATTAGTAGAAGGGTGGACCTATTCTACTAAAGAATAGTGGGAAACACTTTGAATCTAATGTCCCTGGTCTCTCCAAGCCAAGCCAGGAGCTCTGACAAGGTTTTCTACTTTTCTTTATGAGACCATGAATCACCCTTTACTCCTTTCAGGCCTTTATAATTAGAGAGCATTATGAGGCTTGGGACTCTCCAGCCCTTATTTCCATCAAACTTCTATATCTAATTCAGCAAGCTTAATTCTTGCACAGGAATAAAATTTTCGTACTATTCAAACAACAGCAAATATCAAGGTGCATAAATAATGGTAATCCAGCTCTGCTCCATGACCATGGACTTTCATACCCAAGAACATTGTCACTATGTGACTTCAGAGATGTAGCATTGTAGAGAAGATATACATTTTAATGCACTTCAGTTAGCATATCAGCTAACAATAGTTGTGTGTTGAAACTGGAAAGAACCACAGCTACATCCATGATCAACCCATAAAGCATTGAAGTATGCTTAGTACGTGTAGCTTCAATATCCTGTTCTTCCATTCTAAGCTATAGCTAGGTTTTGAAAGGAAGAAACTGCTTATCTAAAAAGCATATATTCTACCTAGCTATTATTGTCACCTTGGCAAGAGAACAAAGACATCTGAAGCTCACTAACTTGCTGCAGCCTTATCAGCTCTGGCAACACATCAGTCAAGAAATTCTAAATAAAAACATACTTGCCAAAATGTGGTTCTTCTGCCAGAGATTTTATGTCAAAGTAAACATGTTGCAGAAACAAAAATAATTTTTACATGCATTTCCCACCATCACTTTCTTTTCCAAACATGTAGAACAGCCTCTGGCAGAGGAAAACTAATGTCTTTCATATTAATGAGAATTATTTCTATTCATCAAACAGAATCTAATATCTAATGCACTAAAAATTATAAATGTTTTCAACTGCTGCTTGCAGGCACCTTGTGATAAATGGCATCTAACAAGAGTCTCTTTATTCACTTATTCAGAGTAGCTGCACAAAGAATGTCTTCACTTTGGTGGCTAGTCATAGAAATTTTATTATTATTATTATTATTATTATTATTATTATTATTATTATTATTATTATTATTAATCCTTTAAAGAGAGTGGAGAGCATTCCAGAATAACCTTTATAACTCTGGTATCACATTATATGAATATACTTTTAAAAATCACATGTATTAGCAATAGCAATAGCACTTTGACCCTAATATACTGCTTCACAGTGCTTTACAGTCTTCTCTAAGCAGTTTACAGAGTCAGCATATTGCCCCCAACAATCTGGGTCTTCATTTTACGAACCTCAGAAGAACCTTCATTTTACCAACCACTGTGCCACCATAGCTCATATTGCATGTAAAAATCATTTTCTTCCTAACCCGATGGAGCAACATATTAATAAACTTGGGCAGCCATTTTATGTCTCCTTCCCACATTGTGGCATAGCGGGTGGCAGTATTTAGTTGACCTTGGCTGATGTCAAACGAACTGACATGTTTATATTTGAAAGAAGACCACTAGGGTATCTTGGATTATGGGCTGGACTTGGAAATGTAAAATCCTGGAAGAAAGCAATGTCTAATTGCTTCCATATTAAGCTGGGGGGACTTATTACTTTTACCTTACTTTACATTATTTATTCTACATTTATTTAAAGTAGCTAAATGCATCATCAGCATTATTAAGTTATCAGCTGGAGAATGGGGCTTCCTTCTCTCCAGCATTGCTTTCTAATTCGCTGTAATAATGTTTTAGCTGCAACATGCATGCCGAAGGCATGAGATACGCTAGTTATGTTACTTAAGAGGACCTTCTGGGTTATGAATTCAATGACTAGAACCAATATTAAAGAACTGGACTTAAAACAAAGAGGTAATTGAGTTCAGGAATAAGATTGAGACAGAGAATTTAAATTGAGAATTTTAAATGTAATGGAAATAATCTGAACACCTCATTTGTCACCACACAGATAATCATTTCTGCTACTGCTGTATGTTATCTGTTTGCTTCCTTAGAAGAAGACAAGCCAGCCACCATAGATAGTATCTATAAGGACACTTCTCTGGGAATGAGGTGTTTAAGTACTTACTTACAAAAAGCTTACAGAAGTAAACTACACAAAAGTAAGTAAGAAGTGGAGAGAAATAAATAAAGATTCACCAATGAGATGCTTCTCTTTCAGTCAGAGGATCAGTTAAAACCAATGGTTGCAGAAAGTAATATAGAGTCACATTCAAAAAAACCAAATTGTGGTGACATTATACAATATAAGAATTGTTAACTCAAAACTTCTGGGCAATAGGAAGGGTCCTTTCTTATAAAATCTCTAACAGAAGCGTGTCCTTCACGGCTGCATGTTTACTAAATAAGAAAACAAAATGCAGATAAGAATCTTTTCATGTGTCTGCTTACTAATGCTAGAAAAGAAAGATAATTCTGAGAAATAATTTTCCTCTATTTCTTTTAAATACTAATGGTGTTCCAAGAATTTGAAATACAATACTCTTTTAAACATAATATGATGTGGAATAATGGATTTTCTCGACAAGCAATTACAGGTAGTCCTCAACTTACGGCCACAATTGAGCCCAAAATTTATGTTGCTAAATGAAACATTTCTTAAGTGAATTTTGCCCCATTTTATGACATTTCTTACCCAGTTGTTAAGTGAATCACTGCAATTGGTAAGTTAGTAACATGGTTGTTAAGTGAATCTGGCTTCCCATTGACTTTGCTTGTCAGAAGGTTGCAAAACGGGATCACATGAACCTGGGACACTGCAACCATCATAAATATGAGTCAGTTGCCAAGCATTTGAATTTTGATCATGTGACCAAGGGGATGTGGCAATGGTTGAAAGTGTGAAAAATGGTCATATGTCACTTTTTTCAGTGCTGATGTAACTTCGAACTGTCACTAAATGAACTGTTGCAAGTTGAGGACTACCTGTATACAGGGGCTGCTGGGAATTGCAGTTCAGCAACATCCAGAGCAGAGATGGCACACCTGTAACATATCAAAGATGATATGCCACAATATTTTCGGCGACATGCCAGCATTCACTAACACCCAACAACTATTCTTGAAAGCATGCCCCATTCTCATGTGATTATTGAAATTTGTGGAAGGCCATGGAAGACATTCCTCTAAATTGCTTCAAGAATAAAAGTGTCATGCCCCTGGTGGAGACTGACTCTGAGGAAGAAGAGGAACAGCCAACAGGGAGTGGGAGTGTGGCTCCAGAGGTGGTGGAGGAAACTGGGGAAGGGCAGAGGCCGGCTGAGCAATCAGAGGAGGATCCAGGCCCATCTCCTATCCATCCCAGGGCACGCAGGGAGGAGAGGATCAGGGAAAAGCATGGTGGTCTCAGGATCCTCCTCAGGCTTACAGCTGGGAGCTATGTATATAAGTGTGTAACTGCGCAGTCAGAATTGCTGGAGTCAAATGTAGTGTTTCCTTTGAACGAGGTTTATCTTTGTTGGCGTTCGTCCCATAGACTCTCCCTGGTTATCTCCCTGGAATGTATACTTCATTATCTTGGTTTGCTTCGGAACTCTTCGTTTGTTTTTTGTTTCCTTTTGCCTCATTATTTCCTTTTGTGACTTTAAACTGTGACTATTAAAACAGTGAAGTTAAGTTTTTTTTTGTTTTTTTTTAATTACATTTATATGCCACCCTTCTCCGAAGACTCAGGGCGCTTACAATTTTTGAGCACAACCCAATGCGCCAGCAATAGCCTTCATTCCATTGTATATGCCTGCTTATTACTAAGCGGCATTTTTTACAAAGTCAGCTTATTGCCCCCAACAATCTTGGTCCTCAGTTTACCTACCCCAAGAGGATGGAAGGCTGAGTCAACCTTGAGCCTGGTGGGATTCGAGCCTACAGTAACAGCCTGAGCCACCAAAGCTCATAACTGGACTTTAATTCATGGACTACATGGCCTCCTGAGATCTCTGAGGTAGGCCTCAGGGGCCTGTTAACTGAAAAGAGGGCACTGCCTTAGTGGAAGCCATGTATGGCAGGTGCTGGGGGCAATCACGCTGTTCCCCAAGGTTTGTGTGCCTTGGAGCATGGGGTGAGTCAGCCTTTTTGTGTGGCAATGATGGTGCTAGAGTCAAAGTTGAAGTTTTGGCCTTCAAGTTGTCCCATGTGGACTACTGCAATGCAGTAGTGTGGACTACTGCAATGCTGTCTACATGGGGCTGCCCTTGAAGACCACTCGGAGGCTTCAACTGGTTCAGAATGCGGCCGCGCGGGTTGTGATGGGAATATCCCAATACTCCCATATTACACCCCTCCTGCGTGAGCTGCATTGGTTGCCAGTTGCCTTCAGGGTGAGATTCAAGGTGCTGGTAATCACCTATAAAGCCCTATATGGCTTAGGGCCAGGGTATTTATGGGACCATCTACTGCCATTAAGATCTTCCCAGCGTCCCGTGCGCTCCCACAGACAGGGCCTCCTTGGGGTGCTGTCGGCCAGAAAGTGTCGCCTGGCGACCCCCAGGGGGAGAGCCTTCTCTGTGGGTGCACCCACCTTGTGGAATCAGTTGCCTGTGGTGCTGCAGATGGCCCCTGACCTGCGATCCTTCTGTCACGGCCTGAAGACATGGCTTTTCCAACAGGCTGACCTGGACTGAAGGGGGGGGTGTTTATTGTTTTATTATAATATTGGCTGTTTGCAGCTTTTAATTAGAATTTTGGGATTTGATTTAATAGTTTTTAAAATTCTGAATTTTGTATTGTTTTTTATGATTGTGAGCCACCCTGAGTCCTTCAGGAGAGAGGGCGGCATATAAATCCCCAAAATAAATAAATAAATAAATAAATTTTAGGCCTAGTCTTGGTGCAGCTGCTGAGTGTCACTGTTTAGGTAGACCCAGGTAGGGATGAGATAAAGAATTGTTTCTCTTTTATCTGGGGACGCATGGCAGCAGAATCAAGTTAAGACATTTCCTGAATTTTTGACACACTAAGCCCAAAAGGTTCACCATCACTGTTTTAGAGGTTCTTTGGCTTTGCTCTTGAACAGTGTTACTCAACCTTGGCCACTTTTAAGTTGTATGGACTTCAACTCTCAGAATTCCCCAGCCATTATATGGAAGTTGAAGGCTACATGTCTTAAAGTAGCTACGGCTGAGAATGCTGCTCTAGAGAGTAGCCTGTACATGGCAGTTTATTTCACTTCTTTCCATCTTTCCTATCTTTTATTTAGAAGATTTCGATATACTGGTTGGCTCATATGCAAGGAAATGGGCTCACTGCCCAAGCCATTTTCTCTTGCATAATAAGAAATTAATTATCCCATGTTTTCTTGTTTGCATCTCCATGTAGAATAAGCCTGTTAATTTGCTTAGATTTTAATATTTGTCTGAGCTAATTATTCCTCCATGGCTTGCATGTATAACATTCTCCAATGGCAAAAGCAACTGTCTGAGTGTGTGCTATATGAATGCTCCAAATTTTCTGGATAATGCTAAGAAGATATCATTCTCTATTAATATATCTAGTTTTACACCATCAGAGAACTTAAGATGAAATGTAATATCCACACTAATGGTTACATCTGCTCTCTGAGTGCTTTGCTAACTTTTGATTTACCTAGTAGTCATTTGACAAATCCTTCCATTCTATTTATAGACTATACTGTTATGTCATTTTTTCTCATGGCTTACTTTAATAGTCATTTTAACTCAATACCACCATGCACAGAAACTTCTTGCAGGTTGCAAATTATCTTTTGGGCACCACGTGACCATGGTTTTTGCCCTTAATATGTTTGGGTCACTTAAGCGAAGTACTGAATTCAATTCAATTCAATTGCTTGCTTGCTACTTGGGTAGAGTCCATCATGCTTCCATCTCCTTGGTATACCGTTTCATTGGAGTACTTTCTATAGCTTTGAAAATCCTCACTCTCATAGTTGCCCCACTCAATGAATGAATGACTTTATTAAATTTTTATGCTGTCCATCATCCCTACAAGGTGACTCTGAGTTAAACTATCATTTCAACAGAATGGACAAGAATTCTTCTATAATATTCTTATTTTTGATCCCCATGTCGACCCATGGTGATGTTAATCCCTCATTCTAGTAGGGCAGAAAAGGTGACAATGTATTTTGAGGAGAAATCTGGAATCACTGGCATTTATTTCATGTTTGTGAAATAAGAAAGTTTGCCTAGGAGGTGAGTGTTGTCTCATTTTCACTACAAGGAAGAGCTCATGGATACTTTTCTTCATTGTTTCTTGACCCAGCCAGGGACAATCCCTGCAAGCTACAACAGAATAGAGCAATGGTCCCTGCCCATCCATTTCTAGAGCAAAAAGAAAAGCCTTTGGTTCATCTTACTGTCTGCCATTCATACTTCCATTATGGGAACAATCATGGGAAAAATAATAATGGGGATCAAAAAAGCATGTTCTACCTAACATATATGAAGTTCATCATGTTGTGAATTCAGAATAACAACCAACTGCTGCCCAACTGCATTCCAAATGTAGATCAGTTGGGGATTTAATACAAAAAGATGTTTTTCCTTACCAATATAATTTTTTTAAATAAAGGTTTTTTTATTTTTAAAAAAGAAGAAATAAGCATTCTGCAGAACAACTAAGTTCTAGTCAATCCAAACTACAAAGCTTGGTAATAATAAATATTAGTTATCCAAATAATGCACCTGCAGACAGGACTACTTTGTTTTAGCTCATTAAGATCTGAACTTAGATTGTTTAAAAATGCTTAAAAATAAAACAGCAGATATGAGAGTGTATGGTTTATGTGTGCATATGTCAAAGACTTTACTGTCTATGCACACAAACTGCGCATATATTTTTCCCAGGCATAAACATATCACCATGTGCAGAATACATGCTCAACAATAAAAGGAAAAGCATAGGAAAATGAGAAGCATGCTGATTATACTGCTGAAATCACTGCTCCCTCTTGTTCCCAAATTTTCCCATTCAATTAATGGCATGTGGCTGCTGCTTGTATGTAAGGGAAACTGCTTGCATGAGAAGCTGCCACATCTGACAGTTACATAAATTAAGTACAAAGAATGGAATAGAGTCAATTAGGGGAAAAAATATTCTTGCAAATACTGCTGCTATAGCAACCTGGGAAATGGACAGAAATGATAGAGAAAACAGTTTATCTTGAAGCTTGTTTTTTCCCTTCTTTCCATGCTCCATCTGTCCATAAACCTGAGTTCAGGTTATATTACCATCTCTCTTTTACTTGTATTCAGGTAAGTAAAAAAAAAACCTGAGAATTACTGTACCCCAATGGGAGAGCTTGATTCTAGGTCATCAAAGCCACTAAGATGAAACAATTTTTAGAAATATGGAAGATGCAATGGTTGTGCAAGACACAAACCAACTGGGCCTATAGTGACCTATCATCTTATCAGGTTACTCTGATTATGTCTTTAACTGTTTTTATTCTGCCTTGAGTAACATACATATATTTTCCTTGCATCTTTCAATGGAAAATCTAAGGTGTAAGATCTAATGGTATAGCAGCTCTATCAAAAGAAGTGGGTGCCTGACAAAACAACACACAAGTAAAAGTTGTAATTCAACACTGCATGCACTCTAGTAGAAGAGAAGTAGGCTGAAGCTGCCATAGCTAAAAATGAAGCAGGCACATAAAGCCAGGAATCTTTCTAAAAGTTCTCTTTGGGGAAGTAGCTAAGAAAACTAGTTGTTACAGAAACAAAAGAAAAAATGTCACCTGAACTATACAAAGAAAGTTGGACCTGAGCACATGGAAAAAACACAACCCCAGGTAAAGAACAAAGCAAGAACTTCGTTGGATTAAAAGGGGCTCTGAAGCCCACCCATTCCTTGAGTTGTCTTTGGATCCAGACTTGGTTGCTTCTGCTTCTCTCTACCAGACAGCTTTTCAACTAGGCTTTCACAATAATCACTAGGGATTCCCTGGAAGACCATGATATATTTAAAAAATTATTTCAGATTCAGGCAACTTGCTCCTGCAGTCATGACCAGAGGACAAACAAATATTTAGTTACAACCTTTTCTGAGATCACTGTAGGACTGTGCTTGGTTGAATCCATTTTTGATTTTTAACACATGATAGGGCAGACACTGATAACTATATGCTCAATGCTATATATGCATTGAGAAATATACCGAAGGAGGAGAGGGGAAAGTGTATTTTTCAAGAAATTATTCAACTTGTCCAACTTAAATCTGTGACATCAATCTCCTTCTCATATTTTTCTCTCAATTTCCTGTAGTTATTTTATTTCATTATCTTAAATTAAATAAATATCATGCATGTTTATTCAATCATGCTTGAGGGTGCAAATTGGTAATTTTTGAAGGGCAGGTGTGTGAGAAAAAGGGGGATTCTGGAATGCAAGAAGTTTAATGATGTTAATGGTGATGAATAATTTAAACCTTCTCAGGCATTTTCCTGCAGTTGTACTCAACAGATTTTAAAAAGGTCCATTATGAAAATTATTAATGAGTTTTACAATTCACTGTAAACTGGTAATCCCAGTTGTTCTATTCTGTTGTGCTCCATCTGTATCAAACAATTTACAAACGTAGCAATGACTCTAGCAAAAGGACAAGACACTTAAATTACAAATCAGTCATATGATAAATAAAAGTTGTGATTATTTTAAATGGCTATTCACAGAACAATTCCTATGCAAATGTAAAAGTAAAGCTTTTGTTAATAAAATGACAGCTGGTTAAAAAAAATAGCCCAAGAAGCAATAAACTACTTAGTAGATCGTATTAGACAGCAAAGGAAAAATCATGCTTTGGGTGAGGATGCCAGCATATAAAATAATAATGGGGAAAATGTTAGGACCAGATATAGTACAAAAAGTTGAACAATAGAGTAAGCTGGTATATTGATCACATGTCACAATTATTGTCACATGATGCTGAGGGAGTTCTGTGTACTAAACTGAAGAACAATAGCCTTTCTATCAAATTGATTGATCAACAGTTTCACAAATGTCATATTATGATACTTATAAGATTTGTAAATACTGATAAAACTGTAGGAAACTTTTTTTGCTGCTATATGAAACACACAAAAGCCAAGATGTATTTCGTGTTTTGTCTTTATATCTGAAAACCAAAACTCTGTCTTGGGGGAACCATGTTGGCCTCTGAACTCTATATGGTGCTCCATCAATGGTTGGCTCCATGAGAGGTTTCATTTCTCTTTTAAGAAAAGAAAATTTGGATGATATCACAACACACTGCTTCCTTCACAGATACGTGTAGATGTCAAAAAGTCTTAGAGATGAAATGAAAAAAGTTTGGAATGATGCTACAGAAATGTGCCAGTTACAAAAACTGGTCAAATAATAGACCAGTTCACTTAAGAATGTATTTTTAAAAACTGTGTGACAAAGAGCACATAAGTCTCCTGTTACATACCTAAATACAGTGGTTCATCAAAGGAAGAGTTCTCACACAGAGTGTTAACAACAGAACAAAATTGATCAGTACTTTTCTTCCCTTTCAAAACAAATTTATGACTGGGAGAGGGATCCTTTCCCTGCATCTTCTACTCAGCTTGAGAACTTCACCTTGAAGGAAGAACTGTGTGAGCTGCATCTCATTGTACACTCGAGGCGAGATTCATTGATCAGCCCATGGACAAGTTCCTCATTTCTGTGAAAAGGTACATGTGTGAGCAAGGATTTTTTTCCTTTAACAAGCATCAAAAGCAAAGATAGAAATGGTCTTATTTCTGGTTGAAGATGAAATCCATGTGTGCTTGTCTCAGGTTCAGCCCAGAATTCAGTATATGTGCAGTAAAAAACAAGCACAGGTTTCACATTAAAGAAATAAGTTTCATTCTTTCTTCTTAAGGACACTATTAATGCGCATAAACAGGCCTTCACATGAAGCTAATATAATACTTTTGTAACTTCTGGACTATGTTTGAGCCTGAATATGCAGAGGTTCTGAAAAAAATATTTCAGGTTTTGATGAGATGGGCAGCTATATAAATTTGATTAATAATAAGAGTTTCTTCAGAGTCAAAAGCTGAGAAAGGCTTCTCTAGCTAGTACTTGGCAGTCTAATAGAGAAGGATGTGTGTGTGTTTATAAAAAAGAGCAAATGTAAACTGTAACCAATAAAAGTTTTGTTGTTACTTCAAAGTTCACTACGTCTCTATGTATTTGAAAGAACATGTTGTGTGCCTCAGTGTTTGGTTGAAATTAATTTGTGTGTATCCTAATTATTTTCCAGCTGTTGACTGTAGAAGGGGGGTGTTATCTGCTCTTGTCATACTTATATGGATAACACAAGGAGAAAGCAAAGGGGAGGGCATACAAGATTCACATCCTTCAACAGCCTGTGAATCTGACTGAAGTACCATAAGCCAAACCTAGGAGCATAATCAAGGGAGAATGCTTAAACCACAATTTAGGATTACATAATTTAAACAAGAACAGAATAACTGAAATTTTGACAGGCCCCTTTGTTTTATATTTGGATTGCTATGGAATCCGGTGTGAGTTTATATTTGTCTTCCAGTAACCATGATCAAATTGTTTGTAAATTCATCATATGCATAAACAGTGACTGAGGATTGCTCATGTTCATTTATCTACAAACTGTCTACCAGTATAGCACTAACTTATCTATACATGGAAGAGGATCACTTGGAAAACTTCCACAAAGTCAAGCACACCACAACTTCTACTCAATGAGGTATTTATTTAAGCTGATATTTAACTTCCCTCACTATGGCATACTGAGATTTCAGCTTAAATATGCCTATTATTCAAAGAAGAAAGCTACAAGAAAAAAAACAAAGAATAAACATTTCACAACTTCAGTTAATACTAAAACATCTGCTTTTTCTCCTCAGCATTAATCTTTTACATCACAGTCAAGATCACTTCAGGCTCCTTCATGAAATCACTTGAGTCTTATTATCCATTGATTTATTTATCTGCTTTTCAATACTTCCTTAGATGTGCTGCATAGAATGTATAATCTGCAGGGAAATTGTTGTAAATTGTGGCAAGCACAATAAAAGGATACTGTTGGTTGGTCAAGATGTAAAAAATAATAGAACGGGTTTTAAAAAGAACTAACCAAGGGAAGGCAAGACCACTGGGCTTGACTCTTAAATGAACTTTTATAATCGGTATGAAATAATTCATATCTTGCTTTCTTTGTTTCAGTTACTTGATACTATAAAGTTTGAATTTGGTCATAGAGTATAATTACATGCATCCAGATACTTAAATCAATCACACCAAAACACAACTGCCGATACTGTTGAACATACTGCCCATCAGTGGTGGGATTCAAAAATTTTTACTACCGGTTCTGTGGGCATGGCTTGGTGGGTGTGGCAGGGGAAGGATATTGTAAAATCTCCAGTCAGAGGTGGTTATTTGCCGGTTCTCCGAACTACTCAAAATTTCCACTACCGGTTCTCCAGAACTGGTCAGAACCTGCTGAATACCACCTCTGCTGCCCATGCTGTTGCTGAATGCATAACCAACAGTTCCTTGATAAAGATACTTTCTGATAGCTGGTGATAGTAGTGCAACTACTTCATGCATGCTTTCACCACTCAGTGAGTTCTTATGATTCATTCTCCCAATTCCATAACAAAACTACAAGGCACCATATTTAAATTTCTATTCAACTTTCTTCCTTCAGAGTTCAGTTGTTGTAACTGTTTTTTTATTCCTTTTGCTGGACATCCATGGTTAACTACTAACCAATTTCAGGTTTCCTGCAGGGTGAGAAGACATATTCCAGGACCTGCCATGAACCTAAGATAGCACTTACAGTCTACACAAAAAAGGTTGTACAAATAAGTCACGAAGCAATTAAATTTAACCTGTTTGGAAATGAAAAAAATATTTAGAAGTAAACTCTAGATGCTCTGCTTTAGTAATGATGAGATGCACAAAGACACCATTTCAAAGCTGACTCACAACTTCATTACCTCAGGGGAAAAACAGTCAGGTCAGACCTCCAAAAGCTCTGACCCTAACCAGATATAATACTTTACATAAAACACAGATTTACACATTTTTGTTAAGCTAGTAAGAACATACTGTAGGTATGGTGGAATCTCCAGCTAAAGTGGAGGGAGGACTGAAAAGACTGGCAAGCCCTAGAACTGCAAGACCGATTTGACCTCACCCCAAATCTCTGAACCCTTATCTGGCTGTCCCCAAGAGAATACAGTCAGCCTGGTGAAATGTGTGTGATAGGTTAGCAGTAACAAAGAACTCTGATCATCTCACGGTGTTATTCTGGTCCCCTAGGCCTGACAATAGGTTCAATAATTTGCTACATATAGATTAGTGTTAAGGCAACATGCATACATCTCTGCATATCAGACAGTGGAACAACAGGCAAGAATGATTATTATACTATGTTTGGAAGCTACTCAGAGATAATACCTTGTTGGTGGATGATTGGGATTGATTATCTGCACCAGGCAGCCACTACAAATAAAGTATGAAATATAGGATTAACTTCCCACTTTAAATAGACAGAAAACAAAGACATTTTTTTCAAAACAATTTGGAGGGCAGAGATGGAAAAATACATTTATTTAAACCAAATGGGGAGAATTCAATCCATTATAGGTTTGGAACACTGCATAGGATATGCAATAAAAAGAACTGAAGAACATTACTGTAGGCAATTTAAACTAAGAAATATTAAATCTGAAACTTCTTTCAGAAATTGTGCACCTACTCTTCAATTAGTGGCAGTGCAACAGGACAAATTTAAAAACCATAAAAATGTTCAATCTTATTAAGCTGCATTCTTACAAACTAGATATTGTATAAACATACCCAATAAAAAAACTTTATTTTATTTTCACAAAGAGATGTACAGTCATTTTAGATAACTGCTTTACCTTGTTCATTTAATCTCTGAGAAATCAATTTAAATAGAAGATGACAATAATAATTTTATTAAAATACTTGTGTGGATAATTGCATACCAATACCTTAAATGTATTTTCTCCACAGTGCAGAACTTAGAGAAGAAGGGTACAGAGAGGGAAACAGTTTCCCAGCAACAAGATTTCAAATCAATAAAATGTAATATGTCAGCATCATACTCAGTTGCTATCTTGGATAAAGTTATCCGAATCCCTGGAAGGATATAAATGTATAAATGGTTTCACTTTTGGACATGCCTGGTTAACTGTATCACTTGGATACAGTTTTAGACCGCAACAGCACATGCGAAATCAAACTATTTCCATGGGCCAGGCATCCTTGTAGAAGATGATTCAATTTTTAGAGGCATAGACAGACAAGTATGTGAGCTAACCACAAGGGAAAAGTTGCCAAAATTGGTTATCTAGATGATATTTTGTAGATGATCTAGGGAGGCAGTAAGTGTAGTGCATGTTGGCATCAATTGCATGAAAAAAGTAACTGCATCATACAGGATATGAAATCTAGGTTGATGGCTTGGATATTGAAATCCAGGATTGCTAAGATACAGTAGTTTCCCCAAAAATTCAACCTACAGCACATATATAGTCAATTAGATATGCAGAGGTGAACAGTACTAATGTATAGATGAGATTATGCTGCTTGGAGTAATTTAGATCAGAGATATTTTGAAACAAACTAGACTTTTACAAAAAGCAAGGGCACTTCCTGAATATGAAGGAACCCAACCACAGCAGTTTCTGAATTGATTTCGGGGCGGGGGGGAAGGTAACATCTCTAGAGGATGAAACTGAAAATAGTTCCAGTTGTTCAAAGGAGAATACTGTAAAACCAGGAACTGAATAAAATTGATTGATAAAGCTACAGGATCACAAAGGAAAAAATGTATTGCCAGAGGAAATGAAAGAGGAAAAACGGTATGTACTGTAAGTGGTAGCAGGATAACCTCACTGACTAGTCAATTGGCTATATCAAAGCAATGGGAGTCAATCACAATAAGATACAATAAAGCAAGCTAAGGTAAAATCAAGTGAAATAAAATCAATAAGGTAAAGATAAAAGAGTGAAATAAAATAACATAAAATAAAATAGAATACAGAGACACAGAACAGTATGCTTTTAGATGAATTCATCACATTTACTGCTCCTGTGTGCTATAAAGCATGTTATCAGATGGACAACCCTATACACTATACAAAGCTATACACTATATAGTTTTTATGAATACATGCGTACAGCTTTTGTGCCCTAAAATAAATAAGATCTTTCATTACAGTCCTAATATTTGGTTCTATTGTGTACTATTGTGCTCTTGATGGGACATATATTTGACAATTAAATAAGACATGCAGAGATTCTTCTATTTCTCTCAGAATGTGGCACTTGGTGGAATTGTCTGCATTTAACCAAAGAATCAACTTGCTAAATATGGTTCTGGAAAGGGCTGTGCTATGGTTTTGAGACAGGCCCATCGTCAGGTGTTTTTCCGTTTGAAAGGACATTTTATTGTTGTCCAGCCATTTCTTGTTGTAAGTAACTCAACATTGGTTTGGATGTAAACATCCAAGACTCTTTGTCTGAATATTGCCTTGGCCTGATGTTCAGCTGAGAGTAGATATTGTATTGAGAAGCCAAGCTGTGAGATGATTTGGAGAAGTTGATTCATCCATATGGTGGACTGAATTGTGACCATCTGTTCTTCAAGGGACACTTTGGATAGCCTCAGGTTCCATTGGGAGAATAGAACCTGCATCGACAGTTAAAGACTTTGGTTACTGTTAGACTGTAAATGGAATGGATGACTGTTTTCAGCTCTGACTGCTGCTGCTGTATTTCTCTTGGTGCCTAGGATAAATCTTGAAAAGTGTGCTTAATTTTGTATGAGTAGGGGGTCTTTGATAGGCCTGTATATAAGTGCTTTTATGGAAATTTCAGAATCATCTGAAACAAAAATGGGAACCGATAGAATGTTTGTTGGTTTTTGAAAGGATACGTTTTGTCTTACTACACTTGGTAGAATAGTCTTTCTTTTTTAATCCATTTTTAAGGATGTCAAGCAGTCAGCAGTAAACCTCTGACAAAATGGTACACCAAAGCCTCCTAAGGATAAGACGGCAGCTGATAATCAGGAGACAGCATAAGAACAAGGACCAAGAACAGGCATATAAAGACAAGTTCTCATTGGAAAAATATTCTCATTGATTTGATTTATATTCTTAAATTTTAGATACGGCAAATTTAAGATTCATTTATTGTGAATAGAATAGAATACTTTATTGGCCAAGTGTGATTGAATGCACAAGGAATTTGTCTTGGTGTAATACTCTCAGTATACATAAAAGAAAAGATACATTCATCAGGAGTCAAGAATAATCAGGTACGACACTTAATGATAGTCATAGGGTACAATAAGCAATCAATCATACTAGGAAACAGTCAATATAAATCGTAAGTATACAAGCAACAAAGTTACAGTCATACAGTCACAAGTGGGAGGGGATGGGTGATAAGCAATGATGACACGATTTAACAGTTATGGTAGTGCAAACTTTGTAATAGTTGAACAGGGTTGAGAGAATTATTTGTTTAGCAGAGTGATGGCTTTCGGGGAAAAACTGTTCTTGTGTCTAGTTGTTCTGGTGTGCAGTGCTCTATAGTGTCGTTTTGAGGGAAGGAGTTGAAACAGTTTATGTCCAGGATGTTAGGGGTCTGTAAATATTTTCACAGCCCTCTTATTGACTCGTGCAGTATACAGGTCCTCGATTGAAGGCAGGTTGGTAGTAATTGTTTTTTCTGCAGTCCTAATTATCCTCTGAAGTCTGTGTCTGTCCTGTTGGGTTGCAGAACCAAACCAGATAGTTATAGAGGGGCCGATGATAGACTCAATCATTCCTCTGTAGAACTGTATCAGCAGCTCCTTGGGCAGTTTGAGCTTTCTGAGTTGGCGCAGAAAGAACATTCTTTGTTGTGCTTTTTTGATGACGTTTTTGATGTTAGGTGTCCATTTTAGGTCATGTGATATAGTAGAACCTAGAAATTTGAAGGTCTCTACTGTTGATACGGTGTTGTCTAGTATTGTAAGAGGTGGTAGTATGGGAGGGTTTCTTCTAAAGTCTACCACCATTTCTACGGTTTTGAGCGTGTTCAGTTCCAGATTGTTCCAGTTACATCATGAGGCAAGTTGTATAACCTCCTGTCTGTATGTTGTCTGAAATACCTACTCTTACTATGATTAATTTACATTTTATTTCCCGTTTTACAATTCATAACCTAGAGTTTCTTTTTCTTGTAATAACCATTAACAGACCACATGGCTTGGAAATTAAGCTTCCATTAACAATACTGCTTTTGATAAGAACTGAATAGCCTAAAATTATTAATGGACTGTTTAGCATTCAGAAGCATAAAGTAACATGGAGAGAGCTGGAGATTATATTAATTACCTTTCAGGAGACTTTCTATAAGTATTCATCCTGGGATTAGTAAATGAACATACATCCTTATGGAAATTCTTACACAACCTAACCTTTTGTTAATTAGTTATTTTCTCTCTTCCCAACTTTCTCTGGAAAAAAATTGTTTACAGGATTAATTAACCTGTTCATAATATATGAAGCTTGCTACTACCACCTTTCCTTCGTGCATTTTGCGATTAGAAAGATCAGGCACCTTACAATATTTTGAGGCTGATGAATGTTTCCACAAAAGCTAACTGAATCGGAAGCTATACTAAACATTAATTATCTCATCTATTTGCTTTTCCCCCCTTTTACTGGATGGAATGCAGTGAGGATGTGGATCCCCAGGAAGGAAGGATACATTCTTGAGAAACAAGAGGGGAGTCAGCCCAGATATTATGTGTGAGAGGAAAAGGGTGAGGACAACCCTCTCTAATAGTTCAGAGAGTATATTGTAGAAGCAGATAGTAGAGACTTCAGTCTGGCAAGATTTTGTCAGTAGGTGTGAAGCAGTGGAATTTTCCACAGATTGCAGCAAACCGACCTTCATGCTGAGTTTGCTGAAACAAGGTGAGATCACACAGACAATACTTGTCACTGAGAGCAACAACCCAATGCTGAACAATTATCAAGACTTCATGCAAAGATTTAGCAGTTCCTTTGATGATTCCATAAGATGCCTGACTGTTAGCTGTGAAATTCTCAAGTTCAGGCAAAGCCAGCCTGCAGGCACACATTTCAGATTTTAAATTTCAAATTTAAATTTAAATGGTAGAGATATGAGTTGGAAAGATCTGACTCTGACTGACCAATTTACAGAAGGGTTTGCTTATCAACAAGACAAACAGCTGAGGCAGGGCACTGCAGATAATTTGGAAGAGCTTTTCTAACGATGTGTAATAAAAGATGGATAACTCGAAGAATTGAAGCAGGGAGAAACAGCAAGTTTATAACCTCTCTTCTCTCATAGCCTCCCTTCTTGGAATCTGTCACCAGGAGAGAAACAGAGAAGATGCAAGCTAGTTTTATGCTTTTACTGCAATGCTCTTGGACATATAATCAGATTCTGAACAACTAAAATTCATGCCCTTGATTCAGCTGTAAAATGCCATAGCTGTAGATCTATAGGTCACATAAATAAGATCAACTCCCAGAGGCTGGATCCTCTTGAACAGGTGTCAAACTCAAGGCCTGGGGGCTGAATCCAGCCCACAGGGTATTTCAATCTGGCCTGTGAGGCCACCCTGGAAACAGCGAAAGACTGGCCCATGGCACTTCTGCTAGCTCCATTTTCACTGGCAGAGGGTTGCAGGAGGCTGTGGCAGCCAAAAACAGAACTTGGGAGCCTGCTTTCACTGGCAGAGGACTTGGGCCACCACCAGTGCCCCTGACAGGAGTGACATCGAGCTGGCCATGCCCACCCTGGCCACACCCACACCAGCCCCCAAGGTCAAACACAACCCTGATGCGCCCCTCAATAAAATTGAGTTTGAGACCCCTGCACTAGAAAGACAGGTGGGGAGATAAAGTGTTGGTCTCTTAGATCAGATTAAAGCTGGGATGCAGCATGATGCTTATGGCAAGGACTTGGGTGGATGACCTTCAGAGAGATCCCAAGATAATTTTTCATCTTTCATAGTTGAAGAGCAACAGCAGTTATATAATGGTTGTTTGTATGCTTCCATTAAGAGAAGAAGAACTACAACTCTGCCACACAGTTTGACACATGGGAATATTTAAGTATTTAAAGATTCCTAGGTGGCCAATTATGAGGAGAGACATCAGGAACTATGCTTCATCTTGTCATGTATGTTGAAGGGCAAAACCTTTGCCTTTATCTTCGCTACAACCTCTAAACTCTTATTCTGGTCTACTTAGTAAGGTTGACAAAAGGTATGCCAGATAACTCATCATAAAATTTCAGGATTGGTTAGACCTAGAGAATATATTATCTGAGCTACAAGCTGAATTCAGAAGTGTCTGGTCTTTCCAGTCTTGCTCTTGTTCTATTGGCAGAGAAATACACTTCAAAATCATATGGAAAGCTATATAAAGCCTACATAAATATGAGAGAAACTTTGATTCAATTTCCCAATCTAATCTTTGGCCCAAGTTCCAAAATTCCACCACAGACAAAAAGCTCCTTCTGCTTATCTATAAATTACATGGTAGTTCAACTATAAAGGTCAGATGTAGCTTCTAGGACCATTAAACTAAGGAGATCTCTGTTTGACAGGGGATGCACTCCAGCACTATCATTATTTAATTATTAAATCTATCCTTGCCAAGATGAATCACCTTTCACATCATTCCCTAAAACTGCATAGGATTTATATGCAGACAATGTCATTCTGTTCTGCCAGACCCATATTGGCTTAAAAACAGCACTGCTATCTCTGGCTGAATATTATAATGCAAAAGCAGTAGAAATCAGCTACATTAAAATCAAGGTGCTAGTGTTTGTGATGGAGCATAAAGGGCACATCTAGACATTAAATAATCATCCAATAGATTAGGTTAAATCATTTAAGTAAATCACCATTGTCTTTTATGTAACAACCACACATGGGTTACATATGGAATATATAATCATAAAGATCTACAACAGCCCTACAAACTTTCTTTTACATAAAGAGGCCTTGTATATTCTTCCTCCACTTCAAGTACATTCAGTGCAGGATTTTTATTTATCTATTTATTGTATATCCCTCCTTTATTATTTTTACAAATAACTCAAGGCAGTTAACATATCCAACACACCTTTCCTACTTCTATTATCTCCATTTTTTTTAAAATTACATTTATATGCTGCCCTTCTCCGGAGACTCAGGGCGGCTTACAATTTTTGGGATACAACCCAGTGTGCTCAGCAATAACCTTCATTCCATTGTATATGCCTGCTTATTACTAAGCGGCATTTTTACAAAGTCAGCTAATTGCCCCAACAATCTTGGGTCCTCAATTTACCTACCCCGAGAGGATGGAGGGCTGAGTCAACCTTGAGGCTGGTGGGATTCGAGCCTACAGCAGTTGTAGGCAGCTGGAACTTAAGTGCAGGCATTTAATAGCCTGAGCCACCAAGGCCCTATAACCCTATAACATGAGTTGGGCTCAGAAAGAGTAACTGGCTAAAGGTTACCCAGCAGGCTTTCATGGCTAAGGCAGAATCTGAGCTCATGGTCTCTGGCTTTCTAGTCTGGTGCCTTAAACACCAAACCCAACTGGCACAATTCATATTTGATTCCCAGATGGATCCATATATTTCTTTTGCCCTTCTGGATTAGCTTGCCCCAGAAGAGGATAGTCCCAGAGAGACAAAATTTTCAAAAAGGACCTGGAGAGTTGGACTTACCAGGGACTCAAGTGTTCATGTGGGGCAAGAATGCCCAACAGAGACAATTAAACAATGCCTCAGTGATAGGGAGATTCAAATACATGTGATGAGAACTCCCTTCATGTCTCTTATAGACCAAACAAATGACTGTCACCAAATTAAGGAAGGCCTTAACCTTGGCACAGTTTAATGAGTTTTCATTAGTGGTTTTAGAGGCAAAATAAATGTAGTGAAAGGCCATTGAAGTCACTAAACTTGTTTTATTATACTGTTCATTTCATGTCAACTCTCACTGTGAGCTATTAACCCCATACCTAATTAAACACCTTAATCAGTCTTATTCACTCATTTTAGTTAATTTTTTTTAACTTTCTGATTTAAATGAATCTATTTCTCTAAGCAGGACCAAATCTTGTCATATAATATGTAAGATGTGCAGCAATCTGAATGGTCCATTTACTGAATTGGCTAATCAGTGTTAGTACATGCATGTGATGTGTTTTATGGACTATTTATTGTCCTCAGGAAATATTCTTGCCTTGTCTCACCAGTCTCTAGGTGAGGAAAATAATAAGTATTGATATTTTCTACACTGATGAACTTTTCAAACAATAAAAGACAAGGTGATTTTCACTGGAACTGTAAATGAAATCATGTACAAGAACACAAAGTAAAAATTTCTAGAATACCTGCTACATTAAAATAAAGAAACTATTATTTGTGTACGTTCCTTCTTTCTTCTTTCATTTCTCATATAGAATAAAGAATAGATGTTAATATAAACAAACATTATCTCACATTTGATACTATTCAATCAAGGCAATATGAAAATATTAATATTATTATCTGCACACTGCATTAATATGCAAGCTAATTGTTGTCACTCATCAACTTGAACCATATCAGAAAACAATGTCTTCACCATTAGAAATTTCTAACAGTTGCACTGAAGTAGTTGATACTACTCTCTATTAGACAAATCTATTAGACAAATTGGGGACTAAGAAGCATGGGGGGGAAAAGAAGAATGGGAATATTTGTATTCTTATCACATTCTTATAGATCAATGGTGGGTAAACTTTTTTGGCTCCCGTGCTGTTAATTGCGTGTGCGCTCACTTGCACACGCTTGTATACCACTGCCCAGAGGCAATGCATGCTGGGCGCCTCACACCCCCTGAGCATGCACGTGTGACCCCCCTTGTGTGCTGCACGCCTGCATATGTGCGCGTGATTCCCTCCTCGCGCACTGCGCATCTGTGCACACACATGCAATTCCCCCTCATGCGCCGTGCATCTCTGCGCATGCGCACGTGTCTCCCTCACACACCCCTCTGCCTTATGTGCATGCGCGTCAGATACCCAACAATCAGCTGTTGGGCAGCGGCACACGCGCGCATGCACAGTGGAGCTCTTCTGGGTGACCTCTTGCATGCTGGAGGAAATGGCTCTGCGTGCCACTTCTGGCACACGTGGCATAGGTTCGCCAACACGGTTATAGATGAATCTATATAGCCAAATCAGGTAGAAGGAAAGCAGAGCCAAAATTTAGAAGCCTTAAGATATTTAGTCATTTTAAAAACATGAGGATGGAAATGTATTCATCTCATGCTTAGAATCCACAAAACCTAGATAAGTAGAGCATATAAACAGTGATCTCCAGGACTGATGCAAAAGAATTTACCATTTGATATGAGAAGGGAATTGGCTTCTTGTCAGTCATGCTCCACTTCTCTGGTGCAAAGTTCCACTCCATTGGCCAAGCTGCTGCTGCTGATTTTCCTCAAGGCAAATTCTGGCCTTGAGGAAAATCATTACTACATTGCAATTTATCATAATAGCCTTATTTTTCACCTCTCAGAGCAATATATGTATGTTGTATACTTTGGACACAAAAAGTGACTGCACAAAGGATCACATTGGGAGGGCAATGTCATGGTCCTAATTTACTTCTCATCCCAGAAGCAGCTGCTTTATTCAATCAAATGGAAGGTTTAGTTTGATGATTTCCATAAACAGTTCATCAACTGTGATAGCTTAGCCACTAACTTAGCGGAACATATTATATTAGATGTTATAAAGCATGAGACGAAAGCTAGATGCACAGTGGAATCTTTTGATGGCAAATACACACAAATACTTCAAGAACTGGACATCTTAGCTTCTTCACTTTTACTACGAAAGGAAGTTTTCTGCTACCACTCTAAATATGGTATCAGTAGAGCTAAATAAGTGAAACTGGGGTGATTCAAGGGCATCTTGAATCCATATAATTTTCTTGCACCATTTCCTGCAAAGAAAATATATAGGCTTCACTTCAGCAAAAGGGGGAAAAAATAAGATTTTGTAGGTGACTTTTGCCATATTTTATTTGCCTCATTTCATCTGCTGCAACTCATAGCAAAGCCCATTATTCATTATTATTCTGCCTATAAATATTACTTAGCTTGATAACAAACTACATGAACTCACATGTATTATTTTTGGCTAGATTCTAATCTTTAGCAAGGAAAGACTACACTGATCTATGCAACAAAGATCAGAATTGTTCCATAGATAGAGCACATCCGTCTTTTATTGGTTCTTATCATAAGCAACATGAATATCTTCACTATGGGTTTCAAGACCCCCACTTTCAAAAATCAGGATGTGTTCATTTTAGAGATTTTAATTTAAAAATGAATCCACTCACCATTACACTGGCTTGCATAATACCAGTTTATTAATAAAATCTCACAAAAGTTCCAGCATACAATGAATTTTGTTATGTATAGTTGGGGGAATGAACAGTAGTGCGATAAAATGATGAAATCTAATTACATGAAATGTGCTTTCTAAATGATAAGAAGATGCTGTATTGACTTCTATTTCCATCTCCCATGCTGAGAAAGATTAGAACAGCCTTTCAGGCATTTCCCACCCCCCACCCCCGAACAATTGATAGCTGACAATGTTTTGCAAAATCTATTTACAAGTTCACAGATTAAACAGATCATGGGGTGATACAACAGTATGCACACAAAGTCATGCTCCAATGAATTTACAACATCATATGTAAAACTTAAATATGATTTGAGCTCAGAAACATTATATTTGAAACCCTGCCAGGCAACAGACTCTAAACTTTATATAGTCAATTTCAATTTTTGTGAATATTTATCCTACAAATCAGTTTTTCAAACTCCATAGATAATATAAGAGAAGCATCCAAAATGCACACATTGGGACAAAGAGTTGCTTTGAACAGAGATGGGCAGCATACAAATTTAATAAATAAAATGCAAATTATATTTTTTCTCACAAGGTATGAATCTATAGGGTCTATAGTGGTCAAAACTATTTAAAGATAATTGAGAGTGCTGAATAGTCAAAAGCTTGGCTTATAACATTTTTAAAAAATGTTTAGTCTCAATGATGTTACCTACCAAGTAAAGTCCCTAATATTTTGTTTTTTCACTAACATATCATTCCAACAGTTTCCAAGCAGAAGCATACATGGATGATGCAGAATTCAAGGGTGTCTAATTAGCAGTCATAATATGAAAACAAGGATGGAGAAGGAACAAGAATGGAAAACAAGGATTATTATTATTATTTATTTAGACTTGTATGCCGCCCTTCTCCCTAAGGACTCAGGGCGGCGAACATATAAAAAGAGAATACATTTACAATAAAAAATATTAAACAACTACAAGTCTATAAATAACTAAAAATTAAATTAAAACAATTTAAAATTACAACAATAAAACAATGCAATTAAAATGACCCACCCCTGGATCAATCCAGGCCGGCCTGCTGAAACAGCCAAGTCTTCAGGTCTCGACGAAAGGAGCAGAGATCAGGGGCCAAATGAAGATCCGCAGGAAGCTTATTCCAGAGGGCAGGCGCTCCCACAGAAAAGGCCCTAGCCCTGGGGACCGCCAGCCGACAACGCCTGACCGACAGTATTTCCAGGAGGCCCCTCCTGTGGGAGCGCATGGGGCGATCGGAATGTGATGCTGGCAGGAGGCGTTCCCGCAAGTACCCTGGACCCAAGCCATTTAGGGCTTTGTAAGTTGTTACTAACACCTTGAAGGAAACCCGGAAGGCAACAGGCAACCAATGCAAGTCGCGCAGGAGGGGTGTAACATGGGAGTATCGGGACACCCCCATCACAGCCCGCGCGGCCGCATTCTGCACCAGCTGCAACCTCCGGGTAATCCGCAAGGGCAGCCCCATGTAGAGAGCGTTGCAGTAGTCGATTCTGGAAGTGACGAGAGCATGGGTGACCGTTCGAAGGGCATCTTGGTTCAGATAAGGGCAGAGCTGGCGAACCAGCCGAACCTCGGCAAAAGCCCCCCTGGCCACAGCTCCCACTTGCTCCTCCAGATTGAGCTGTGTATCCAGGAGGACACCCAGATTCCTCACCCTATCCACAGGGGGTAACACCCCCCATGACCAAAGATGGCACATCCACTGGAAACCGAGATGCCGGTAAGAACAGCCACTCAGTCTTGGCCGGATTGAGCTGGAGCCTGTTATTCCCCATCCAGGCCTGCACCGCCTCCAGGCACCGGGACATCACAGAGAGAGCATCACTGATCTGGTCTGAGGTGGAGATATAAAGCTGGGTATCAGCATATTGATGATACCTCACCCCAAAACCCCGGATGATCTCACCCAGCGGTTTCATGTAGATATTAAATGGGAGAGGTGAGAGAACCGACCCTGGGGCACCCCACAAGTGAGGGGCCTCGGGGACGACCTCTGCTTTCCTGCCAACACCAACTGCGAGCGGTCCGAAAGGTAAGAGGACCACCGTAAGACGGTGCCTCCCACTCCCAACCCCTGGAGCCGCTGCAGAAGGATACCATGGCCGATGATATTGAAAGCCGCTGAGAGAGCTAAAAGGACCAGGACAGAGGAAAAACCCCTGTCCCGAGCCCTCCAGAGATCATCCACCAGTGCGGCCAATGCTGTCTCCGTGCTGTGTCCAGGCCTGAAACCCGATTGGTACAGGCCTAGATAATCAGCTTCCTCCAGGAACAGCGGAAGCTGCTGAACCACCATGCTTGGAGACTGGACGATAGTTGTTCAAAATGGTTGGGTCCAGAGCAGGCTTCTTGAGGAGGGGTCTCACCACCGCCTCTTTCAAGGTGGCAGGAAAAGCCCCTTGACAACTGCCTGGAGCCAACCGCGTGTAACCTCCCTGGAGGCATAAACCAGCCAGGAAGGACACGGGTCCAATAAACACGTGGTGGAAGACAACCTCCGCATGATCCTGTCCACTTCATCCAGGGAGACAGGGTCAAACTCAACCCAGATAGAATCTGCCAGACTCGTCACCACTCCATCATCTAAACCCTGCCAGTCAGAGTCCAAGCTGGCCCGAATCTGAGTGACCTTATCCGCCAGATGTAAACTAAATTCCTCTGCTCTGCCCCGCAAAGGATCCCCCGCAAAGGATCTCTCCTCCAAATGAAGGAGGGAGCGAGTGACCCTGAACAGGGCTGCAGGGCGATCATCTGCGGATGCGATCAAAGTGGAGAAGTAAGCACATCTCACTGCTCTAATCACTTCCAGGTAAGTCCTAAATGAAGGAGAAATAATATCCAGCCAACAAAGGTCCAACATTAAAAAAAAGGTTTAACAGGGAGTGGTGCAATGGCCTAGAGTGGAGCACTCACCTCACAATCAGGAGACTGTGAATTTGATCCTGGGTAGAAGCAAATATTTATCTCTCTGGGGACAATGAGAATATATCTGCTGAACAAAACTCCGCACTGGCAATAGAAAGGGCATCTGGCCATTAAACACTCTGCTAGCTCCATTCAGTTGCCCAGACTCCACCCTGCAATGGATTATGGGGTTGTTAAAATATCATGATTAAAATAAGCTTTTATAAGTATTATCAATCTCTGGACAGATCAGACTGATTTAGCATTCCAGCAACAAATAAAGCAGGGCTTGTTAATTTTTGATGACCAGAGGCACTTTTTTTAAAAGAAAAATATAGCCAAGATTTTGGCAATTGGAATAGGTGAAAGACTCTTCAAAGTGTTTCGAAGTCCAGTGAGTGTCGTTTAGCCTACCCTTGAAATAGACCGCTATCATTTTTAGGATCCAGCCACTTGGCTAAGGAGTGAAGAGTCAGGATGGCTGTGACATTGGGGGGTTTGGTTTGCCTGCTGCATCCTCTGTATTGTAAGAGATTCAAAAACGGAGATTGCATTTGGTGCCTTTATTAAGAATGCTTTCAACTTTCAATCTCCAAACATTAGGGGTGATAAAAAGCTGTGACATGGCTTGGGGATTGTAAAGATATTTTGGTTACTTTAATATAATTAAGATGTGCTTTATAAGTAACTACATAAACATCATAACTTTTTAACATTGTGTTTATTTCATGAGCAATGCTTTGTTTTCCATGTCCAAATTGTTATTTCCCATTTAAATGCTGTAATGCACTCCCCTTTTCCAATGCTGCAGTTTACCTCATAAATATGCTTGTCCTTTAAGATGAGAAACAGGTCTTCAAATGAGGGATGGATCATTGCACAATAGCTAAAAGGTGGGCATGCAAACTAAGATAAAACAAAGATAGCTAAGCACAGAAGTTGACTGCCATAGAATGTGAAATGTATTATTGGCATTACCCAAGACACTTCCTTGTCTATTCTGTATGGCATGCATGGCTAAGAAAATGTAATTAGTAACATTAGCTCTGACACTACTTCAGTACTCTTTTAACAGATGTCAAATATCCTTCAATGCCATCCATTTGTTCCAATTTATGGAGCAATTTACATTGATTTGGTTTCAAGGTCAAGATTCATTTGGTTTCAAGGCAAACTACTTCCATATTAAATAGTGTGATTCTTTTGCCTGAAAATTGAGGTAGCTTCAGCATCTACAGTTGAAAGTGCCATAAACAGCAGAATTTGGCCACAGTTTCATACAAATTATTATTCCTATTCTTGTTCAGGTTTAATCATCCGTTTACATTTTTAAATGGTTGACTAGTTTTTCCACATATAAAAGTTTAATAAGTTCCAATCAGTGGAACAAATCCATTAATTAAAATGTAGCATCTACCAAGCTCACAAGAATAACGTGCAAAAGTATCTTTCCAGATGAAGGAAAGAATGCAAAGTCACTCCATTTGTTCCCTACAGGCCAAGGGCAGAGATGGGAGTTTCTGAAATACACTTGTGAGTTGAGCAGCTGGGAGGTGGGAGTTCCATTCATGTTCACATCTATGGTGTAGCCTTTAGGAACAATATAACCTGCTACTCCATTTCTTAGCCACGTTTGAAATAAATAGCAATAGCACTTAGACTTATATACTGCTTCACAGTGCTTTTACAGCTCTCTCGAAGCGGTTTACAGAGTAAGCCTATTGCTCCCAACAATCTGGGTCCTCATTTTACCGACCTTGGAAGGATGGAAGGCTGAGTCAACCTTGAGCCTGGTGAGATTCAATCTGCCAAATTGCAGGCAGCCGGCAGTCAGCAGAATTAGCCTGCAATACTGCATTCTAACCACTGTGCCACCGCAGCTCTTTTACATCACAGCATGAGGTTTTGTTTTGTTTTTTTAACAGCAGATGAGTCCTCTTGGTGAGCCACATTTTCTCTGGATTGTAAAACAAAAAGAAGATGTAAAGATTTATATTTTAAAAACCATATGGCAAAGAGCTTAGCATGGGTGAAATACAAATGTTTTAAAGGAAAGCAGAGTGTTATTTTTTATTTAAAGAGACAAATGTTTGTAACTAGAGTGCATGTAAAAACTGTAACTGAATTAAGTAACTGATATAGACTACCGTGTCTAAATCAAATAAAGTTGTTTGAGTTGTTTCCAGATAAAATACTACAACCAATTGGTGGAATTTACATAACAAGAGATAAGAGTAGACTGCCTGCTTATTTATAACTATGGAAACTTAGATGTAGTATATGTCAATAGTCTCAAATTACTGCATAAAAAGCACAACTCAAGTGAACTAAAAAAAGAGGGTGGGGGTTTATTTCTCCCTATGTGTACTTTTTTTATTATAAAATTACAACCAGAAAAGCTTCCAAAAGGAAGGAAACAATAGGTAGAGAAAGTAGAAAAGGCTGTCCCACTGGATTTACTTTGAGTATGTTTGACCAATTGGATATAGAATTCAATCACTTGAGATTAAATGTACAGCCTTTGAGAACAAAATAGATGACAAATTTGGAAAAACATGGATAACTCTATAAGGTAAATATGATGATGTAAAAAGTGCTAATGACAAAATGAATACTCTGGACAGTAAAAGTGAAATTGTGGATAGAGAATTAGAGTAAGAATTGGACAAAGGGGTTTTACTGAAATTGAGGGATAAATTGTTTTGTTTGAGATTTAGAGTATTCCAGATAGTTCTGATGAAAATATTAGAGAGAGAGTTATGTCTACTTTTTTTGGGTGGGAAGCAGATGATATTGAAACTGAGATGGACAAAGTCTATAGTATAAGGGATGTCTTTAGCTTAGTCTACTTTATTGTCATTGCACCTCGTACAATGAAATTAAACGCCATCTTCAGTGGATATTATAACTATAAAAATAAAACACAAACACACATCCTTCACATTCTATACAATTGAATTGAAAATCTGATATTGCATTAATATTGCACTATACAGTAGAATTCAATATAGTTACTGCCCTGGAATATAAATGCTTTTTCAGCCTATTTGTCCTTGTTTTTATTATTCTGTACCGTCTGCCAGATGGTAATAGTTCAAAAAAAGGGTGCCCAGGATGAGATGTCTTGGTTCATTTTGTAAGGAAAATACACAAGAGATCAGGTTCTGCAACAGGACTTTAATGCAAAATTGAAGATTGAAAATGTAGATATAATTATTTTAAAATAAATACCTATTATAATTTTGTGCAAGGAAAAAGAATTTATCTTTGTGACTAAAAAATTAAGGCAGCAAAGGATTTCATTTCACTGGGATAACTTAGAGGGTATGATTTTTATTTCTGAGCAACAGAGATGTTGACTAATTTCTTTTCAAAAGTCAGGATAATTTTTTGAAAATACAAAGAAGAATTAGAAGAGGATCAAATGGAGGTGACGGGTAAGATTTCATATCAATTACAACAGATGCAAAAAGATTATCAAGGAGAAGATAATGAATTGAGTGACACAGGTATTTTCTAAATCTTTGGTCTGGTATAGGTTAAAAATGTTTAACATGCTGCCCTAAAACTTTGTTATTACTTTAAAAAATTAAGATACATTTTGCTACATAGACCCTTATTAGGACAAAAGATATCTAATGTTAGATTTCTAAAAATTTGGGTGGAGTATTTATTTCAGCAGGACTTAAAAAAAGAAATAGAGTTTTGTATTTTAAACCCACACTAAAACCAGAATGTTGGTTGATCGATGAACTTGGTAGATTTGTTGAGGTTGAAATTGAATTATATGGGGTTAAGACTATGACTTTGTAAATCTATGTCTTAAATGATGATAAAGCAATATTTTATGTGACTTACAGAGAAATTAATAATTTTTTATGAAAATTGATGTTTGATGGGGAAGTGGAATGGGGTCATCTAAGAAAAATGTCAAAACCACTCAAGGGAAATTACCAAATGTCATTTGGGTATGACATATAATTTAAGATTGGTGGATACACGCAGACAGAAGAACTGAGATTCTAAAGCAGGGGTGTCAAACTCACGTCGTCACGATGGCGTCATGTGTTGTATTGGGACTTTTTTCCCCTTCGCTAAACCGGGCATAGGCATGGCCAGCACACGACGCATCCAGCCCATGGGCCAGGAGTTTGTTCTAAAGAATCTACCTATTTTTCAGGGGGACGTTGATGTTTTTCAAGAATAGATATGATCTGGATTTCAAAGAATTTAGCTACAAGAATTGCTCAAGTAAAAATTTTATCAAACACTTTTTCTGTGAGTTTGGTTTAAAAAAGAACGCTGTGACTTGCAGATGGAGACTAAATGAAATGTTGTTACAGAAAGAAGCAATAGTGAAGGACTGTAAAAAGAAACTAATAGAACTAATAAAAAATACCTTAAACATTATTATGGACTTAAGAGTTGTTTGGGATGCAAACAAAGCTTTTGTGAGAGGATATTCTATATACTACTTTATCTAAAAAAAAACCAAGAAAAAATGCAGATTAATTTGGATGAGGTAAAAAAAAAAAGAATTAACAAAAATTTTAGGGAAGACAAATATCTCTGCAGGATCCAATTTGAGTCAGTCACAAGGACCAAAGGTTTATTCTTCCAAGCTTTTGGGCTCGTGTTAGAGCCCATCATCAGGGAACTTCTATCTCTCCAAAATATGAGCACTGGGCTGTTCTACACATTGTATTTATTTGGTTCCTGGTTGTATATATCTTTTAGTTGTTAATTAGGCTGTTGATGGCTGGCTATTAAGTTGTTAATTGTTGTTTCCTTGTGCAGCCGTGCCCTTGGCTCCTACATATCTGAGAGGCAGCTGGTAAAACAGCACTCTTATTAATTGACAGGGGGGCAATTTCTCAGGCTTCAATCATTTCTCTGGCTATTTTCGTCCCTGGTCAGTCAATAATTGTAGTAGCTGTGAAATTGAATGCATGTACTTGCCATCATTGCTCTTTTGTCTCATGCTGTTTTTGTGGTTTTGATATTGTTGTTTAAAAAAAAACATTTTAACATTGTTTTTTATCCCCCAGAGTTTCTGGAAGTGCAGGTGACATACAAATCTAATAAAGAAGAAGGACACCCTGTCCCATGACTATCCAAATCACTGAAGATTTTCGACAGCCATTTGTCTGGAACGGTATAGGATCTCCTGCCATGGACTAGAAGATCTCCAAGATCCTTTCCAATCCTATTATTCTACATTCAAATGTAACCTAACATTGCCCGAGTTCTCAGGTCCCAATTCAGGGACATAAAAAACTGGCTCCAGCTCTGGCAGTTCAAGCTCACCTTCAGATAAATATTCCTTTTAGAGAAAAGACTGGTTGAAGCAAATTGTTAGACCAATCAAGCTGTGCAGAAATTTAGGGTATGGGAATTTTTACAGAAAAAAAATCCCTTTAATCTTATTTGTCTATGAATTATATATGTAGGCTGGCACTGAGAAAAGGATTTATCCACAATGATAATTCAACTCACATAGGGTAAATAAAATGTATCTGCTTATTTTGCATCATTAACTCTGCTTCCATTAACCACAGGGGTGAGCACAAGGATATACAAAATGCTGAAATCCCACTGTTTTCTCCCTGGAAAAAGTCAAACAACTTGAGATTTCAATGTAATTTTCAAAGCCCTTTCATGTATACTTCGCAAGCAAACCCTCAAAATAACAATACTAATCTCTCCCATGTCTACTTATCATTATTCTGCATTCCTGCAGATTTTTTTCTCCAGTTATTAAAACAGCTTCTATTATTGCTACCTGGCTTGTCTCCTATACACATACAATAAATCGACTCATTTTTTAAAGTTCAAGAAATTTTGTAGTCAACACCAGAATCACCCTCTAAGCAGAGAGAAGAGAAAATGGTATGTGTTAACATCACAACAGTATAGAACATTGGTCGCCAACCAGCGGGCCACAGAACGCTGGTGGTCCACAAGAAAATTTTGTGGTCCTCAGAGAAATGCCCCTCCCAAAGCACCCCCAAAGCAATTAATTCAGGCCACACGGGAACACAAGGCTGCGCCGCCCACATGGCCCACACACCCGCTGGCCCCCACCCTTTGGCCGAGCACAAACCTTACCTTGAGTAGAGCCACACGAGCTGGAACTGGAAGGTAAGTCTAATGGCAGGGGAGGGAAATCTACCTCAGGGTGGCTTGCTGACATTAGTGGGGAAGTCCGTCCTATATTCCAGAGCTGCAGTAGTCACTGGACCTTTGGTCATCCTGGAGCAGCTGCTCCTCCACCTGGGTTTATCAGCCTGCTATGGGCTGGAGGAGCTGTTCCAGGATGACCAAAGGGCCAGTCTTGTGACTACTGCAGCTCTGGAATATGGGACCAGCCCATGGTGGGGTTGGAAATCTCCACCGTAAGGGGTGGTACATGTAATGTGCAAGTTTGTGGGTGGTGCAACATGCAAAAAGCAAGGCAGCCCTCACCGGCCAGGATGAGGTAATGGTACTATTGCAGCAAGAGGGGGGCGGGGGCACAGGCGGGCTGAAGTGGCAATGGGGATGGCTGGAAGGTGCGGGAGTGCTGTGCTACTTGCATTTGCACTTCAGCATTCCGCCTTTGCTCAAGGAGCCCGGCCGAAGTTTTCCACGCTGCTCGCGCTTCAGCGCTTTGACTCCCAGGGACAGGAATTTGGCCAAGTTATCTGCAAAATCGTCTTTCTCTTGAGGAGCACTCACAGAAGCAGTGCGGGAAACTTTGGCTGGGCTCTTGAGAGACAAGAGTGACTGTGGCTGCTTCTCCCTACAAGCGCTTTGAGAGTGAAAGAGAAAGAGAGAGAGGGAGGGAGGGGGAGGGAGGAAGGGAGAGAGAGAGAGAAAGAGAGGGGGGGATGATTTTGCAGGTAGCTTGGCCGAACTCCTGTCCCTGGGAGTCAAAGTGCTGAAGCGCGAGTGGCACAAGAAATTTTGACTGGGCTCTCAAGAGACGAGAGTGACTCTGGTTGCTTCTCACTGCTAACAGGCAGCCAAGTTATCTGCAAACTGTCGAGCGCTCCTCAAGAGAGTGAGAGATCAGGGTAAGAAAGCAAATGTATGTTAAGGAAGAAGCCACTAACAACTTGACAGCCAGAAGAGACCATGAAAAAGTATCTGAAGACTCATCTTGTTATTGGACAACAAATTGAACAAAATGGGAGCAAAGGTAGATTTTTCATTAATACTTGCAGCTGGGAAGAGGCAAGGTATGCTTTCAAAATTGGAAAGGAACTGTTCAAACCCATAATGTAACAGGCAGCAGCCAAAATACCAGGCCCATGAAAGCAAAACCCCAAGAGAAAATAGAAAGACATACTGGATAGTGACAGTTTTGAAGGAACTAAAAAAGAGGCCAGTAGATGGCACCGCTTAAAACCTGAGATATTTTTATACCTGTACACACAGTATGATAAATAAACAGAAAGAACAAGAGATTTGACAGGAAGACAAATATGTGATAATTATCTCTGAAATTTAATAGGATCATATTCATTTTATTTCTTTATTCATATATACTTGTGCACTTAGAATTTATAGGCCACCCAGTTTCTAACAACCATGGGTGGCTTGCATCACAAAAAACAAAAAGAATTCATGATTGGCCCCAAAACAGCAGATAGCAAAACAAATCCCATCTAGCAGGGATTTCAACTTTCAACTTTCACTATGTTTCACAGCCTGGAAGAATAGCCAGATCTAATAGCTTCTTGAACATCATCAAGATCGGGCCATCTAGATTTATCTTAGATGATCAGGGAATATCATGACACAGTGAACCTGTTCCTCAGCAAAGCCTTCAAAGCCTTGTGATATTATCCTTCATAAATGGTAAAATGTAAACTAGATTATATTGTTGACGGAAGCACCATTGGTGGAACTGTGCCCAGATCTCATTAACAATCTCACTTCTGCTTTGAGGGTGGTATGGAGTGCCAAAGATTCTGTCAGGAGATGGATCAGGAATATGAGGGGATAGTTATAAAGTTTGGAGATGATACGAAGCAAGAAATGAAAGATAATCCCTCCCAACCTACATTTCTCTATTTGAAGTCACCTGCCTAGATCAGGTTTCCCTAATCTGATGCCCTCCTGGGAGTGACTACAACTCCCAGAATTCTAGCCCTAATCTTTATGTCCACATTTAGCTATTCATAATTTGACAGAAGTTCATATATTCAGGAATAACAACAAACCCTTAACCAAACAACTGTAAATATAATTTGCATAGCCAGGTGGAAGATTAATTTAATTCTAACAGTAGAAGAAAATCAGCTTTGCCCTGAACATATTCCATTTGTTCGGATTCTTTTTATGGAGTTTTGCTTTTACTGTATACAAATGACAGCTGCATATTATTTTCTATTAATACATAATGATGCTGCTAAATAAAAGAAAAAGTTTGGGGCCAACTTCTTTTCTTTGGCAACTACCCTGTTCTCAACAAGCCATAGCAAAATATACCCCAAAATAGCTATATACCTGAGCTTCCTTGCTAATGCTGAATATAACATGTGCAAAGAATTTTAATCGGGTGGCACTTTTTCAACATTGTGCTTTTAAAAGATGAATTCATTTATTTGGATGAACAAATAAGGAAAGATAAGAGAAGCTTTTAATTCTCAATTGCTCCTAAAAAAGGGAAACAATAACTTACAATCTGTGACTTGGCTACATAAATTGAGAAACAGAGTGAAGCGATTTAGCCTTTGTTTTGTTTTGCAGTCTGAATCTTCAGAGAAGAAGAATGGGCTTTCACAAAGAAAGCATTGCAAATACAAAATCTGCAATACAAATAATTATTATCAGAGATATGTAATCATGATGAAGGATTCTATTGAATTTGCATACACAGGTACCAAAGGGCAAAAAGTGGTCTAATCTTAGCAAAAACAAGGAACAGGACGAAAGGATTTAAAAGGTACACTTGAAAATGAGGTGCACCAATGGCACTAATGGTACAACTCCAACTGTAGATCCAGGTTTTGACATTGATGCCCCGGTAGGCAAAAGACATTATTCTCCAAAGCAGAGTTCTCTAACTATAAGTATCCCATTATTCTGCAAATATCTCAAGCTCAGTCTGCTTTGAATTGTGGTGTAAACCTTTCTTTTCCTGAAGAATGAAAGAATTTAAGTCCCCAGGGATGTTGTTAGCTGAGGATTCATTTCATCTAACCATCAAAATCAATGGAAGTACAAAGTTCTGTTTGGCCTGTTTGATATTTGTCTTCACAGGAAGACAAACTGATGCCAACAATACTAGAAGTAGTTACGAATTTCATAATCACCAGCTCTACACTGCAGTTCTAACATCTGAATAGCAATCAAGCACTTAAGTTATTGTAACAGTGCTTCATTATCTTCAGAGTATAAAAAAAACAACTTGGCTCAGCCTGAAAGAAAACAAAAAGGCAGGGAAAGCATCTCTTATTTCAGTAAATTGAAATTATGATAACTTCTCTTTCTTGCTAAGGGGGATTAAAGTCCCTATTGCACATGTAAAAAAGTGCATTTCCCCCTTGTTTCTGATGGGGCTCATATCTTTTGATAAATGACTTTTCTCACTGCATAACTGAAATCAAAAGATTATAGAAAACCTCATAACTGAAATCAGGAAACTACAGAAAATCAAGCTTTCTTCTCAAATTGGCTAACCAGTTACACAAAAGATGAAGAAGTTCTCTTGGGATATCTTATACAGGCACGCTTGCAAAGGGGTGAATTTCTTTCATTATATGAAGTAAGCCAAGCAGCGGAATCTTCCATTAAAATATAGAATATTCATTGTTAAGATGAAGAACTGTTAGCAGTTACTATAAGTAGTCCTCAACTTACAACCACAATTGGGACTGGAATCTTGGTCACTGGGCAAAGTAGTTGTTAATTGAGTTGCCCATGTGACTGCTTTACTCAACAACTGCAATCCTGGCACATCTGATTGTGATCAAACAATCTCTCAGTAGTTAAGTGGGCCCAGTGAAAGACCTGCCTGTCATGTTCTACTCCTCCCCATGTGCAAAACTGTTCCAGTAGGCTGCAGGAATGGAGCTTGGCTCGTCCAGATCTAAGCTGTTCTTCATCTTGCCAAAGGAGTTCTGCTCCCCTTGGAAGTTAGCTCTTTCAGACACCCCTCAGAGATGAGAGGGAGTTTTTCTGGCAGGCAGCAGTTCCTTGCAACCTACCTACCTACCTACCTACCTTCCTTCCTTCCTTCCTTCCTCCCTCCCTCCCTCCCTTCCTTCCTTCCTTTCCCATTGACTTTCTGGGGAAACTGGCAGAGAAGATTACAAATGGCAATCTCACGACTGCAAGTCATTTGGCAGCCACTTATGGCACCCAGATTGTGATAACTTGACCACACGGGGGCAAATTTACACACCATAAAGCATCCTTTCCAAGGCCAACTTAACCTTGAATAGTCATTAAACAGTCAAGCATAAATTGAGGACTACCTATATCACTACTAGCTCCTATGACTAATAAATATTACATACTGGCCTCTGCAAAATCCTTTCCACAAGGACTTTGAATTAACATATAAATAACATTGAAGAAAGGATAGTAGAGGAAGAGATAAACAAGGATTGGCTATACTATTGTTTCAAAAACACAGACTTAGTTATAGATGAAGTTTGAATGGGTCATGGGAACTGCAAGGGTTGAAATTCCATGTTAATCAACAGTGTTTGATAACATGGTTTTGATTATTTTTATTTTCTCTGTATCCTGTATACCTTCTCCTTGAAATTATAATAAATAAATGCTACTTCTCCTGTGAAATATTCAAATCCACATAAACTTTACACATTCAACTTTCATTATGGAAAGATTGAAGTGGCTTAAAAATGTGTTGTACAATATCTACCTCAGCTTTTCAAGATAAAACAGGTCAGGAAAAAGACTCTGCAGGTCTGAGCAGAAGTATATTTTATTGATATATGCTATAGTAACAGAATTTTGAAAGCCTGGTTATGTTTTTTGTTCCCTCTCTTGTGAATTAGACAGGAGCCAGTCTGAGCTTCTTTCTCACAATTTATTTATTTCATAGACTTAAAGCATGCTTTCATGTTTGTAACCTTTTCTGCACAGTCTCTCCAAGGTCATTCCTGTGTCTCTCTAGAGTTTACTTAAATGTACTTATAAATGTGAGACACAGTACACACACACAGAGAGAACGTAATATCTAGCCTATCTATGTGCCACTCAAATTAAAATAACTAAAACAGATCCCAAACTGGGATTGGGCATTCAAGAATATTAAAACAATTGGTTCAGGAGTATTGCACCAATTGCTTATGAGGATTATGAAAACTGGCCAAGTGTGTCCAGGTACCACGTGAACCTACATTTACAGTGCTGCATAAAAATTCTAATTCTCACAGAAGGATGCTGCCTCAGCTGCCTCAACTTCTAAAACTGATCCCCAATGAGTGTCTACAATTTTATAATTTGGGGAATGATAAATTCAGAGCTCACATGGAAGTGATTAAAAAATATATCAGAGAAGCTTTGGCCAGATCTAGGGAAGTATCCTTAAACTGAGTCAGATTATTGCTCTATCAAGTCAGTGCTTCCAACATTTAGTAACTGCAATCGCTTCTCTTTCAGTCCTATCTTGGAATGCCATGAGTTGCAACTAGGTCAGTCTGAATGTGAAGCACATGGCCTATCACTCAGCTTTGACTTTGGGGAAAAAAAACAAGAGATGGGTATCATTAGAAGGCATGTGACTCATGAATATTGAATGACTGGTATAGATACAGGTTAGCTAAAGAAGACCAGGGACCCTGGTTATTAGAGCTGTGCTACACTTTGATTTGAAAGGAAGAAGATATTTCAGGAATTCCTTCAACCAACTGTGTCTTTTTCTGGGATCATGCTGCAGCTGTGAAGGGCAGCTGCTTTAAGTCATAACACAGATGTTATACGAACACCTATTGTATGCTAAACCTATTTTCAGACATAGCTTCTTACATGATTCCTTCTTTTTGTTGACACCCAAAAAGTTTGTACTCTTTTTCTCTTAAGGATCTGATGGTAGGTTTTAAATGGAAATAATTCACAGAAAAGGCAGTGACCATCGGGGAATGGCAAAGGAGAAAGTCTTGAGCAACACTGAACAGGACCGTGGGAAACAAGAGCTGGGAAATGATGGAGCTGGGAAAGGGAGTGATGGCTGGCAGCTAAAATGGATTCACATGACTGATACAGATGGACTATAGTTATACTCCACACATACAAAAAGTTAATGACCTTAAAATGGATTAGGCACTGCAGAATGAACTAATTACTTCATTAATGGTACAAAGTCCACAAAGCATTTGGAGGATCAAGTGCTGAAGAGGACAGGGTGTGGGATCCTGAATTGCATTAACAGTAGGAAGAAGATCAAAGGGATTACTTATCAAAAGATCATTAGCTAGATCAAGTAAAGCTGCTAATTCATCTGAGAAATATTGTCACTGATACTCTATAAGCCCTTTCTTAACTTTAGATTTAGTAAGAGGAAACAAGGGTACAATTAGAATAGAACATCCACATTTATTTATATACTAGCTGATAACCTGGTGTTGCCCAGGTATTTATTTATCCCAATCCTGTATTAGACAGGAAAAGAAATGAATTATATCTATAGTGTCAAATCAAAGTAATAATAGAGTGTACAAATTATAAACATGTTTTTTTTTAAGAACCAATCCCCCTTACCAGAGGGAGCCCCCTTGTGGAGTACTGTGAAGCCATTCACATGGTAACTCCACTGTCCTGTACAGTAGAAGCCATTTTAAGGTACAACAGGCTGTATCTTAACAGAACTTGAATCAAAAATGCACACTATCACTGTCAAAACTACTGTGATTTGACACTATAGATATCCTTTCCCCATTTCAGCAGCCCAGACGTTCCAGAGTTATGCTGGAACACACACACACACACACACACACACACAGAGGGTGTTAGGGGTGTCATACCCCTACAGTATTTTGTTCCAGACAGTAAGTCATCTGTGTACCAAGTTTGGTTGAAATTGCTCAGCGTTCCAGAGTTATGCTGGAACATACATACATACATACAGCCTTTATATATATAAAATTAAAAATAAATAATAAATAATAAAATAAAAGATAGATAGATAGATAGATAGGTAGATAGGTAGATAGGTAGATAGGTAGATAGGTAGATAGGTAGATAGGTAGATAGGTAGATAGATAGATGGAGGAGGAAGAGGAGGAAGAGGAGGAGGAGGAGGAGGAGGAGGAGGAGAAGGAGGAGATGATGATTTATTTAGCCATTCATTCAATTTCTATAGCTGCCCATCTCAATCAATGGACAGCTTACAATTCTAAAAGTATGCCAACAATAAAAAGCATTTTTTAAAAGTAAAAACAATAAAAACATCCCATAAAATATACACAGCAGCTGAGGTACTTGGCTAGTTAACAGTAAAGCCAGCTTAACATATTTAGTGCCCCAGGCTTGGAGAGCAAAGCCAAGCTTTTAAAGCCTTATGAAAGGGTTGGGCCATTCTCTGAGGGGAGCAGGACTACTGCAGAAAAGACCTGTATTCTAGTCCCCGCCAACCAACACTTTGGCTGATAGGATCTGCAGCATGCCCAATCTGCCAGACTGAATTGGATAGAGACTCTTGGAAAAAGGCAGTGCCTCAAGTAATCCAGTGCTACACCAAGCTTTAAAAGTGATAACCTGAATTGCACCTAGAAACATACCAGAAACCAATGCAGCTCACAATGTTACATGCGCCCCATATTTGGCATCATTTATTACCTGAGCAGCTTATTCTGCACCAGCTGAAGTTTTCAAATGCTTTTCAGGGGCAGCTCCATGTAGAGCACACTGCAGTAGTCTAAATGAAAAGTTAAAAGGGCATTGGCGACAGTGAACAGGACCTCCCGGTCCAGAAATGGGTGCAACTGGTACATCCCCTGAAGATGTACAAAGGCTCTCCTACCCATAGTGCCATTTGCTTTTTGAACAGGAGCTCTGAATCTAGAAGAACCCCAGGTCTGACTGGGATAGTGCAATCCCACCCAGAACTAAAGACGGAAGTACTTTGGAGGGCCAAATACCCACAGCTACTTAGTTCCACTAGAGTTGAGTCAGACAGGTTAAACTTGTATAATAATTGGTACTTATATCCACATTTAGGCTTTACTCAAGCAGAAAGCTGGAAGTCAGAAACAATGCCCTTTTGAAGCACTGGTTTATCTGCAAAATAAAGGGAGAAGCCAGTCACAATGTTATGTAATGCAATTATAGCTGCTGTATAGCTGCAAAAAGCAGGAAATGAAACTGCTTTTGTTTTATCAGTAATTTGAATAAAAAAAGAGGGAAGACAGAATGTTTGGCACTGTCTCTTTTAATCAAATCCATTGAAGCCTTAAGCAGAATCTATGACAACACGCCCTTTGAAAGCCCCTTTCACCTTCATAGCAATTTATAGCACACAGATATCACCCATTCTGATCAAGTAAAAAGCCTAGGGACTAGATCTAGCTCAACTATTTCAAATTGGAATAGCTGCCAAGATTATTATTTTATCTTTCCAATCTTTGCCTCCATGGAAACTTTCTTCCTAATTGTCTGTGCTCTGCCATGCTGATCCAAGCTTGCTAGCTTCTGTGCTTTATTACTGCAATTTCATTTATTGACAGCAACTACATATAACCACATAACAAAGTAATTTTCCACCTTGGTCTTAATGACCCTTGCATTTAAATGGCTGTGTATGCAAACTCAGAAGTGAAGCACACAATTAAACACTTTCTTTACCTCAATCTCTTGTCCCACTAGCACGCCATTGTTTTCACATCTTTAAAAAAATATTCCTGTATGTTAGATTTAAAAAAAAGATCAGTGTTTCTTAATTTTTTTCCCTCTTAGGACCCCTTCCCATTTATAAAAATTATAAAGGAGCTCAAAGAGTTTTATATGGGCAATATTTATCAAATATTTACTGTATAAAAATTACAATTGACATATTAGAATATTAAATCTTTCAAAAATAACAATATTAAACCCAATTGATATTAACATATTTTTTGAAACCACCCTTTTAAAAAAGAAATACAAAACAATGAAAAGGGTGACATTGTTTTAATTTTTTGGCAAATATCTTCAATATCTGACACATAATTTTGATTTTGGGAACCCTTGAGAGGGTCTTGGAGGAACCCTATGAGTCCTCAGATCACACTTAATAAAGTAGCCCAGATAAAAAATATAAACTCTGACCAAGTGCAGTTTTTCCATTGTAAACTTATCCGCTATGAAGACTGCAGGAATAAAACCTGCTGCTATACAAATTTCCTTGGGAATAAACTTTATTTTACTCTACGATAAGCATCATTTTAAAGAAAGCTAGAAAGATGAGGATTTGGACAGAGACAGATGTCTACTTGTTCCCCTATTTAGGAAATAGTTCTGAAAACAAGAAAAAAAGTGGATGTCCTTGCCATGAACATGCCGGCCCTGTCTGCTGCTATCCTATTATCTAAAGTTCTTTAGCAATCACTTTGGGGCTCCATGGAATCTGGGGGGAGAAACTGTGCAATCATTAACAACTCTTGAAAACTGATTCTGAAGTCTTAGCTAATATTAGACACTGCCAAAGAGCTTGTAAATATTGCAGCCCTGTGCAACTTATTCAGTGTTGGCTGCACTTGTCCAGCTTCCAAATCACCTTCAGTGGTGAATCTGTGTGAAGTGAATTGCAGTAGCCTGACTGGCTAATCATGAGATCTTGAGTAACTGTTGCAAAGGCATCCCAAAAAGTTTGCAACTTATGCACAAGCCAAAATGGGACAAAAGCTCTTCCACCTCCTGCTAAAGGAAAAACCACAAGTCCAGAAACTGCAGACCTGCTCTTTAATTTGGGGGAGGGGGTGCCACATTGACCAGCCAACTTAGGGATCAAGCTGGAGACCCATCAGTCACCAAACCTTTTAATTTAATTTGTTCTGACCCAACCAACTCCTAACACTTATCAAATACTTGATCAAGACTCTGAACCAGCCTTGGTTGGCAATATATACTGTAATTGAGTAACATCAGCATCTTGGATGATATCTCATCCCAAGCTAACAGATTACTTTTCCCAATGGTTTCATTTAGCTATTAAAAAGTGAAGAGGCAAGGAAGACTCTGTGGAATCCCAAGCAAGAGGAACCAAGGACTTTGGGGTTCAATTTTTCATATACCTCAACTAGTACTGTCTGCTCATGTAAGAGCAGAAACACTGAAGAGCAATCTTCCCATCACCAATCCATGCAGACAGTGCACAAAGGCACCATGGTTGATGATACCAAATACTACTAAGAACTGCAAACGATTCAGGATGACTATCCCCTGCCACCAAGTTCCTACCAAAAGTAGGTCATCCACTGATGGGAAAAGTGGATGAATCTTTTGATGAGCTGTAGGCAGCAATGGAATGGGCTCCTTTAAGAGTAAGTTAGATAGTGTGGCAGCTGGAATGAAATAAAGTGTGCTTCCAGAGAACTGTTTATGGACCATACAACTGCTAAAGTTTTGTCTTTAGATTCATTCAGCACTTCCTAATCTATTGACCTCAAGGAACAGGGCTGTATAGTCAGAGAATCAGGAATTCTGCATTCATTATCACTGTCCCTGGTTTGACTAGTTTTAGGGTCTGCCTTCTGCCTTCCATAGAATGAAAACAAAACACTTCCTCTCTGTTCATATTTTACTTCATGTCTATACATAATGACCATCTTTTCATATGCAAATAAACTCTTGTCATCTCTTAAAGCCAAATCAACAGGATACACTATATACTACTTTGGGCAAATGGGAAAAGTAATAACTCAGAATCTGACCTTCACAGAGGCCATTTTGAAGCTAGACAATCCCTACTAATACAGGCTAAAACTTTCATAATATTTGCATGTATTTTTTGTTTGCCTGTAATTTTCAAGTTATTTCTGATTGAAGTCCTTTCTGCGGCTATTTAATCTTCTTACTAGCTTTTGCATTTGTTGCTCTATTTGCTACTTTTTCAATCTAAATTGCTTTTTGCAACCTATCAATGAAAATCTGTGCTTCCTAAGAAACACAACTGGCGGCCGCGGGCTGGATGTATCACGCGCAGAACACACCCACCCCAGCTTCACAAAGGCAAAAAAAGTGATATGTCATGTGACATCATGATACAATCAAGTTTGACACCCATGCTTTAAAGGTTGTTTGTTAAAATACCTAGTTTTGATCTCTCATTGTCTATACTACATATATGAAGTTGAAAGTACATGAGGTATAAATTGACTGTTATGTCCCACTATGCAAATATTGAGAATGGATGGATATAACTTTCCAATTATTCAAGTTTGTTGTGATACACAACCGTCTGTACATTTGAGGCAACACCATAGAAGCACCTTTCTCTTCTAACACAAGTGTTAAACAAAAAGCAAA